>OZ010791.1:73007805-73560305 GCA_963932465.1 Maratus speciosus | reverse complement strand
TACAATTTTATGCAAGCTTTTACAGCTGCATGTAGTACTATAATTTTATGTTACAGTATAAACACGCGAACCCTTTTTTGCCTCTCTCGCGAAATGTAATTTTTGTATTGTGTCATTTTTCTTGCGGTTGAGCGATATTTTGTCAGAGATGCCAACTTGTGATAGCTATTACAATAACAATAACATTGAATTTTCATAATAGCTCTCATTTATTTTAAAGTAATTTTTTCACTAATTTAAGATGATCAGATTTTTTGGTTACAAAACTGCAAACTGTTACATGCTTCAAATTTTATGAGAAAGAAACTGTAATACCCCGTTGAGATTGGTTAATTAAGGTATCTTACCGCCGAACTCTTTGAGGCGTTCCACAAACTGTTTCAATGATTTTCAACTTCCTTCTGTTATATACAGCCACTACCACTCATTCTGATTGGCTACAAAGCTTTGCTTTAAATGTTTGGCTGTTGCGGCCGGTTTTATTTTATGCGCATACGTTACATTTGTTCAGATCTTAGACACAGTGACGCTCATTGAGTTATTTTAAATGAGTTTTGCGATGTGAACAGGCATTCATTTCCGGGAGGGTATCACCTCAAAAATGGCGACCTAAGGTATCTTAAACATCTGATCTGAACGGGGTATAGTGGTACGGAAAATCTTACCATTTGGAAACTTTGAATTTGTGCAACATTTATGACCCAGTTATGATATACTTACATCACACGCATCTCTGCCTTCAGCTCCAGCGCAAAGTGTTGTGGCAGGAAGCTTATAGTTGGGACCGAAGTGAAACCTCAAGGATCGTTCACAATCGTCGTTGCGCCATAAAGGTACATTCACTTCTTTCAGAGCGACAGAGTGATCACTATCTGGGTATTAAAATGTTTTATACAGTTTTTTTTAATAACATAAACAACAAAATAAAAATATAAAAATTAGAAAAGTAAAAATATATGGGCGAATAAAACTGAAATTACTCGAGCGTAAAGTGATTTAAAAATTTCAAACAAGAAGTCGACAAAGATTTCTCTATTTACAGTAACCTTTTAAACTCTATTTATTTCAATATTTAACACTTTGGCTTCATTTTTCAAAATCCGTTCACAGGTACCACCTACTTTTTCTCTTCCTACTTAATTCTTACAAATAAAAAATTTTTCCATGATGCATATAAGTATGTATTATATGTGTCCCAATTTAATTTTATAAATGGTTCGACGACCCTTCGGACAGGGGAACACAACAGACCTTTTTCTACCAGTAAGCTAGCTCCGAAGGTGTGTCGGAATAATTAAGAAATTAATTATCTTATAGCAGAAAAGCATAGGCGATATTGAGTGTCACACTAAAATAGAAAGAGCATAGGCAGGTGTCGCTGGCAGTCCCTGGAATAGAGGTCTGTACGGGCCCGGTCTTGGTCCGATGCTCGTACCGCGGGCCGGGCCAATAAAAAAGTTAAGCGGTCCTACCAGCCCGATATAAAAATTTGATCGAAGCCGATAAAATATGAGCCATTTTTAATGGGCATAACTTTCGCGAGAATAACTATAGATGTGATTCACGAGCCGATGCTAGTTCGACAACATCAATACAGAAATATAACATGTCCAGCGTAAAGATCAGAATCGGTCAGTTACATGTGTCTGAATCCAGGGTTAATTTTTTCAGCAGACCCGTGCCGGGCTGAGATCATTCTTGTATTTTTTTTTTTTTTTTTTTTTGTACATAGTCGAGCCGGTCCGGAACTGGGCTTAATTGTTCTCAGGATGTGGAGGACAGGCAATATGTTTCATAAAAATATTAATATCGATACTGAACTTCTGTTAACGGAATCTTTGGAAATATACTTTAAGGTGGTTCTTAAATTCACTGTTCAACAACGCGAAACTTTCTGACACATTATCTGACTAATTTTTAACTACTATAAAGGCATTAACAGGCATAATTATTAAAGGAATTTGAAATCGAATAGATTTTCTATTTGTGATAAATAAATTATTTATCGAGATATAAGAGATTCTTGTCACGTGACTCTAGGTTTTTCTCCTTTCTCGTGCTATCGCTTCCGGAAATTCGCTTCAAAAAGCTAACTTTTGACAGTATTTTCTCCAAGATATATTGCCTTTATTGAAAATGGATAACGCCATTCAATTACATAATTTCTGAATAAGAATACCTGCCAATCTTATGCGTTTCCGATAAGAAAAGAATTCAGAAATGTGTCGGAAAGTTGCTTCTTTGGATTTGAGAAAAGTTTTAATAAATGACAGAGACATATTTTCACAAATCTATTCTTTATTATACTGCTTCAAAAGTTTTAACCCTCCATTTTTTCTTTTATTCTAAACTACATTAATTTTTTAATGAATCCTTTTTGAATGATGAAAAGTCTAAGACTAAGTAATCATTAATGTTGCTATTGTGTATTTTCTGTCTTCGTAATTTTAAAATATACTGTTAAGTTATTCCATATACTATATGTATGCAGTATTCTTTAAAAGAATCTTAATTGCATATTAAGAAAAACCTGATTTTTTTGTAGAAATAGAGTTGGGCCGGATCGGGCCTTATTCAATTGATTTTTCAACGAGAACGGCCTGTTTTCACTGATTTTTGTACGGGCTAGGCTGGGCCATGAACTGTTAAAATATAAACTATTCGGGTCGAGCCGAACTTTTAATTGGCCAAAATAGCTTTCGTTCGAGGCGAATTCGGGCCTGGAAATTCCGGCCCGTGCAGAACTCTACCATGGGAAATACTATAAAGACGCGCTACGAAGACTGTTTGTACCCGGCATAGCCACGTACCACGTCAGTCACCGGTGAATGACAGTGAACTTTCCGTTTAAAACGCGTCATTCACCGATGACCGACGTCTGAAATATGGTATAAAACTAAAAATTTATGTATTGTTTTAAATAATTACTGAACATTTATTTAAAATTTACCTCCTTTTATTTATTACAGGGCTATACTTTCTTAAAAAATTACTTAAAACATTGTAAATTTTTCAGCGCTTCAGTGTCAGTCACGTCACGTCACCGTGTCACTTAACGTGTTAATTCCGAACATGCTTCGGACCCGGCAGCCAAAGAGCTAACCTTTACCCCACACCAATACCAGCTGACATATACCTTAAAATACAACGCCGCTTAAAGTGGGGAATAAATGTTGCTCAAAATTTGTCTTTAAATGTTTTCGCAAAAAAATTTAGCATTAATTTTATTTCTTACAGTCAAAATTTATATAATTATCAGGGAATGTATTGTAATGAATGTAACCGCAAACGCAAAAAATAAATATTTTAAATGATAGAAGACGTTTAGAATTTAAAAATAATCATACATATTACATGTGAAAGAAATTGCATATTTTCCCCCCTGCATTTTATACTGTATATTATAAATTATTCTATATATATATAAATTAAAAAAAAAAAAAAAAAAAAAAAAAAAAGATTTTTTTAAAGTAGAATATTACAATCAAGACGTGGGGCACCAATTTGCTAGAGCTCAGGGCGAAATTGCGCGGGCCTAGCTTGGATTCTTTCCGTCTATTTTTATGTAAAATAATCTGCTTCTTCAATACTCCCACCTCCCGTCCCACAAGAATGTTTCACACTTATCTCTTATCGTTGTGCCTCAAGTCATTGAGCTGAAAGTACACTGCTCTGACGATAATGTGTCCTCGGTAGTATAGTGGTCAGTATCCCCGCCTGTCACGCGGGAGGCCGGGGTTCGATTCCCCGCCGGGGAGACATTTTTTTTTCTTCAAACTAATATGTGTCTTTACGATTAATTATGAAACCCGTTAGCGCCGTGCATGATCATATACACATGCTAAACAACTGAAAAAAAAGGAAAAAGGTAATAAATGACATTAAAATAATTTTTTTTTTTTTAATTTCATAATTCAAAACGCATCTTATATTGAATGTAATTTTATCTCATAATTAAAAATTAAATTTATTTACATTAAATACCCCAACCTCTCCCTCATCCGATTTAACGGTTTAATAGTCTCTCTCTCTCCTTCTTTAATTTATATTGATACAGTATGTTGAATACTAGAAAACATATATAAAACTATGATCATTGCAATTTAGTTCAGTTATACATTTTTAAATAAGAATAGTTTCAGATTTTAGTAACTTTGAATTTGAAAGTCAGTTTCCTTGCGTTGATTCTTTATCAGAAATATTCCTTAAGTCTTTCGTCCCTAAGTTTTCAATGTATAAATAAAAGTGGTACATTTTACATTTATGGTTATTATTATGCCAGTTACATTAGGGTTAAGTCTTTTTTCAATCGCACGCTCCTCTTCATTTGAAAATATCCTATCGAGTAAATTTTGAATCATAATAGCTGAATTGTTTTCAAGTTTCATTTATTACAACTCTGATTTCACAATAGTAAAACTTTTGTATTAAAACTTTTTAACATATTTTGAAGCCCTTCGCTCTGCTAGTCTATCTATCCGTGCTGTAATTTCCGTAAATATGCTTGTGAAGCCGTGAAATTTATGAGTCATTTATGTTTACCATAGCAAGTTTCTTTTCGAAAATGCGCCATAGAGTTCATTATACGTTAAAAGTGACATGCAAAAGAATTCGGGTACATTATAGTCCATGGGAGACAAGAATGGGGACTATGGGAGAAGAACAATCATAAAGGGTGAATTGTTTACCTTGGATTCTCTCACATCTTAAACTCGGTTGATACAGTTAGAAAGGTAATATAAATTCAACTTTCCAACGAAACTTGCCAAAGTTATACTATAACTCTGAAAACCAAAATCAAGGCTCTATAATAAAGACAGAAGTTTGTCTGTCTGTACGTTTTGAAAAGATCGCTACGCATAGAGCTAGTACAAGATTTGGAAGTAAGGTATGCATGATGTTATGCACCTCGAAGCCACTTTTTGAATTTTTTTCATTAATTTTTTACGGTTCCGTACTTAAAAGTAAAAACAGAACCATTATAAGATCGCTCGTGTATCTGTCTGTCTGACCATCCGTCCGTCACAGCCGTTTTTCTCGTAAACTATGGAACGTGCAAAGTTAAAATTTGGAAGAAGTAATAAAGGGTAATTGACCCACATATTTATTATTAATCATTCAGAAATATATTTAAGAAAAATGTAGAAGACTTCCTTTGGATTTCAGAACAGCCTTTAGGTAACTTCTTTTCCTTTCAAATGAATCATAAAATCGTTCAATGTTTGATTCGTCAATAATTATTCTATTGTTTGTTTTTATTAAAAGTTAACTTCCATTTAACGAAGCCTCGTCGTTATACTTATACACTTCGTTATGAAGAAAATTCGTTAAGTAGAAATAAACTCAAATTCATGAAATTTGTATAGTAAAATACACATGCATAAAATGAAAAATACACACAATATGGAAATATTGGAAAATGTATTTTAATTCGGACAGTAACTTTTTTTTAATGCAATTTAGATATACGAGAAAAATTTAATGACAATAATGTCTAAAAAAACAAATAATAAAGAGAGGTAAACAAAAACTTAAGCGTGGCGTATGTTTTCTCTTTTTTCTTAGTATTCCAAATACTTAACTTTAAAAAAGTCTGTAACATTACTTTGTAAAAAAAAAAAAAGTGCATTGTTCATAAAAATTTTCGCACTTTAATAAGTATCCGAATAATTCATCTGTTACATTTTTGTGAAATTGGCATCCCCTTCTTATTATATCAAAGGCCTTTAGCATTTCTTCTTTTGAATGCAAATGATTAGATAAATAAGTTCATTTTCATACAATCCACTGAAATAAATTCATACAGCCATCCCCAAGAGCAACCTCTCCGTTTGAATGTTGTATACGCACGAAAGTAGAATAAACTTCGTTATATAGAATACATTTTTCGTAATATGGAGACTAATTTACATGTTAATGGTGCTCAAAGTCAAGGTTCAGCAGAAAATTTCGTTATAGAAAACTTCGTTAAAAGGAAGCTTTACTGTACTTGTATTAAGGGGGTAGGATACCTTTGAACACGTCGAAAAAGTAAAAAATATCACTGTTCTAAGGTTCAAAACTTAAAAACTTAAATAAAAATCAAACTTCATTTAAATATAAAGGTCATATTTAAATTTATATTTAAAAAAATATATATATTTGAAAATTCTTAAGTAAATACTGAAAAGATAAGTTTAAAAATATATGATAATAAGAGAAAAAAATGTTGCGTGCATGATGAAATCTGAAATATGCATATAAAAAAGAAATTTTGGTGAAAATAAATACATAATAGTGCTACCTTTATAATAAAACCAGAATATTTGAAAACGATACTGAATAAATTAAAAAACTAACAGAAAATTTAGAATTTTCACTTAAAAAAATATTATCAAAGTAAAAAAACAGAAAATAAAATAAAATATTACCTTTTTCTGGTTTTAAGTTGTAGATAATACAGAAATGAAAATATTTTGAAAATTTCTTTTGATTGCCATGGATAGTTTTTTAGTAACACTGCGCGCAGTATCAAAATTCATCATTTTGAATAAACGTAACGCAAAGTTTAATTATCCTATGCAGTCTTAATATATAGTCTTAATAAAACTGTCATAATTAGTAAACTAATAGGAATTTTTTAATGCGGTTTTTTGCATATTGTTCGGAAATGATTGCAGAATCAAAATATGTATTAAAATTTTTTCGAAAATTTTGTAGGTTTAAAGGTATCGTACCCCTTTAAAATAAAGTTGAAGAAACGGCATGGTACTGAAAATATTGTCACCAGTTAAAATATTTTGGTCGTCAGTGGCGACATTGCAAGCGCATTTGTCAAACCCTGGCCATGAATGCTACGGGTGATTATTGCTTATTGCTAGAAATTTTTTACAAGCAATGCAAGTTCAAGTTAGTTATATGTTGTTTATATATATATATATATATATATATATATAATCTCTGCTGTCTCGGCCTACAGGCGGACAGGTAAATTTTGAAGTTAAGTACCAATTTCCCAACAAAAACCAAATCAAGATTAGAGATAAAGTTAGTTTAACAATTTTATCTGCTCGCTTTTGACGAGTTTTCAATTTCATTTTTCTGTAAGAATCTGGTTTTATCAGAATCATGTTAATACGATAATTTTTTCTTCAACCCCTATTATTTTATTTGTTTTTGCTGTAAGAGTTTGTCCTATCAAAAACCGTATTTTTCGGTGCATAGGTCGATCAGGTGTATAAATCGACTACATTTTTTTTAAATACATAAATGACGTATTTTCGGGTATAAGTCTATCCTTTAATTCATTCATGTAAAAAACTATATTTATAAAACTATTATAAACAATACAAATTATCAAGAACTAATGTGAATGTATAAATAATAAAGGAATTTATTGAAATTAAAAATGATTGTATAGCCACAATGAAAATCTATGAAACGGATCTCCATAACAAGTGCAACATGGAATTGAAAACACAGTAAACATTGTAAAAATGGAAATTTGTGGAACCAAGGCAGAATCATCAGGCCACAATTACCTCGATTACCACAAATAGCATGTACGGTTTCATCATTGTATTAGCCATAACAAGCTAAATAATGCAAAATTAGGGCTATCGCACACAATAAATCCAGAAAATATAAAGCCAGTAATAACTTAAGTTAAAAAAATATGGAATGAAATGGATTAAGGAAGAAAAACTTATTAACAATTGAAGATCCTACCTGGGTTGAATGATAAAGCAAAAAAAAAAAAAAAAAAAAAAAAAAAAGTATATGAGATGATTTGCACATGTTGCCAAAATTAAAAAAAATAAATCCGAGTTGGACCAAGGAGTAATAATGTAGAGTATACGTAGGTATAAATATTAAAAAAATAACCAAACAAACAGTGTTTCTATTGTACAAGATATGGTGCTGCCATCTGTAGTACACTTAAACATGAATTCCAATGTATTAACCAATGAATCAATAAAGGGCTGTCCTTTGTTCTTAAATGATACATATAAAATATATACACACGAATTTATTATTAGGAAAATACATTGTTTGGAATAAAAACTAATATGTAATTAAGATAAATAGATTAAGAAATATTATTAACTAATACTGGATTAAGCTTCAAAGCAGAAACTGTATTGAGATGTTATAAATAATAATTAAAAATCTGTAAATATATGCATAACAATATATAAGAATAAATAAGTAAATGAATAAATAAATAATAGTAATAACTATTAGGGAACTAAGCATAAAACAGTAATTGTTTTTAGTAAGTACAATTGATGAATTAAAAATATATATGTCGTAGGCTAATTGAGAAATCCGGCTCTTTGCAAACAGCCTAGGCTCTTTGCAAAGACCCGGGCTAATTGGAGAATCCATCTCCCTTTTTCCAATTAGCCTGATATTTTTCAGGCTTATTGCAAAGAGCCTAGAAAGCGTTTGGCTAATTGAAAAATGACCACTTATTATCCGATCAGGGTGATATTTTTAGCTCACAGGCTATCAAAGCCTGAGAGCTTATGTGCCCGCCGATTCTGTATGTACGTGTGTACGTACGTAAAGCGATAACTCTTGATAGAAATATCCGATTTGCTTCAAATTTATTTTCTAGGTTCATTCTGATAAGGTGCTTCCCTGATTATTTTTGGGGGTTCATTGGTTAAGGATAAAGGGGGAAAAGGGGGGCTAGTCCCCCCCCCATTAATTTATATAAATGGGTTTTTCATGCAAAAATATTCGATTTGCTCCAAATTTGGTATACCGGTTTATTGTGTTAAGGAGCTTCCCTGATTAGATTTGGAAGCTCATTATTTAAGTATAAAGGGGGGAAAGGGGGGCTACCCCCCTTAATTTAGATAAATCGTTTATTCATGATGAATTATTCGATTTGTTCCAAATTTGGTATACCGGTTTATTAAGTTGAGGAGCTGCCTTGATTAGATTTGGAGGTTCATTAGTTACATATAAAGGGAGGAAAGGGGGCTATCCCCCCCTGTAATTTAGATAAATGGGTTTTTCATGCAGAAATAGGCGATTTGCTATAAATTTGGTATACCGGTTAATTATGTTAAAGATCATTATTATGTATAAAGGGGGGAAAGGGGGGCAATTGCCTCTCCCCTTAATTTAGATAAATGCGTTTTTCATGTAGAATTATTCGATTAGCTCAAATTTGGTATACTGGTTTATTATGTTAAGGAGATGGCTTGATTAGATTTGGAGGTTCATTAGTTAAGTATAAAGGGAGGAAAGGGGGGGGGGGATAGCCCCCCCCCCCTTAATTTAGGTAAATGGTTTTTTAATCCAAAATTATTCGATTTGCTCCAAATTTGGTATACCGGTTTATTATGTTAAAGAGCTTCCCTGATTAGATTTGGAGGTTCATTAGTTAAGTTTAAAG
This sequence comes from Maratus speciosus, assembly GCA_963932465.1. Lineage (NCBI taxonomy): Eukaryota > Metazoa > Arthropoda > Arachnida > Araneae > Salticidae > Maratus > Maratus speciosus. The sequence continues at coordinate 73,550,917 of OZ010791.1, read as the reverse complement.
GGAGGAAAGGGGGGCTAGACCCCCCTTAATTTAGATAAATGGGTTATTCATGCAGAGTTATTCGATTTACTCCAAATTTCGTATACCGGTTTATTATGTTAAGGAGCTGCCTTGATTAGATTTGGAGATTTATTGGTTAAATATAAAGGAGGGACAGGGGCTAGTGTCCCCTTAATTTAGATAAATGGGTTTTTCATACAGAATTATTCGATTTGCTTCAAATTTGATATACCATTTTATTACGATATGGCTTCCTTCATTTGATTTGGAGGTTCATTGGTTAAGTATAAAAGGGGGGAAAGGGGGGCAATTGCCCCTCCCCTTAATTTAGATAAATGTGTTTTCGTGCAGAATTATCTAATTTAGTTTAATTTTTTTTCTAGGTTCAGTCTAATAAGGAGGTTTTCTGATTAGATTTGAAAGTTCATTGGTTCAGCATAAAGGGAGAAATGGGAGAGCTAATGCCCCCCTCCCCCTTAATTTAGTGAAATGGTTTTCTCATGCAGAATTATCTGATTTGCTTCAAATTTGGTATACCAGTTTATTATGTTAAGTAGCTTCCCTGATTATATTTGGAGGTTCTTTGGTTAAGTAGAAAGGGGGCAACGGGGACTAATACCTTCATTTATTTTTCGAGGAGCATTATTCTTTGAAATAAGAGTATAATATACAATTAGTGTGAGTAGCCTGTGAGCTCAATGCAATCAGTTTTACTGGGCAATTTTCTTTTTGTTATGTTTATTAACGCATAACCTTACCCAAACCCGAAAAATAAATTACAACAGACCGTACCCCGATCCGAGCAAGACAAAATAATTTCAGTCTACATGTAACCCGACCCGAACCTGAGAGTTCCATTTGAAAAAACCCGAAATCCCGAACCAAATCTAATAAGCGACAAAAATATTCCAAAGATCCATAACCGGATCCGAACAAGACAAATTACTTTCCGTCGACACGCAACGCTACCAGAACCTAAAAATTCCATTCGAAGTCAACCTGAAACCCGTCCCGAACCAAATCTTAACCGACAAAAATATTCCATAGAACTATAACCCGATGCAAGCCAGACAAAATAATCTCCGTCCACCGGCAACCCGATCCGAACCTGAAAATTCTAATTGAACTCGATCCGAACCTGAAAGTTCTAATTGAACTCAATCCGAAACCTGATTGTGGTCGGTTTTCGGGTCGACTTCAAATGGAACCTTCAAGTTGGGATCCGGTTGAAAAAAAATTAAACTAAATCAGATAATTCTGCATGAAAACCCATTTATCTAAATTAAGGGGAGTGAAAATTGCCCCCCTTTTCTCCCCTTTTATACTTAACCAATGAACCTCCAAATCAAATGAAGGAAGCCATATCGTAATAAACTGGTATATCAAATTTGAAGCAAATCGAATAATTCTGTATGAAAAACCCATTTATCTAAATTAAGGGGACACTAGCCCGTGTCCCTCCTTTATACTTAACCAATAAATCCCCAAATCTAATCAAGGCAGCTCCTTAACATAATAAACCGGCATACGAAATTTGGAGCAGATCGAATAACTCTGCATGAAAAACCCATTTATCTAAATTAAGGGGGGGGGGGGTCTAGCCACCCTTTCCTCCCTTTATACTTAACTAATGAACCTCCAAATCTAATCAGAGAAGCTCCTTAACATAATAAACCGGTGTACGAAATTTGGAGCAAATTGAATAACTCTGCATGAAAAACTCATTTATCTAAATTAAAGGGGGGGGGTCTAGCCCCCCTTTCCTCCCTTTATACTTAACTAATGAACTTCCAAATCTAATCAGGGAAGCTCCTTAACATAATAAACCGGTATACCAAATTTGGAGCAAATCGAATAATTTTGCATTAAAAACCAATTTACCTAAATTAAGGGGGAGGGGGGTAGACCCCCCTTTTCCTCCCTTTATATTTAACTAATGAACCTCCAAATCTAATCAAGCCATCTCCATAACATAATAAACCAGTATCCCAAATTTGAGCTAATCGAATAATTCTACATGAAAAACGCATTTATCTAAATTAAGGGGAGAAGCAATTGCCCCCCTTTCCCCCCTTTATACATAATAATGATCTTCCAAATGTAATCAGGGAAGCTGCTTAACATAATTAACCGGTATACCAAATTTATTGCAAATCGCATATTTCTGCATGAAAAACCCATTTATCTAAATTACGGGGGGGGATAGCTCCCCCCTTTCCTCCCTTTATATGTAACTAATGAACCTCCAAATCTAATCAAGGCAGCTCCTTAACTTAATAAACCGGTATACCAAATTTGGAGCAAATCGAATAATTAATTCATCATGAAAAACCGATTTATCTAAATTAAGGGGGTAGACCCCCTTCCCCCCCTTTATACTTAAATAATGAGCTTCCAAATCTAATCAGGGAAGCTCCTTAACACAATAAACCGGTATACCAAATTTGGAGCAAATCGAATATTTCTGCATGTAAAACCCATTTATATAAATTAAGGCGGGGAATAGCTCCCCTTTTCCCCCTTTATCCTTAACCAATGAACCCCAAACAATAATCAGGGAAGCACCTTATCAGAATGAACCTAGAAAAAAAATTTGAAGCAAATCGGATATTTCTATCAAGAGTTATCGCGTTACGTACACACGTACATACAGAATCGGCGGGCACATAAGCTCTCAGGCTTTGATAGCCTGTGAGCTAAAAATATCACCCTGATCGGATAATAAGTGGTCATTTTTCAATTAGCCTAACACTTTCAGGCTCTTTGCAATAAGCCTGAAAAATATCAGGCTAATTGGAAAAAGGGAGATGGATTCTCCAATTAGCCCGGCTCTTTGCAAAGAGCCGGATTTCTCAATTAGCCTACGACATATATATATACAATATACCAAAATATAAAATTAAATAAGTGAATAAGTAAAATAATGATATGGATGAATCATTAATTAATTTTTTTCATAAAATTAAATGTATTTAATATATTAAATATATTAATATTAACGTAATAATATTATATATATTAAATATAGTTATTTTCATAAAATTAAATATGCAATACTACAGCATACTATAATATTTAAATCTCGGCCAGAGCAATGCATAATCACTTAAATAAATAAATAAATAAATAATTTATTTATGATGTTTATAAAATTTAAATTAACATTTTAAATTTTGAAAATAATAGGTAACAGTTAATGTGTCCACAAACGTGCATAATATTTAAAACACATAATTATGGGGGAAAGGATAGAACAAAGAATAAAACTTATAATTAATACATACACTTTTTATGCTATTGTAATATAATTTACTATGTATGAGATATTGTTCATGTTTAGAATTTTACCATTTGTTCATATATTTGGATTTTATCTTTATTATATATGTATATTCTTTTTTGAGAAAATAGACGTGTTGGGGGGAAAGGCAGCTGTAAAAAAAAAAAAAAAAAAAAATGTAAATACTGCACTGATTTTTCTGAAATTTTGATAAAGTGGGTTAATTTTACTTTTAAGACAACTACAAATTTTTTGTGAAAATAAGTTAATGTTTTTGTAAGAATACTTATAGAAAATAACAATAATTTTCAAATGTTATGCAAAATATGTCTTATATGATAAATTTTGTTGGATATAAATAGCATGCTAACGGTCGAGGCTTATCACATAATTGTCGTTAAAGCTTCGAACTGTGGTCGTCGGATGCCTGATTTTTTTTATCCGGTTTAGTCGACATCTGTGTTTTCTTTGTAATTTGACGTTTTAAAAATCAACATATACACCGGAAAATACTTTCTTTCTCCTGTGTAAAGTTTTTTATAGTTTTATTTCAGATCAGAAGTCTGCATAAAATTATATAAGGTAAGTTAGTTAAAATGAATTTTCTGCGCAAAATAAGCACAGGGTCATTCATTTTTTTACTCTTATGGGTGATATATCCCTCCCATGTCATCTTTTTCCTTTTTTATACATAAAATTTAAATATTTAATGAACTACGTATGCGGTCATGTGACCGTTTCACTTACATGCTCGGTAAGGTACACAGAACGGTATAAAATCGCGAATTCCTAAAATTTATGTATGAAAAAAAAAATTCTTCCTAAAAAAAAAAGGGATATATACACTATATTGCCATTAATGACCGGCAACTTTCAATTTTAGACATTTTGTCAAATATTTAGAAATATACTTGACAGATTCTTCTGGAATTTCAGGATTAAAAAGAACAGGTATGATCTCATATTTAGCAATGTCGATTTGATAAGGGGGGCAATTAGGGGGCCAACAAAAAATCAAAGAAAAAAAATAATACTTGGGATCACCCTGTAAAATAAAATGCCCGAAATGATCTACCGCTACCGAATATAAATAAACAGACATAGTGCAATATGTGCATTCTTTTGTGTAAGAATAGCACGTATATTAATAGAGATAGAACGATTTATTTAAAAAAATTTAAAAAATCTTGCATGTTTTTTGCTTATAACATGCAGGGTTTTCAACCAAATTTAACGCAAGTTTCAGAAAAATTGACAAAATATAGTAGAAACAATATAGTGTATCTGGAATATAAATATATTAAATATTTTAGGAAATATGAGCAGTTATATGAAATAATTTTTATCTGCGCATGCGCGAACGATAACAAGGATCATTTTACGTAATTTAATAGTCAACTCTATAGAGCAACTTATTAAAAAAAATTTAGTCAAATATTGTAAAAATTCAGAAAGATATCACCGTTAAAGTGAGCAAATTTTTAGTTGTTCTCTAAAAGCAGCTGAATGATGAGGGATTTTACACAAATTGTCATTTTTTATTAACTGACTTTCAGAAAAAAGTTAGTATTTAGTGAGTATCAACGAGTAGATTTGGAAAAAATGCTTCGATTTTGATACTTCTTTTGATCATGGTATAGGTTCGTTCTGGTGGTTATCCAAGAAGAACTAAAGCATCAATAAAAAATTAAAATAAAAATTAAAAATGACACTTTGTGGAAAATCCCTTATCATTCAGCTGCTTTTAGAGAACTACTAAAAATTTGCTCACTCTAACGCCGATATCTTTCTGAATTTTTACAATATTTGACTAGATTTTTTTAATAAGTTGCTCCATAGCGTTGACTATTAAATTATGTAATCTATTAAACCGTTGACTATTAAACCTTGTTATCGTTCGCGCATGCGCAGATAAAAATTATTTCATGCAACTGCTCATATTTCCTAAAATATTTAATATATTTATATTCCAATTGCACTATATTGTTTCTACTATATTTTGTCAATTTTTCTGAAACCGGCATTAAATTTGGTTGAAAAACCTGCATGTTATAAGCAAAAAACATGCAAGAATTTTTTAATTTTTTCAAATAAATCACTATTAATATACATGCTATTCTTACACAAAAGAATACACATATTGCACAATGTCTGTTTATTTATATTCGGTAGCTATAGATCATTTCGTGCATTTTATTTTACAGGGTGATCCCAAGTATTATTTTTTTTCTTTGATTATTTGTTGGTCCCCTAATTGCCCCCCTTATCAAATCGATATTGCTAAATGTGAGGTCATACCTGTTCTTTTCAATCCGGAAATTCCCGAAGAATCTGTCAAGTATATTTCTAAATATTCGACAAAATGTCTAAAATTGAAAGTTGTTGGTCATTAATGGCAATATAGTGTATATATATACCGGGTGTCCCAAAAAGGACTGACTGATTTTAAAATTCAATAACTTCCAAACGGTGACAGATATTTAAAAAATTCTTGCAGGAGGGTTATGCATAAAGTCAAAAGTTTTATAGAGCTGTGCAAGGTGACGTCAAGAACAGGTTTTTACTACTGCTGTAGGACAGCTATCGCTACCTTTATCAATGCTTTTTCTGTTTGTGTGTCCTACAGCTTTCTTCATTGTTCTCGGGTAAAAGTCATGTGATGTGAACTGCTCTATTACAGTGATTTTCGATTTTAGTTCGAATTACAAACAATAGATGGCGCTGTAAGCAATAGTCGCTAAATACAGGCTCGATTTTTGGTCCTTTCTGTTGTTCCATGCAAAAAAAGGAGATGGAAATGTATTATCCGGGCCACGAAGTACCAAAAATCGAGCCTGAATTTAGCCTCTATTGATCGCAGCGCCATCTATTGTTTGTAATTCGAACTAAAATCGAAAATCACTGGAAAAAAAACTTTTGACTTTATGCATAACCGTCCTGCAAGAATTTTTTAAATATCTGTCACCGTTTGGAAGTTATTGAATTTTAAAATCAGTCAGTCCTTTTTGGGACATCCGGTATATATGTATATATATATATGAACCAAAGACCTGGATTCAAAATTTTCAAATTGTACTATCATTATTTTGAAATTTAAGATTTTTTTTATTTTATTTTATTTTATTTTTTTAACGCAGAACGTCGATATCGGACGTCTATACCATTCCGTATTCTGATAGCCATATTAAGTTATGAGTAATCCCTTAATTTTTAACACAGTTTAATACGGGATTTAGCGATCATGGAGGATCGCCGGAGAATTCCTTTGAATTACAATTCCATAAAATATTTTTAAATTATCAGCAATAAAATACAGGTTAAGGGGACACATACCCTTTAAACAGATGAAAAAATTGATTTCGGAGACAAATATTTAAAGTGGCCCCATGCACTCATTTTTGCACTAACCTCCACAGTTTATTTTTTATACTATAATATTTTCTCCATGCAATATAATATATAATTTGCATTAAACACTGTATAGTTAATTAATAATAATTATTCTTTAATGCATGCTTTTTTAAAATTAATGATAATGTATATAGTTTGCGAGCATGATTTAAAAAGATCTATACCCTCTAGAACTTTGAAACTTTTAATATAAGTTTAAGAATATTATAAAAATAAAATGAACTAAAATCTAATGAATAAACAAAAAATTTCTAACGTTTTTTGATTTTCAAAAGAGAAATATGAAAATTTCAATAATTTTTGTCTCTCGAATACCCATGCATTCAATAATTTTTGTTAAATTTCTTAGATTTCAGTTCAATTTAAAGAAAATTATCTAGTAGAGATAAATAAATATAAGGTTTCGAATCAGTACCTTTAATACATTTTGAGTTATCATGCGCGCAAGTAAAAAAATATCGATTTTGAGAAAAATCAATTTAAACATAAATGTTTTGCTTGAAACAGACCAAAGCTAATTTACATTTTTTACAATAACGAACGCAATTTTACGTATATATTTTGATGCGGTTTGTGGCAAATTGTTCAGAAAAACATTAGCTGTCAAATGAATTAAAAACAAAAAATAGATTTTTCGAAGATTTTATAGGATATATGTGTCAGGTTCTGAGAAACATCTGCTATTAGAACTGAGGTTCTACATTATTATTTTTTTTTGTCTTAATATATTATATATTCTATGGGCTGTGTACTAGAATTTCAAAATAACAGTCTTTCCTTATCTAAAACTGGATCTAAGCCGGTGAAAATGTATAGATGGTATGAAGGGGGAAAAGATAGTTTGAGAGGGGCGTGCCCAACCTTTTGAGATGTCTGTGGAAGATGGGGAGACAATGGGAGCCAGGTAGAAAGTTCCGGAGGTGTTAGATTGAGAAGGAGCAAGGGGTTGCTGGAGGGCAGTCTCTTAGGCTGGGATAGTCAGTTTGAGCGTAGCTCGCAAGGTGGACGGGTGTTCCTTGGATAGCTCTGAGAGAGTGCGTAGGCTTGGGGAGAGCTCTTAGAGATAGAGCTTAGGCTTAGAGCCCATGTGTTGGGAGATCGAGATTGATCTCCGGAAAGCTAATTTAACGTGTGTAGAGTGAGAGTGATTTAACGTAGTTTAACAGTACACAGCCAGCACTTGCTGTATTCAATTTAATGTTGAACCGGATCATCTATATCCGAGTTTGTAAGTGTAAATAGAGTCTTGTTGTTGTGTAAATAGTGTGTAAATAAACTGTTAATTTAGTTAATTGAAAGCGTTGGCTTTCATTTAAACAATCTTCTCAGTGCGTGACCGATATCACGTAATCATATCGGTGGTGGCAGCATATAAATAATAAGGATTTTCTTCGAAGTTGTGCGGACTAAGAGGAAACTCCGACAATATGTCCCCTTAATAAATGCATAATAATATGGAAAATTTAAAAGTCTGGATCTATCAGGTGATATTCTATTATTTCTTCATTTCATTCTTTTGAAAGTTATTGAGTTGTCTTAATTTTAAAATATGGCAACAGGAAAAAAAAAGGCATTATTTAGTCTATCTTTTTAAGATTTCTAAATTGATTTCTCAACATATTATAATAATTTAATTAATATGAAGCTATTAATTGATAGAAGCGTATTTTTAAAATTACATATTATACTCTTTATTCTTTATTTATATTTTCTATTTTATATTATTTTTAAAGCATTTATTTGTTTCAGCTTCCAAGCCTTTTTTGCGAGGTTGGTTTGGCGCATAATTAAAACCACTGTTATTTAAATTCGTATGCAATTGTAACCATAAAAAATATTAGGCGATTTATCACCCATGACGGGCTAACGGAAAAATGCCATAAAATTAAATTAATGTATAATTAAGCTCTAAAAATATTAAAATGTTGTATTTTTATTGGCATGGAACGTAATTTTAGGACGATTTCGTAAGAAATACTACCTATTACATTTTCCCCTATGATAGAATTTCTGAAATTTTTTTTGCAGGTCTACGCCGAGCATGACACCTAGAATCCAAAACCACCCCTAGTTCTAAATTTTATCTATCTATCTATATCATTTTTCTATGGACACGATAACTTACATAATTCTGCACAAATCCCTTCCAAACTGATACATAAAATCAAGGGGCAGAAAATCTCGGTCAAGTTCGTTAATGGGCAAAATCAGACAAGGGTGTGGAAATAGGGAGGATTTTTGGGAAAACAGAAAAAAAAATACCTTCTTAATTATAATACATGTCAAATCAGTTTAAAGTTATTATTACTTCTAGGAAAAAGGCCAAAAATTTATGTATGACAGATTTTTGATATTTTTAAAAATAAAATTTTTGATATCATTAAAAAAAAAATCATTAAAAATTAAAAAAAGGGCGAAAAAATGGGGTTTTAAGAAGGAAAAAAAAATTCATAACTTCGTCAACTCACAAGATACCAAATCCACCAAAATTTATTATAAATCTTCTTAATATTATATACAACTTTTATATTGACAAGTTTTTCATAGAACGAACTCTCACTGAGAAAAAAGGGGGTTGGGTGGGTGGGTGTGGGGGGGGGGGGGGGGTGAAGAACAAAAAAAATCATAACTTCGTCAATTCACAAGATATCCAATCCGCTTACATTTATTATAAATCTTCTTAATATTATTAATATTATCTACATCTTTTATATTGACAAGTTTTTGATAGGACCAACTCTTACAGCAAAAATTAAATAAATAATTGGGGTTGAGGAAAAAATTATTGTATTAACATGATTCTGGTGAAACCCAGCTGTTACAGAAAAATTAAATAAAAAAATTCGTCAAAAGCGTCCACCCAGATAGCATGCACGTTTGCAGTAAGTTTGATTTTTTCTCGATATTTCCTTGTCTTGACAAACTTGACACAACAATTTTCACTCAAAAGTACTGCAAGGCAGATAAAACAAAATTGATCTCTCCCTTGCAATGCCATTTTGCTGTAAAACTGCTGCAACACTGTCATATTTCAACGACGTCAGCGAAAATTCCCTTTGTTGAGAGCAGAATAGATAACAGCGTATGACTGGAAATTCAGAGCTCAGAGTCAAAAGAAAAAGACACATCGTTATTAAATCTCGTGATTAGCGGATCATTGATTAGCGTTCAAATAAAGGAACCCAGAAATAAAGGTATTTCTTATTTTAATTATTCAAATGTGGTTATTTTCTCTAAAGTAACATTTCTTTATAATCTACAACTTATTTCATAACAAAAATTCTAATAAATTAAAAGTTATGTTAATTTTCTAAGTAATGCCTACGTTTTTCAATAGTTATGCTTTGGGTCATGTTAAATATTTTTTAATAAATTTTTCTGAACTTTATAGGGAGTTTAAGATTTCGTTTGCTTTTTTTTTTATTGTTGTTGTTGCCTTTCACGCTGCTGGAGCAGTGTTGAATTCAAACGTTTATCTCCGGGAGAGATTTCTGTTGCTCCGGGATGAGGTGGAGGGGGTGAGGGGAAGGGGCGTCGCGATAGGGGTTATGGTGGGAGACCCCCCCCCCCCCCCCATATATGTGAACTTGGGAAATTTGAGCTTAGAGTTAGGAAAGTATAGATTTTTGAAACAATTATTCTTTTTTTTTTAAGTAAAAATAAAAAAAAAGAATTATTTATTGTTTTGAAGACGATCTTTCTGAGTTCTGTAATAGTAAAATAGTTAAACTTTCAAAAGAAATACAAAGCAGCCAGGCTCAATTTCTCATTATGTTTCTCTGTGTAACGAAAATATTATACATCTACCAGGCATGAATTTCTCTACTGTTGTCCATCAACAGTGTCTGTAATACCTTTCCTCCAAAACTTTGTTCCTTTCTCAAAAATCTAAAAATATGAGGCTATTTTCTATAAAGTACAATTATAACTCGTACACAATTGAAGACAAAAATTTTCAGTAAATGAACCAATAATTATAATTTTTATGTTTTTAAGTTTCAGCATTATTTTGTTTGAGGAAAGATTTTTTTTTTTTTCATATAAGTATCATTAACGTTAAAGACACATTGAACATATTATTTTAGCTGGAAAATAGATCTTTTTTTTTTCATGTTGGGAAAATTTTTAACTCCCTTCCCCCGCCGAAAAAAATTTTGCAGCTACGCCCCTGGAGGGGAGGGGGGGGGGACATTCCGAGGTGGAAGTTGCACTTTTGTCCATTAAAAAGCATAAAATTCAAACCTTCCGGGACGACATTTCAATGTTCCGGGGGAATGTCCCCTCCTGGTCACCCCCTGAATTCAACACTGCGTTCGAGTGTATTATTTTAAACTTTAAATTAATTTTTCATTAACATTAACTTTTTTTCTCTATTTAAATATTAAGTATAATTTTAAACTGTTTTTTTAGTTGGCTCTATGCTTATCAACCTGTATTTCTAATGTACCGCTTTTTTCTAATTTTTATTGAAATTATTAAAAGTATTTCCTACCGACGTCCGTTTTATTTAATTATTTAATAATTTCCCTTTACTTTTGATGTAACTGCTTCTTAATCAGATGTGTATAAATCTTTTTATTTCTAAATTTTTGTAAAACTTTTAAGTATCAATATTTTTAAATTTTTAGTTTTTCACGTCCGCAAATCAGGCATGTACCGGAGCAAATCGAAACAATATTCCGGTTCGTGAAATTATGACAAATATTGTTCCGGTTAGTGATTTGTGAAATTATTAAAACATATTATTACAATTTTATAGACATGGCTTTTATTGTGCTGCCTATAACTTTTTTTTATTATTTAGAATTTTGAATGCAGTTTTTAAATTGTCTTTGTATGATTAGACATAAATTTGCATAAAGTTTTAAAAAAAAGAAGGTTTTAATCAACGATAATTTTGAAATAGCGTCCCTGTTCGTGGATTTTTCAATTTCGAGGCCTGCCGTAAAAAATTTTACTAATATTGATTGGTGCGTATTTTTGTAATGAACTGAAGTTTAATGACTAAAATGCATTGAATAACCACTTCAAAATCTCAATGTTATAGTATTAATGTCAGATTTGAATATTGTTTATTTGTATTCGTATTGAACATGTTTTATTTTGTTTTATCTTTTACATGTAAAAAAAGTGTTGAACTGTATTTTTATTTATTATTACTAGGGGGCTCGGCCCCCTACGAGCTACGCTCGCCAACCCCCGTCCAGACGCCGTAGACTCTAAATGCACGCTAATTTGATCGGCTTTAAAAAGATTTCGAAAGATTGAATTATAATTTAAAAAACAGTGGCGATCTCTCTATAAACGGATTTCTATTCATTTCTCTTTGATTGGGGAATTTTAACGCCAAATCCGTTGCGGTACTACTTGATTATCCCGTCGACCAATTTCGCCAAATTATATAAATCGCCAAACCACTCGCCAAATTATACAAATTGACATAATTTTTATTTTAAATAACGAAAAAACAAATAAATTAGTACAACATTAATAAAAATATAAATAAAACGTCGAAATAAAAATAACTTGATGACGTAGACACGTGTAACAACATTTCAAAATAAGCTAATATAAAAGGAATTAAGTAAACAGAGTCTTTGTCTCCTGGTATTTTTTAACAAAGTGAAAAGAAAGTTCTTTTAAATGAGACATTTTAAATTAATCGTTTTTAATCTGACGTAATTTTGACCAAACTATTCTTTCTCTTTTTAATATTCACGGGGAAATACTTGTGTTGTTAGAAATGAAATATTATTTGCTCTTTCCTAACAAAAACAGTTGAAAAGTATCCTCTTAAAATATCAAATAAATGTCTAGCGCAATTTCTAAATTTAAACCGTTTTGCAATATTATTTTGTGTTCATTTTATGTAATAACTGTAATGTGACGTAAATATGACGTAATTTCTCCTATTTAAGACTTCTAACGCATGTTAATAAATTTATTGTTTTACAAATTCCTTTCTCTCACGTGTAATTATAGTTTTTATGACGTAATTTTTAATAAGTTCCTGCTTTTTGTACATAGTTATTTAATTATAATTCCAAATGTTTTTTTCTATTTATAATAGTCACGTGTAAATAAATTTTTAATTTATTTACACGTATAAATATTTTTTTTTTGAAGCAAACATTATTGTTTCCGCTGTTTATAAAGTTGGCAACAGTTTAAATTAATAGCACTTTCTAAAATCTGTTAAAAATATCTCTAGAAATGCTGAAAATCTGAATTTAAAATAGCAATAAAACCTCAAAAAGTTAGTCAAAATAAAAAAATTAATGCAATCTGCACTCCGGCAAATTCTAATGCATAAAATGATCTAAAAATGATTAAATTCCTATGAACAGTTTTTGCTCCTATAAAACTTTTTTAGTGGAACGATTTTGTCCAACTTTAGCATTAAATATCTCTTAAAATAATTCTTCGATCTGAAAACTGTCTGCATCAGCGTGTTTATCAAACATTTCTGTATAATACTACCGATTTTCATATTTTTGTATGCATTATGTTTCTTAATATTAACGAAGAAAGACCTCCGGTCACAAAAAATTCAAAACCGGCGGCGGCGGCGGCGGTGACAGCGGTAGTTACTTTTTTTTAGAATAGAGAGATTTTTATGGTAACAATCTTTCATAAAAGGTAACTTCTTAAGAGCCCACATTAGTCACTCGAAGAAACGGTCAAGTTAATGTTAATCATATGGGAGATATTTACAGATTTCTCGCTCGCATTTTAATATTTTTAAATCTTTTAAATCCTTCTCACCTGAGGTTGAAAAGTTTTATTCTGCGTTTGTACTGATTAGGTACTGACTAGTTAATGTTTAGTTTGTCTCTCTGATTAGATTAAAGTAGATAAATTAGATTAATCTAACTTGACTAAATAAATTAGATTAAACTGATGAAATTTTGCTAGATAAATTAGACAAACTGACTAGATAAACTAGTTTTGATTTTAGTTAAATTTTTTGACTTCCGCACTTAAAATGTAAAAACTGAAGAATTGTAAACGTCACTTGTATGTCTCTCTGTCCGTCTGTCATAGTCAATTTTTCGAAACTACGAAACATGGAAATTTCAAACTTGGCAGAGTTATAAGGTTATTGACCAACATACTTATTGATTATTAGCGATTCGCAAGTATTTTTAGAAAAAAATTAGGGAAATAAGCTACTTATTTTTATTTTATTTTTTTCTTTTGTGTGTGTAGTCTGTGGGGTATCGTTCGAAAGGTCTTGTAATACGAAAAACAAAAGTGTATTTGTTGTAATTTAGATATTACATTTTCAGAGACATAAACGAAAACAGTGTCGAATTCAGGGGGTGGCCCGGGGGGGACATTCCCTCCGGAACAATGAAATCCCCCCCCCGGAAGATTTACGATTTTGTGTTTTCAATGGTCAAAAAGTGAAATCCCTCCCCCCCCCCCCCCGGAGGAAAGTGTCTGAATTCAACACTGTACTGGAAAAATGTGTCCTCCCCCCTCCTTCCCCGCTATTACCAAATGTACTGTAAATAAAATTATGAAAAAAATAGTACTAGAAGTTTATTTAAGCCATACGGGAAAACTATAGCGATTATACTAGTCACATACTTTTGAGAAAATCGTATTTTTTCGTTACACACTGACTTTACTTGGCGGGTGCTCAGTGGAGGAGTTGACGGATGCTCGATGTACCTATCGACGCGGAATCATAATCGTTTTCTCAAATATTTAATAAAAGAGCTGGTAATGCTTTGATGACTGCTTAAAGAATTTAAAACTTTATACTAAAAAATGTTCTGATTTCTACTGGTTTATCTTGTTTGCTCTTCGAAAAAACAAATATTTTAAGAAGTAAAATTATTTTAAATGGAAATCTCTAAAAGTTTAATTAAACTTTACGTTTAATTTTGATACGTTCATTCCTTACGGGATAACGCATGGGATAAAAATTTCACATTAAATGTCAAACCAACTGAATGAATTATCTTAATATGTTCTTCTCGGGTCTAAACAATATAGAAAATAAATTGTTTATGTTAATTATGTCTTTGTTTAGTAATCTTTATTCTTATGTATTGTACAATTTGACAGAAGCATAACCCACATTACTGTCAAGTCTGGTTTGCCTGAATGTTCGCTCAGAAAGATAAGGCTTATTGCTCGGCAAAATCGATTTAACCTTTAACTGATGTTACCGGTCTCTCAGACCACGGCCTTTTTCATTTTTTATAGTTTAACTTGCATTTTTCAGTTTAACTACAAACACTACCGAAATTTTATTCCGTTTGGAACTTTAGTACTATCACCAGAGACTTTTGAATGGGTGAATTTTAATTATAACAGTCCTGTGCAAAAAGTTTAGTACAAAAACACAATCATATGAGTTAATCGTTCCTTTTATTCATCTTTCGTTGCAGTGGTCTCACAGACCGCTTCACACTAGTTACGTGACAATTTCTGTGACATCAGTAAAAGGTTAATTGTTTTTATTAAGTTGTATTACCTCCCGGCAATTCCACCCTTAACATCAAGGTAGTTTTGTTAACTGAGAAGTTGTAATTTGTGATCAACTTAAAAACTAACTGTAGACAGAATTCTTGAAAGCTGTAAAATATAAACCTGCTATTTTTTAAAATTTATTCTTTTTTTTTTTTTTTTCCCTCTTTCAGGATGCAGATACATGAAAAATCATGGATTAGAATGTGGAAAAATTGCATGATGCAACAGACTCAGGTGGGGGAGGAGAACAGGAAAGTGGTGTTAAATATATTTAAATATTTATTTTTTCAATTTTTTTATTGTGTGTGTTTTGTTTAGGTAACAAAGTCTTAACTCAAAATATGTAGAAAATAATACTTTTTAAAACTATTATTTATAAAGTGTTATTTGTATTTGTGCAAAAATAAACTTTATAACTATTTTATAACTAGTATTGTTTTATTGAAACGCTGTCTTTTTTAAATTCTTGAAACTTTTCAAATAATTTATATATATATATATAGAGAGAGAGAGAGAGAAATTAATTTGGATTTAAGTATACGAGCATTTCAAGTTTGGAGTTAATTTTTCTTTCCCGATAAGCTTTGCTTCCAGTGCTTTAGCCATATATTACATTTTGGCTGCAAAACATATAAATTATATTATCTTTGATAAAATTAGCTAAAAAGTTCATCAGTAGACAGGCAAGCATGCTTATTTCCTGAAAAACCTTTAAATTGTATTTTTATGTTGTATCATGCAAAAAATCTTAGGATAAAAAAAAAATCCTTTAAAATGCAGTGGTAATATCCAGAATGTGTGGTATTTCTAATAAACATTTATTTATGTTACAGTAAAAAAAAGAAATATTTTACTAAATCCGTAAATAAGTTTCATTTGATGAAATACATGGCTATTAAGTTTGCAAATTCAATTATCCTATTTTTAGTTTAATTTTCGAATTACCTTCGGATGTTATTTTGCCTTTTTAAATTTATTACAGTTTTCTTACTTGCCTTTAAAAACATTTAATGCTAATGTATGCAAATTATTAGAGAAATATTTGTGTGGTTTATCCAATAACCGTTTGTATGTTGATAGCTATTTATGAAATTTATTTCAGAAAGGAATGAGTTCCATGAATTTTTCTTAATGACAATCAATAAATAATATGTATATAAGTTTGTTTAGAAAATCAAACCTGCTAGCATTTTTTTTTGCATATTTTTTGAGGGCGTAAGTAAGAAACAATGCTTTGATTATGAGATAAAATGTTTCTGTTTCTGTTATTATTTTATTTTGTGTTTTAATTGAGGTAAGTCAAAAACAATGTATTTTAACCCGAGAGAACTCGCTATTGAGAATGCCCAATTGCTTTTCTTTTACTTTACATTCATATAATATCAACTTTTTATGTTGGCTTAGTACTTTTTATTCACAAAATAGGTAAAATAATTGTAAAACATTTTGAAATTTTAATTAAAATGAAAATGATTTAAATAAGAGTCTTAAAAGAGTACGACTGTGAGAGAAAATCTCATGCAGCGAGTTCTCCCGGGTTAAGTGTATGATACATTTTTTTAAAGGAATGTATTTGAAATGAAAGCTGTGTGTTTTAAATGAAATGAATGCAATATAAATGATGGTAAGGGAAACAATATTTGGGGATTTATCACTTTTCCCGGCTAATTCAAAAATAGCCGATCTTTCCTTAACCCTTTGAGGGCCAAGCAATTGTGTTTTTGAAATGTCGAATTCACACCGGAATACGCAAAAAGATTTATTGCAAAATAAGGAAAAGTAAGTTTACGACTTTTTTCCACCAAATTTAGAAAAGTAAAATTTAATAAAATTTTTTCTGGTGCAAATCCTCATTAATCGTAGGTGAGATAAAATATATCCCACCGCCCCTCAAGTGGTTAATATAAGTTAAATGCAAATAAATCCAGCATCTGTAAAAATATTTAATTAATTAAATTTTAAAACGAATGATCAACTCATTTTCTACTTATGTGTTATCCATCTCGAGAAGATAGATCATGCAAAATGATGATTGTTAATTGCCAAACACACTTACCATTCTTATTGACCAAATGCATTCAAAACAGTAATTTGATATGCATTTGTTAAGTACATAAAATCAGATTGATGAATTTCAGCTAAGATTACCTAATCTTCCGTAATCGAGTCTACTGCCAAGATTCAACTGTAACAAAAAGAATATTAGCAACAATATAGCTTAATGTAAATGTAGCTATCATTAAAGGATTTTGAGAAAAAAACATTCCATGGCACCAAATCTTATTAGCTAAAACACGCCAATTGGCCATTGATCCGATTACGGAAGATAATAGGTTTTAAAATCTGCGTTATCTAACATATTGCAATTGATAAGCAAATGGACATGAAGCATAAATGCCTAAGTGATTTAAGCTGTATTTGTAAAGAAATGTGAAATACGTAATAACAAAAAATCTATGAAATGCTGTCATGATCGCAAAGAGTTCTTGGTACTTTTATGTTAACCAGGTGCAAATCTCGCAAATAGCATTTTTTATTTTTCACGTGATAACTTAAAACAATGCTTTAATGTTAAAATTAAATGTCTTGGTTTATGTTATTTATCAGGGTTTTTTTATTAATTCTTTTGTAATAAGTGAAAGTCTTGGATTTAAAATTTTTCTGTTTTAAATTAGTTATGCATTTTAAAGAAAATGAATGAAAGGGTTATATTTTAATTGAAATTAATGAAATAAGAAAAAATGCAGCGGGATTTTGGATATTTGGCCATTATCACCTACACCCTGCTGACATAAAAGTACAGAGTTCTTGATTTATCTATCAGAATCTTCTGATTTGGGGAAGACTTGAGCAAGTAAATTGAATTATGAATAATAAAAAAAGCATGATACAATGATACTATATATTTTAAAGAAAACCAAACAGGTCGCCAGGGGCAGCTAGTTGTATAAAAAATTAGAATTGCTTTCGAATCTACTTTAAACTATAAGTCCTTATCTACTCAGTCTATACAGGGTGTATCTAAACTCTTGGGCAAAACTTTAAGGGGTGATAGTATACATCAAGACAAACAATATTAAATAGGAAACTAAGGGTCCCAAACGTCTTCCGAAGGAGATAGGCGCCATTAAAGTTTAGAGTCCAAATTTTCAAATAATTATAAAAAACGGAAAAATTTGTCGATTTGTTTGCGGTTTTCGCTAAAAATATTTTTTATGTCAGTATTTTCTTGAAAATAAATTTTAAAGGTAAAGTTCAAAAAATGCTGATAGAGGGTGCTTTAGACTTTGAAGTAACGAACAACTGTTTTTACCGTTATTTTTTGTATTTCATTAAATGCTTTCAAAAGTTTAGACTTAAACTTAAATTTTGAGTTCAAAATCTGAATCGTTGGGAGTGGCGAAGTAGCGGAAACTGGACTGTGTTCAGGGGGGGGGGGGGGGGTTCAAATTTCAATTCCTGAACACAGTTCAGTTTGCGCTACTTAACCACTCCCAACAATTCAGATTTTGAGCTCAAAATTTAAGTCTAAGCTTTTAAAAGTATTTAATGAAATACAAAAAATAACGGTAAAAAATAGTTGTTTGTTACTCCAAAGTCTAAAGCGCCCACTATCGGAATTTTTTGAACCTTACCTTTAAAATTCGTTTTCAAGAAAATACTGACATAAAGAATAGTTTTAGCGAAAACCGCAAACGAATCGACCAATTTTTCCGTTTTTTATAATCACTTGAAATGTTGGACCCTAAACTTTAATGGCGCCTATCTCATTCGGAAGACGTTTGGGACCCTCAGTTTCCTATTTAATATTGTTTGTCTTGATGTGCACTATCACCCCTTAAAGTTTTGCCCAAGAGTTTAGATACACCCTGTATAGCATAAAAATGTTTAGCATCTGACAAACCTCCGATTATGCGGAATCTTACACAAAACACGCACAACCCTGAAAAGTACGACTATTAGTGTACAGGTAAAATATATATACCAATAAGTGAGTAATATACGACAACTGATGGCCATTCACCAAAATTTGGGAAGAACTTCGTTTTTACATAAAAAAATGAAGATCCTTGAATCCTCCCCCCCCCCAAAAAAAAAAAAAAAAAAAAAAAATAAAGTTACTTAACCATGTTTTGGGGAGCATTTTTAACTCAGAGAAAGGGAAGGGCAAAGCTAAAAAAATTTTAAGTAGATCAACAGAGGGCTATCGTTTATTATGTATTTTTTTTTTTTTTTTTTATCGAATGATACCATCCGCAAGTCGATACGATCTTTCGCTACATAGTTACGACAGGTTTCATGAATCCGAAGTCGAAAATTATACTTTACTGCAGGTAAAATAGGTTTTTACAGCAGCAACTGATGGCCATTCACGAAAATTTGGTAAGAACTTCATTTTGACACTAGAAATGAAGATCCAATAAGTTCCCAAAAAGTAAAGTAGTTTTATTGTTTGTTTTTTTTTTTGGGGGGGGGGGGGGCGTTTTAACTCTGTAAGGTAGAAGAACTGAAATTATTTTAAATAGGTCAAATGGGGTACCGTTTGTTGTGATGTTTTTAATTCTGAATCAAATGACACCGTACGCAAGCCGATACGATCATTCATTACAAAGTTAAGGCAGGATATAAGTGGATTTTGGCAACTTAAATGGCTTTGGAGTAAACTCAAACGATTCTGATTTTGATTATTGCTATTTTGAAGACATTTAAGGATTTTGATATTATAATGATTAAACTTAATGATTTAATATGATATAAAGAACATGTTTTGAACATAAAATAAATGTGACAAAACTATGCTAAAAAATAAAGTATAATTTTCCACTTTGTATTCATAAAACCTGCTGTAACTGTCTCACAAATGATCGTATCGACTTGCGGATGGTTTTATTCGAATCAGAATTAAAAGATACATATGAAACTATATCCCACTTGACCTATTTAAAAAATAATGAATTCTGCCCCCCCCCCCCCCCTCTCGTGTTAAAATGTCCACTTTTGCCTCCAAAATACGATGAACAACATTAATTTTTGGGGACTCAACGTATCTTAATTTCTAGTGCCAAAACGATGTTTTTCTCAAATTTTCCTGAATAGGAGTCAGTTATTACTGTAAAAACCTATTTTACCTGCACAAGTATAATTTTCGACTTTGTATTCATAAAACCTACTTAACTTTGTAAGAAATGATCGTATCGACTTGCAGATTATTTTATTTGATTCGGAATTATAAATTACATAATAAACAATGTTCTACTTCACCTACATAAAACTTTTTGAGTCCCCCCTCCCCCCCTCCCTGAGCTAAAAATGCCTCCGTCTTTTGTCCCCAAAACAGGGTACAACAACTTTATTTTTTAGCACTCATCGGATCTTCATTTCGAATATCAAGACGAAGCTCTTCCCAAGTTTTGGTGAATGGCCATCACTTGTCTCAAAAAATCTTATTTTACCTGTACTACACGTAAAATTCAGAGAATTAACAACATTGCTATAAAATTACAGCATACTTGCAGATAGCTTGACATGACAAGAATCCAAGTTTGCAATGCATTTGCAGATAGTGTGTCATGGCTAGATTGCAAGTTTACAATGCATTTGCATGGCAAT
This sequence comes from Maratus speciosus, assembly GCA_963932465.1. Lineage (NCBI taxonomy): Eukaryota > Metazoa > Arthropoda > Arachnida > Araneae > Salticidae > Maratus > Maratus speciosus. Next base: position 73,530,132 of record OZ010791.1, on the reverse strand, counting down.
ATTACTAGTTTGCTATGAGTCTGCAGTCAATTTGAAGAACAAGACTGCAACTTGCACGACAAGTTAGCTGCAAGTTCAAAGTATGGTGACTTCGGAGTTTGCATAATCTTGTTGCAGTCTTGTTATGAACTTTCAGGCTTGTCATGCTGAGCTTGCTGCAACTTTGCAACTTTGCAAAGTAAGATTGCTGAAAATTTTCTGCAAATTAAAATTGCTATCTGGGCAGATAAAATTGTTCAACTGGCTTTATCTCTAATCTTGATTTAGTTTTTGTTGGTGAAATTAGTACTTAACTTAAAAATCTACCTGCACCTGTAGGCCGACCCGGAAGGGATTTTTTTTTTATAATTCTAGCATATCAGAAAGCGAGATAAAATTGGAATACAAAATTCCCTCTTTCCATACAAGAAATTAAGTTGAGTTAAATGAAAGAGTGTAAAAAATATACTTCTAATTTCAAACTTACTTTCGGAAGTTTTCCCCCAACCAGTAATGTAACATCTGGGAGACAGAATAAAGTGGTCATTAGTGGCGCCCTCCGACGGCAAACAGACAATGTTAATATGCTCTCTTCTCTTTACCGGTCTTACTAATTTTAACAAAGCAATATCATGCAGAAGAGTGCGATTGTTGAAAGAAGGATAGGCGACGATTCTACCAACATCATACTCCTCATACCTTTGTGGCTCGGTGGTTCTTGAAACGTCATATTCTCCCAATCGAACTTTCAGAGATGAAGGAGAAAGGCTAAATAGAAAAATTGCATATTTAAAATTATAGCATCAGAATTTCGGTATGAATTTCTTAAAAATAAGGTACCTGAACCAAATAAGACCACGCTACGGTTTGGGATCACAATAAACTTTATTTATTAAATCAGAATTAACATTTTAAATGTTATTGGATGTAATATTTATATATTTTTTTTTAAATCGCTGATTATACTCCCTGTAGGAAAAATTGGCTTTTCAAGGACAAATGTCCTCTATTCATTAGCCCTTCGTTGGTCCCTTCTCGCCCCTTATCTTAGGTTAGTAACTATGGTAACGAAGGGAAAATGAAAAGAGGGCGTTTGTCCTTGAAAAGCCAATTTTTCCTACAGGGAGTATAGTTGTGGCTTGGCCAAGAGAATGAAAACAAACAAACAAACAAAAAAACACTTTAACATCTTGCGGTCGAAGTACTCCTCCCAGGCAAGGTTCTCCCAGGCATCTCTTACACGAATTTATTCGGTTGGCACCACTTTAACATTTTTACTTATGCTTTGACAACATATGCAACAGAAATTTACTATAAAATCTACTTTTAAAATGTAGTGGTGGGAATAGAATATTAAAATAAAAACATGTATAGAAAGCTTGGGCGACTATTTGTCGACACTCAACCGAAAAATATTAAAGTGCCTTTATTAGGAGCATGTGTTCCAAATAAGGCCACAATTTTCTAAATGATGATTGAATTATAATTGACAGATATTCTCCAGATATTACACCAAAATAAAACATAATAAAGAATTCTCCTTGCAATATAATATTATGTGTCTGTATTTTAAGAATCATGTATATAAAGCTTGGTCGGCTATTTGTCGACACTCGACCGAAAAAGATTAAAGTCCCTTTATTAGGAGCACGCGTTCCAAATAAGGCCATAATTTTCTAAATGATTGATTTAACTATAATTGACAGATATTCTCCAGATATTAGACCAAAATAAAACGTAATAAAGAATGCTCCTTGCAATATAATATTCTGTGTTTGTTCTATTTACGGGGTTGCTGTTTCGATCAGCAAAAACAGCTAATTCCATTTTGCACATTTCATTCTATATTGAGCCATTTTACCACCCCTTTGATGGATTCCATAGTTTATACAACAGATATGGCACAGAAAAGATTTAATTAGCTTTGGTAATGATAATATACGATGTAAATGAAGTGTCTCTTAAAAAACTAAACTTTATATTGTCTAGCCTTATTAGAGGACTTTTGTTTTCAAATATTTTAATTTCAAACACAAGCCGAATGAAAGATACAGAAAATTTCAATATATACATTCTAAAATATCATTAAATTGTCTCTACCATCTTGCAACGACTTTAAAATTCAATCAGTAAATTGCGGTCATTTCATATGCAAGTTCATTTACTGTTTTAAGGCTTGTTATCAGTCAAGACGCAAATTCCACTCCCTAATGCTAAACCTATGGGTTTGGAATGCAGACGTATTTTTCAAATTTCTCTTCGGAAAAATTAAAGTTTTTATCTTCTGTTTTCTGTATACTCTTCTTGAAAGATGTTCCTTTCTTTTTTATTGGACATATCTTTACAAAATGTTTCTAAAATATTGTGTTTAATTTTATATATTAAAATCTCAGTGAAGCAGGCGAGTTGTAAGTAAAATTTTAAAACATTTTAAATAAACTAACAATGCATAAAAAAAAAAAAAAACATTTTATCAAATAAAAAAGTAGAAAAACATTTTTCAAGAAGAGCATACAGAAAACAGAAGAAAATCAATTTAATTTTCCGAGGAGAAATTTGAAAAATACGGATGCTTTCCAAGCCCGTAAGTTTAGCATTAGTGAGGGTAATTTCTAGCCTGACTGATAAGGACTTAAGGTGACTTATCTGGTGTGGAGGGAAAAGGTGGAATCCCACGTTATCCCATGGAAAAAAAATACTTATCCTTCTTGTTCATTTAAATTTGGAAATTTCAGCAATATTTTATTTCAGCACGTAGATAGGAAGGTTCTTTATCCCTTTGTAAGGTCCAAATTTTTATACCTTTTTACAGTCTAAAGTAACAAACGAATAAAGAGTACTTTTTATACTTTTCCGAATTTTTTGAAACTTTAACACAAATTTTAAAATATTCATAGTTATGTTTAACATATTTTAAGCTTACAAAGGGTTAAAGAACATTCCTATATACGTGCTTGAAAAAAAAAAAAAAAAAAAAAAAAAAAAAAAAAACTGCTGAAATTTCCAAATTTGAACGAACAAGAAGGATAAATATTTCCCCCCATTGAATAACATGGGATTCCACTTTTTCTTCCCCACCAGATAAGTCCCCTTAAGGGGGCTGGTCCCTCAGCTTCCGATTTCCCCTCAATAATGTGAAGCCTATGGGCATTTGATGCATTCGTATATTTAAAATATTTCCTCGGAAAATTCATATTTTTAACATCTTTTTTCTGTGTACTTCTTAAAGGATGTCTCTTTTTTTCTTAGCTTTTAAAATATTTCTAAAATCTATGCTGAATTTAATATGTTATGCGTTAAAAGCGGGCGAACTGTGAGTAAGATTTTAACACTTCCTATAAAAATAAGTCTATACTTTAGAAATATTTCGAGAACTAAGAAAAAAAAAGAGACATCTTTTAGGAAGTGTACACAAAAAATAGAAGTAAAAAATATTAATTGCCCGAGGAGATATTTTAAAAATACGAATGCATCAAATGTCCATAGACTTAAAATTATGGAGGAGAATTCCAAAGGTGAGGGACCAGCCCCCTTAACGCGAGGTGTTAAAAGATTCAGTGGTTCGAAAATGACGATGAAGCTGATGATTGAAATGACGATGATTCCATATTTTCATACAAAAGCCAGGTTGAATTAAAAAAAAGAGTGCAATAACCGTACTTGCACGGTGAATAAGCCACTTGAATAAAGCGAGGGACAATAGCATTTACAGTGAAACTTCCTTTAAAGGCCACCCCTATTCAAGGGCCACCTCTATTAAGGGCCAATATTTTTAGGAACGAAAATTTACCCCATAGACATAATGTTAAATTGTAATGTTAAATGTAATGTTAGGGGCCGCTCCTACACCTCATAAAGGCCATTTTTTCATACGTGCCTTAAATCCTGAACAGGTGTATTGAATTCCTGAACCAAAAGATAAGAGTTTAGCAAAGAATTGCACTTGCAACAAGGCAGGTGGAGATGGGGAGGATTTTGTAACACAATGAAGGACCACAAACTTTTCCACACGTGACTCACACTTTCTTTGACCTTTCAACGTGTAGGGGTTAGGTTGGAGAGGAAACTTGACCCTTTGTTGTGAGCGCACAAAGGATAACAGGTTATCTAGAAAAACTGGTTCCATATTTACTAAAACTGTGAATGCATATTGAAGCACAATTTTTACACTAGAAATTTTATCCTAAGGCCTTTGTAAAATTTAAAATTATGGCACCTAAATCAAACCAAAGAATACATTTGGATTTGAATGGCAAAATTAAAGTTCTTAATTGTCATTGTCAAGGAACATCTGCAAGAAAATTGACTTCATACTTTAATTGCAGCAAGAATCAAATAAACAATATTGTTAACAACAAAGAGAGCTTAATGAAAGAACATGCAAATTTTAAAAATCGCGGGATAAAAAGCAAGAGAAATGTTTAGTCACCCCTCATAAGGGCTAATTTTCAATGCAACGGCAGGTGGCTCTTACAGAGAAGTTTCACTGTATTTCAGAACGTATGATACTACGTGTGATTGATACTTTAGTAAAATATTACGTATTTGCCAGTGCTAAAAATCCTTCCAATTAGTTTCAGTATTTTATCTATTATTTTAGAAAAGAATCGCTTGCTTTAATCCTTAGTTTCTGCATTATGAATGAATCGGGAAAGGAGTTTTTGAACATCCAATATAAACCAAAGCAAGTCAAAAGGAACTTACTATTCATCGACGCAATGAGCTGCAGTCAAAATCCAAAACTCGTCTAGCAAAGAAGCACCACACACGTACAAATCTTGGGGTTTTTCAAGAACAGCAGCCTGTAAATCATTTTTATCAGAAATTAGTTACAAAATTAGACCGAAGCAACATACATTTTGACCTTTAAATGTAACTAGATTTTTTTAAGGAGGGACAGGACCTTTAAACTTTCAAAAAATCAGTTTTCGGGTTTTGTTTTATTCTGAATTTTTTTTTAATTTCGAACAATATGCAAAAAAAGCCCATTCAAAAATCTGCCTTATTTTTTGAGATATAATCATTTATAGACGATGAGTATAATTGAAGATCCGTAGATATTGAACTTCTGAAACGCGTTTTCTCAGCTTAGTACATTTGGAGTTTATGCACACTATTACTTTCAAACTATATAAGCTACAGCTTTAAAAAAAATTAACCAAATATGCGTTTCTTTATAGTCTACAATCTACATGCTAAAATAAACAAACAAACAAAAGTCACATATTTGGGTTATTTATTTTTTTTTTGCACTTGAAGTACTTGAATTATTTTTTTTTAATTTTTAATAATTTTTTTGTGCTAAAATTAATTTTTAAACAAAACTATTTTTAACAAGAGTATTTTGAACAAGGTCCTGTGCCCCCTGTAATGTCACAAATCTCATCCCAGTTTTCTTCTGTCACCCTCAAAAAAATTTAATGCAATTTTTAATTAATTGTTGCGAAAATTTTCAACTTAATGCCTTATACTTATTAATCCAATTTTAATGATATAATTGATACAGTAGAATAGCTTGTCTCGATCTAGAAATTTGAGCGAAATTGAATTCAATTCTTGAACAATGAGTTTTTCGTCTCCAAATCAACCGAATTGAAAAAAAAAAAAAAAAAAAAAAAATAGAGATAGCAACGAAATTTCTTTCTTTCTTTCTTGATTCAACGCACACATACTTAAGATACACAGTGATCAAAGTATTAACGAATTTTGCGCAATCTGAGATTTCTATACAACTAGTTTTCTGAATTTATTGAATTTTACTTCTTTTTCTATTTCATTTTCATTGCCGGTGCATAATATAATGAGGCAATATAAGTGAATTCGTTAATAACGAATTTCATGCAGTTTTTATTCAAGTTTACATAAATGTACGAATGAGCTAAAAATAAAAATTGAACCATCCCCCTATTTCAAAAGTAATGATGGCAAAATGCTGGTGCTAGTCCTTACTTCAACATACCCTATATTTTATGTCGGTGCCGCTGTCCACGGGAATGCAGGTGCAAAAAAGTTCTAAAATTGCAATTTTTGTGATACTGAATGGACTAGAAACTTGAAAATTAGTATGGTAGTTATTTATAATATGTAAATGCTCGCTAAGAATGGTTTCTAAGAAAATCGAAATTTAAAAGGGTGAAATGAACGGAAAACGTTCGAAAAACGTTCTAAATTGCAATTTCTATCGAATTTTACTACTAATTTTACTACTAATTACGAATATTTTAAAACTAATTCCACATCATGTTTTACATTTCAAATTTATCCGATATATTTGCAATTCTGACTACATATCACAAGTAGCTCCGTCTATGTGTTATTCCAATATTAATGTCCTCGTTATTAAAAAACTACTTTATTTATTAAATTCTAAAATAATTAAATGCCTTTAAACTAATTAAAAAACACTTAACTACAGTTTATAATAAAAAAGCTTCACTGTTTAAAAATCAATTTTGGCAATAAAGCCAGTCAAAACCAATAAAGGTCACCGGCGCGACGTGGCCTTTTTAAATTTTAGCCTTGATTTTTTGCATCGCAGGCCCAGACAACATCAGCTAGTAACTAATAATTTTTATTTTCTATATTTATTTTTTGTAAGCAATTAGTTATGATCCAAATAGTCTCTTAGTGCCTTAAAATTTTGCTGTATCATTGAAATTAAGAATACAACAACTTACATTTACAGAATACAACATACATTTACAGATTACAACAACTTACATTTACAGAACACAAAGACTTACATGCCAAGCCCATTCGCCAGGTTCACTTATTCCATCCCTTTCATTATTTGGACCTTTGTAGCCACAACTTCCAGACTTCGTAGGCTGAGGAAGAAGTCCCACCGAAACAGCGTTCGCTTCAATGAAACAGCAAACCTTGCTACTGTATGAACAGTATGAATATGGCTTACCACCTGTTCCTACACAATGCCAGTATTCCATACAATCACACTGACTTCTGGGATGAACTGCATCTGAAATAATAAATTTAATGAGCTGAAAAATAAGTGCAAAAATAAATAAGTAATTTAAATTAACAATGAAGCAATTTTATTAATAGCTTTAAACGTTTATGAAAATTGAATGTAGCCTCTTAATTATATACGGAAATGTTTTTCTTGAATCCAGATAAACAAACAAAATCCTCTCGGAAAACAGTAGATGTTTAAGGTTCATAAAACCTTAGAGTCTTTTGCATCTAGTAAAATTAACAAAAGCAAAAAATAATCTGTTAGTTTCGTAAATAGATTTTAGAGCTTCCTGTTTGGTTTATCTCCGAAAAAGACTTATACATATTTTTTTATTTGTGTATTATATAATACCTTTTAGAAATATTAATAAATGATTTTATGAAGCAAAATGATTTAATCAAAAAAAAAAATGCAATTCTTAATGAAAAATTTAATATTTTTAAAAATTAAGAATTCTGCAACAATTTTTTAATACTTTTCTTACAAATGCACTTTATAACCCCAAGCACCAAGAATTTGAAAAAGTTATCTAGTTTAAAAAGAATAAAACTGTCATGACATATGTAAAAATAAAGTAAAAATGGCTATTTACTTAAAATTTTATTCTTTTTATTAATTATTATATTACTGAAAATCTTCTCCTTAATTTCATAAAACATACAATAAGGAACGTCAATAAGAAATATAAAGTAAATTGAGAATTACCTGTTAAAATTTTAGCATTGTGAATATATTGATATACTTAAAAAAAAAAAAAAAAAAAAAAAAGCTGAGAAAACAGGGTTTGTACGGATACCGTTATTTTCAAGGTCTAATATCAGAATTTTTTTATAGAAAAAAAATCTAGTTTAAAGAGACGAAATTTCGCCTTATTTCAAGAGAGATTTTCTATAAGAAAATACTGGTACCGAAGAATTTCTTAGTCATGAAATTCAAGCACCCGTACGAACCCTGGAAAACTGAATTTGAAGGTATATTAATCATTTGCGGTCGAGCAGTGTTGCCAGATTGGGGACTTTTTTGTCCCCAGGTTGTTGATTGTCACCGCTTTTTTAAAATAGAAATATTCGGCCTATTTAAAAATAGATTAAAATTCTGAAAAGTAAAGCGAATTATACTATTTTAAAAAATGGCGACAGTCAAATAATAATGTAGATTAAAAAAGTCCCCAATCTGGCAACACTGGGTCGAAGTAACTCCTCCCAGGGGCAGACGGGAAGCAGTGGCCACATGTGCGATATTGTATTCCAAACATAAATGGTATAGACCAGTGGTTCCCAACCTTTTATAGGCCACGCCCCACCAAAGCATCTATAAAGTCACAATGCCCCATCCCCTCCCCCGTATTCTGTAAATTATTCTCTTATTATTTAAAAAGTTAACTCTACTCACACGATGCGAGTGTAATAGTGCTTTAACAATAACTATTCATTTCGTATTTTTTAACTTATCAAAGAGGTGAGTCTTCTATCACCAATGTGTTTTTAACATAATTTTAAAAATGCAATGAGATTATACATCTATGATTATATGCCAAAACGAGATTTGTTGTACTTTTCCAACTTAACTAAATGTTAAAGAAAAGTGTTATACAGTCTGCATTTTTATCATCACAAAATATCTTTAAAATACACTTACATTTGATGTTAAAACTGATAAATTCATACATTTTATAATGTTTTCTTGTAACTTATTAAGAGTTGGTGGAAAATCTTTGGATACTGACTTTTCTTTCTATGGATAACACAATATACAAGAAGTATTTCAAGATTATCAACTTTATCGAATTTAAGTAGCTATTATTCCGCATAGCACATTATATTTTCCCTTTCCCGATATCGTTAATTGTCTTCGCGAATAGAAGTAGAAAACTCATTCAATAAATAATCGAAAACGTTACGAAAAATTTTGAAATTCACCACCAGAAAAAGTATAATGAATCAATACATTTATAAATATAAAAATATTTTTAATGATTGTTCGCATAATTATTCTGGTGTTAAATCTATTTTATAATTTCGATAGGAAACATTTTAAAAATTCAATAAGAAACTAATTATTTAAATTTTGCTTGTACTATTCCATTTATTTTTAGTCTACAACATTACCCCCCCCCCAAAAAAAAAAAAGTAAGTGATAACGAATGAGTGAGTAAGAAATTTGGAATTGTCCCCTCTAGAAGATCAAATTGCCCCCCCCGTTGGGGCTTATGCCCCACGTTGGGAACCACTGGCATATATCCACCTTTCATGTTCAATAAAGGATTTCGATTTTTACTCATAAAAAAATGCTTTTTTCTTTCATAATAAAAAAAAAGAACCGACAGATGGACCACCCTATATTTGATAAAAATAATATCAGATTTATTAAATATATTAAGTTTTAATAGTTTGTAGAAATGTAAGAAAGAAATTTACTGTTAGTTTTTTATTTTATAAGAAATCATTTCACTCATTAAATTACCATTAATGCACAGCGGCAACAAACGTGGACGTTATTATTTTATTATTATTATTATTATTATTATTATTGTGAATTGTTATTGTATTTCCTTTTTTAAAATTCCTATTAAAATAAAATTAATAAATCGTAAAATAATAATAATAATAATAAGACATTTTTCTCTCACCATTAAAAAAATGCCCTTGAGGGGTTTTTCATACCTGAAGTTTAATTATAAACTACATTCTTATATTAATGGTTGTATTAATAATAATAATAATAATGATAAAATTTAAATTGTACGAACAGAAATTATCTTTTAAAAAATAGTACGAATGAAACAATCAAATATATAATTTCATGTCATTAGCCTTTGGTACATTTTAGAAATTGACCATACATTTTCTTATTGAATTATTTTTTAGGTATATTTATTATTATTATTTTAATTACTTGTTGTAACTAAGATTCCAAAAATACTAAAAATACCCCGTGAACTGGCGAGACAAATAAATTAGAAATTTTTGCTGAGATCACCATAAAAAAATATCGCAATCTCAACAAAATTTCTAATTAATTTTTTACACATTTTTATTTAATTAATTTAACTTGGTTCATGCATGTAAAGATATAATTTTGTAATCAATAATGTGTGTTCTCGATGACATTACAAAAAAATCATATTTTCAGAAATTAATTAACAATTAATAGATTAATTTTAATTAAATCTTGATTATATGTCGAGAAAATAATTGAGACACATTACAGTTAAAATAATCTTTAGATACTCACTTTTTACAATCTATTATCGCACAACTATAAATAATTATTTGTTACAATAATGAAATGTAACATTTGCAGTAATATAAAAATGCTTTTTATTCTTTTTAATTTCTGGTTGCCATATCATTTTTTTTTTCTTAAGACGAATAAAATTTAAAATTTTTGATAACAGTCTGTTAATTTTGAATTTTTAATATACTGTTTTTAAATGGGAATGCAACATCATATAAAGTATGTGAATTTTTATTTATAAAACACGATTTTTAAAACTATTTTCACAACAATAACCGTTTATCATTTTTTAAAAAGGCGGGGGGGGGGGGGGGATTAACACAGATATACTCGAAATTACAAAAGGTATATTTCACCGAAGGAACTTCCCCATCATGATGGTATTTCATTTAACTTTTTCACGCAAACTAAAGGCATTGAAACGCAGACTATATGACGTCCTTCATTGACTCTCAAAGTAGAAGTGACATCACTTTTCGTAGAAGTAGAGGAAAATTCGTTACACTGCTATTTTCCTATTCTTTTCATACTACACTGGTTATCAAAAACTAAGGAAAAGTCACAAAATGCTAATTTTCAAATACGCGAACACTCAAAAGGAAATTATATAATTCGAGTAATTACTATCTCTACAACACAGCTAGCCCATATAACATCTCATTCATGTCACACATGGTCACAAGTGTCACAGTCACTACGGTGAAGCAAAAAAAATAGGAAATTCCATACATTTCATTATGAGTCTCAAATGATCACTATATGTGACTCCACTGAGACGTCAATGTGACTGCTGCTTTGTGACGAGTCACCATGTGACTTTAGAATGTAGTTAAATTGTGACTCTCATGTGACTGTCATTTTGAGACTCAATTTCATAGTCACCATGAACGTTGCATTATGATAAGTCACCAAATAATATCATATTATAGCCACATGGAGACTTTTCCCAAAAGAGCACAATGGTGACTTCACAATAGTCTCTCTGTCACCTGAAAGTCATCATGTGACTTTAATGTGACATTATTTGGTAACTTATCACAATGCAGAGTTGACGATGACTTTGAAATTGAGTCTACAAATGACAGTTACATGAGAGTCACAATGTAACTACATTGTAAAGTCACATGGTGACTCGTCTCAAAGCAGCAGTCACAGTGACGTCTCAGTGGAGTCACATATAGTGATCATTTGAGACTCATAATGAGATGTATGGAATTTCCTATTTTTTTGCTTCACCGTAGTGACTGTGACATTTGTGACCATGTGTGACATGAATGAGATGTTATATGGACTAGCTGTGTTGTAGAGATAGTAATTACTTGAATTATATTATTTCCTTTTGAGTGTTCGCGTCAGTGGTGTAGTCGTAAAAAAAAACAGAGGGTATACGTTCTAAGCAGAGGGTATACGCTCAAGGCAGAGGGTATACCCTAGGGTATATATTCTATAGGTTTCTTGAAAAACAGAGGGTATACGGTGTTCCTTAAAAAAATCCAGAGGGTATACGGCGTATACCCCCGTATACCCTCCACTACATCCTGGTTCGCGTATTTGAAAATTAGCATTTTGTGACTTTTCCTTAATTTTTGATAACCAGTGTAGTTTATTGTATTAAGGAAGCAACAACTTTCGCATGAAAACTTAGCCTGAAAATTACTTTTTAAAGTGGTTTTCACACAAATCCTTGTAATGAAAATTTTGAAGGTACGTTAAGGTGGGATGAAGAAGTTCTACTTTATTGACATAATAATAATAATAATAATAATAATAATAATAATTTTTTTAAATAAAATAAATAGCCTGATAAAACTAAGTACAATAAAAACACATCTTTTTTAACCCCTTGCTGTGACGCCCGAACTCGGTTCGGGCAACGGAAATGCGCCAATTTTGGACTGCCTGACATGAGTTCGGACAAGAGAAGAATCGGTGTTTCAATTCCGTGAAGCCCAAACTCAGTTCGTCCAATGCATAGTATGTAATTTACCAGGGCCGAAACTAAGGGGGGGGGGGGCAGGGGGGCAGAGGGACATGTGCCCCGGGCGCCAGAACGAAGGGGCGCCAAATGAAGGATGATAACCTTTGGAATGGATCATTTTCTTCTGATGGACTGATGTCTTCTATTATTATGAAACAGACATTATAAATGAAGTGTTAGGTGAAGATGAAAGAGCAGCCGTAAAAAGTTAGAACTCTGATTTTCTGGTCAGAATGGAAAAAAAAATATGGCCATAATTTAAAAAAAAAATGGCCATTTTTTTTCTTCCCATTCTGACCAGAAAATCAGAGTTCTAACTTTTTAAGGCTGCTCTTTCATCTTCACCTAACACTTCATTTATAATGGCTGTTTCATAATAATAGAAGACATCAGTCCATCAGAAGAAAATAACTCGGTGAAAGCGGAAACTCGGTTAAGCAGGACTCGGATAATCGGAACTCTAACTGTATATTTCATTTTAAAAATGATCTTTAGAATATTTTTGTTGGTGTTCAGAGGGAAGTCATGACCCCCGTGACCTCCCCCTTGGATCTGCCATTGTAGATTACGTAGTTCAGTATTACATATTTTAAGATTACATATTTTAAATTTTAAAATAAGTCGGCTATTAGAAAATTAGTAAAATTCTCTTTGTAAATATACTTTGCGGAAGAGGAGGTGGGGGTGGGGGGGGGGGCGCCAAAATCCATGCTTGCCCCGGGTGCAAAAAAGGCTAGTTTCGGCCCTGTAATTTACCATTTTCCCAATAGATGGCTATACTTTCCCGCGAAAAGTTCGGCAGTTTTCGTATACATCATACTGTAAAGGATTTGTGAAATTGAAAGGAATTTGAGGGACATGGAATTCGTGGCAGTTGATGTAAATAATAATAGTATCCTTCTATTAATTTATTATATTTATCTTGAAAATTATGTCATTTGATTTATTTTGCTATAATTTGAGCAAAAATTACTGTAATCCATTAACATTTTCCATATATGTGAAAATATTGAATATAGTAGTTATTTCGTTTATTTATTTATTTATTTATTTATTTTTAAATAATCTATTTCTAACATTTTGATGATAATAACGAACAAAATTAAAGATAATTTTTTTTTTCATTTTCGGCACGTTTTTCTCAAATATATTCCACAGGCAAAGAGTTAATTAAAATGATCGAAAACAATAAAGTTACAGTACCCAATAGAAAAACACTTTATATATTAGACAGTAATAGAAATAGTTTACCTATGAGGGTGTGATTTTCAAAAACTCGCCTTATCCAAAATTTAAAATATCGCGTTTTCTCTATCAGTCTATTCTATTGGTAAAACTGCACCGAAAAAAAAAAAAAAAAAAAAAAAAAAAACTAGTTTTATCCAGTATTTCTGCCACTGTAAAATCTTGGTTTGCAATGAAAACCAATGGACGCAGTTAGAGGTTTTTCGCGATTTCCCAAAATTTGATTTTTTGGATAAGGCGAGTTTTGAAACACGCGTCTTCCTATAGACATAACATTTTAACTATATTCAACGCATAAAAAAAAAATCCCTAATCGGCTTCATTTAAGTCAAATGTTAATTTTAAAGATAAATTTGTTAATATTTTGTTATATTTCTGTTTCTCTTCTACAAAGCTATAGTTGTGCTATAATCTTGATTCGGAGGGCAGTTTTGGAAAATTTTGAGTAGATTTTTGTCAAGTATTCAATTTAGAACAACAACTATACTATAACAACTATAGAACTATAAATATAAATAGACAACTATAGAACTATAAATACATATTTAGAACAACTATATTACAACTGTAGCATTTGCCTAAAAAAGCATAGCAGGATAATGTCTCCTAGATTTTTCTGGATCGAAACCACAATTGAGTCAGCAAAGATTTTCATAATAAGCATCTTGCTTATTGGCTATTTCCATAAGTACGAGTAAGTCACATGCTACGATTTTTGGCTACCAGTATTTTAGAACGGCAAAATGGGACTTATTTTATGTATAGATCTCATTAATTTAATAAGGCCAAGCAAACGTTCCGAAAATAACGGTGGGCAACAAGCATAGCAGTTATTAGCTATGTGACTTACACTACAAAACCCATAGAACTAACCCATTATTTTGGTGCAATTCCATCCTCTGTACTGTAAAAAAAAATACAACTTTTTCTTAATCTATGAAATTGTAATCTAACCACGCCTGAAAAATATACAATAATATCTTTGGAGTTTTCCACGATTCGGAAAGCATTCTCTATCTTTGGAAGCTTAAAAACCAATATATTTTCGAGATTTAAAGAAGCATTTATAAAAACAAAGTTTCTTTAGCTATCACTGGTTTTTGGAAACGTTTACGAGTAGTTTTTATAGTGCATTATTCAGTTTTCTTAGAATATTGGAACTAGAATATCGATTTTCAGTATCCCATCAATTCTCTGTTAATCATTTTTACCTGAATAACTGAATTTATATATGCCAGAATAACAAAATAAGATTTTAATTTTAGGGGAATGCTGTTATTTTATCATGTTTGTCTGCAAATCATGTTTGTTGAACTGGAAAAGGTTTAAGGTAAACGCACCAGTTGTGGGCCACTTAAGGGCATTTAGCTAATTACTATTAAAGTGTTAGTGAATTCCAAAAGATATATATATACAGTGGAACTTCCCTTTAACGAACTTCCTATTTAATGAAGTTTTCTTCGTACCAAAATTTTTCCTGAACTTTGACTTTGAACTCCATTAACATGTAAATTAATCTCCATATTACGAAAAATATATTCTATATAACGAAGTTTATCCCACTTTCGTGCGTGTACAACATTCAAATAGTTTGCTGTTGCGATGGATGCATGAAAATTATTTATTTAATCATTTGCATTCAAAGCAAAAAGTGCTAAAAGCCTTCTATACAATAAGAAGGGGATTCCAATTTCACGAAAATGTTACAGATGTATTGTTCGGATACTTACAAAAGTGCGAAAATTTTTATGATCAGTATTTTTTATAAGAGACCTGTGCAAAGTAATATTACAGGCTTTTTTTTAGTTAAGAATTTAGAAAACTAAGAAAATTTTTTTTTAAAAAAGGTACGCTACGCTTCAGTTTTTGTTTACCTCTCTTTATTGTGTGTTTTTTAGACGTTATTCTAATTAAATTTTCCTCATACGTCTACATTGCATAAAAAAATTACTGCTGGAATTAAAATACATTTTTCCAGTATTTCCATTTTATGTGTATTTTTCCTTTTATGCATGTTTATTTTATTACACAAATTTCATGAATTTGAGTTGATTTCTATTTAACGAATTTTCTTCATAACGAAGTGTTTAAGCGTAACGATGAGACTTCGTTAAATGGCAGTTTCACTGTATATATATATTAGCCTAGTCCTAACCTTCATGAAAACCAGAATAAATATTCAAAAATCAGAATGCATATTCTGGAATGTTTAATCTGTTCATTCATAAATCAGAATAAACATTCAATGTTTCAAAATACATTCTTCGGAAAAAATGAAAAATAAAAAATGCTACCTTCCTCTGTGCAGTATTAGGTCTAGTAAATTTCTGATGCATGGAATCTAAGTTTCCGCTTATCCAACAAATTATTTACATTTACAATATAATAGAGTCTGTCAACAGTAGTTAAATTTAAAATAAAAATATAATATTAAAGAAACAATGTTTTAAATAAAACCTTATCTCTGAATGAAATCTCTAAGAATTTGCCAAAGAATCTGTTTTTGCTGACACTTTAGAAAATAAATAAATGTATCAGCAGAAAAAAAAAAAAAAAAACAATTATTCCAAACTAATCATGGAAAGTTAACATTTAAGAATTTTAGTAAATCGGAATTCTTTCAGTCGTTTTCGTGAAATGCATTTTATGCTAGTTTTTAAAGTTTAAAAATTAGTGGCCCACTATATGTGCATGTACAGTCGTGGAAAAAAAAAAGTAAACACCCCCTACTAACTCCTCAACAAATTATCGTAGACGAAAGTTACTGGTACCGAGCGATTGGAAATAAAGTTTACTTTTAAATGACGTATATAAAAATTGCTTAGGGGGGCCATCTACATATTAAAACGAATCCAAATTTCATTTTTTTCAATAGCAATACCCAATTTTAACGAGATATTTCAAATCTTTGGTTCAAACTATGCCTAGACACCAAATTACAAGTCATTTGAATGATAAGTTTTTGAATTATAAACATTCAAAATTTAGTGCTTCTAATGTTAAATTACATTTTCATATTTTTATTTATAACTTCTGAAATTATGATCCTAATGTTTTAATTTTTTGTGTAGCAATAATACTAATATACCCAAACATAAATACGTTGAATTTGCAATTTTTATTGTTTTCTGATATGAATTATGAATTAAGAAATTAAAAAAAATTATGAATTGCAACCTACAATTTTTTTGATGGATTCAAATTTATTAAGTTCTGTTTTATGGAAATCCAAAATTTCACATTTTTCTTCCAAGTAGTTTTCAAATTATGCTTAAAAAACGACAAAATGATGGTTTAAGGGGCCGTCTATGATAGAAGTGACTAAATATTTTGAAATTTCTTATGCTGTCCTGTAATCTAACAGGTTCAATTGACTGCTTAAGGTACCTTGATCAAGAAGGGAGCTCTCTCAGTTAACAATCGAGTACCGAACTTCAATTTGGATACAGCCCTTAAAATACGCTCGTTTTAAAATAATTAATTTCTCAGAAACTTATGATACGAATTGCATAAAAATTTGTTTTTAGACTAATTGAAGGGTGTAGAATTCATTTATGCTGTCATAATTGTGTATTGCTGTTAAAAAAAAACAAAATTATGGTTCGTTTTAATATGTAGATGGTCCATAAGCAAATTTTATATGCATCATTTAAAAGTAGACTTTATTTCCAATCGTTCGGTACCAGTAACTTTCTTCTCCGATAATTTGTTGAAGAGTTAGTAGGGGTGCTTACTTTTTTTTTTTTTTTTTTTTTTTTTTCCACGACTGTACACCTTACTAGAAGATTGAAGGCATTTGAAAAACCTATATTCCAGGTTGAGAAAATTGATTAATACACTTTCAAAACTACTCGAAAGCGTTTTCGAAAATCAGTAGCAACAACATAAACTGTTTTTATAAAAGCGTCTTGAAATCTCTAAATATATTTGTTTCTGAGGTTTCTGAAAATAAAAGGACGATTTTGAGAATTGTTGGTAACTCGGAAGAGGTTATTGTGTATTTTCGCTTTTGATATTATATTATATTTTCCTAGAAAACGCAACATTCGTCTTTCTTCACAGTGTAGATGACAAATATTAGCTATGACGCATATTGTGAAGAGCACAATACACAGCGCAGTCTGTTAAGGTATTGTACATATATAATGTTATCAACTTTTTGGCACTTCTGAACCCCCCTCCTTCCTTACGATATTATGTGTTACCATTCGTTGAACCCCTCCCCCCTCCTCCAAATAATATCGTTACCAGTGTCTATTTTTAATTCTTTTTCTAAAAAAAATTTTCCTTGTTTTTCTTTTTATGCGTTTCCAATGATACACAGATATGATTATACATTTATTATTCGCATACTTTATCGATTTAAAGGAAGAGAAAAAGTTAATTACTAAGAAATACTTACTACTTAAAAGTACTTAATAATAGCTTTTTGTTACATACCTAACGCATTCAATAGTAATATTGTTTTCTTGCTCTTGCTCCTAACACGCGGGTTAAGGAGAACTTAAACAAAACAGGTCGACGATATTTATCCCAATTTTTTACTAGTAAACATAAAAAATACAATAGCGAACCTGGTTTCTCTAAGAACGAATTATAAATGTGGCAGAAGAATAAGAATGGCGAACGTTGGGATATTCCATATTGCGGAATGAAATGATTTTATAATCATTTAATAGTTTTAATAATAACTTTGCATTTTCATGAAAATAGGTAACAGACTTAAAAATTTTTTTAAATTTTTTGGGGTGAAGGATAAAAGATGATAACGATATGAAAAGAGAAATCCCTCCTCCCTTAGAGATATCTTATGATATCAGTGCCAGACTGCCCCTCCCCCTAAAGTGATAACGTTATATATGTACAGCCCCTAAGGCAGGACCTTCTAGTACAGCCCCTCTGGAATGAAATGATTTTATAATCATTTAATGGTTTTAATAATAACTTTGTATTTTCATAAAAATAGATAAAAATAGATAGTTAGCTTCCGAATTCCCCTCGCTAATGTTAAACCTATGAGCATAGAATGCAATCGTAGATTTAAAATATCTTCCCAGGAAATTAGTATTTTTAATTTCTTTTTTCTGTGTACTCTTCTGAAAGGATGTCTCTTTTTTCCTTAGTTCTCAAAATATTTTTTAAGTCGATGCTTAATTTAATATTTTGTGTGTTAAAAGCTGACGAACTGTGAGTAAGATTTTAACACCTCACATAAAATTAAGGGGGCTGGTCACTCAGTGTCCGATTTCCTTTCACTAATGTAAAATCTATGGGCATTGGATGCATTCGTCTATTTAAAATATCTCCCCGGGAAATTAATATTTTTTACTTCTATTTTTTGTGTACAGTTCCTGAAATATGTCCCTTTTTTTCTTAGTTCTCAAAATATTTCTAAAGTATAGACTTAATTTTAAATGAAGTGTTAAAATCTTACTCACAGTTCGCCCCCTTTTAACACATAAAATATTAAATTCAGCATAGATTTTAGAAATATTTTAAAAACTAAGAAAAAAAGAGAAAAAGAAGATATTTTAAATATACGAATGCATCAACAGTCCATAGACTTAACATTACGGAGGAGAATCCTGAAGTTGAGTGACCAGCACCCTTAAGTATATGTTTTAAAAATATTTTAGAACTAAAAAAAAAGGAGACAATCTTTAAGAAGAGCACGCAGAAAAAAAAAGTTAAAATATTAATTTCCCGAGGAGATATTTTAAATATACGAATGCTTTCTACGCCCAGAAATTTAACATTAGCGAGAGGGATTCGGAAACTGACTGACTAACAGACTTAAACGATATATAGTAAAATCTAATCAGAGCCAATTTACGACAAGGTTCACCTAAATATGAAGTTTTGTGGAATTCCGTATATTAGTTCTTAAGTTGCAGCGCCCACAAATTTAGAAAAAAATCATAATATAGCAAAACGTTGGTCCAAAAAATATTCAAACCATATTCAGAGCCGCCAAAAACGTGTAATTTCACTAAAAATTGCACAAAAATTTTCATAAATCCAATACTTGCTCGTTATGAATACAGAAGAAAGTAAAAATAACAGAGAAGAATTCATTAAAAAGACGTTTTCGTGAAAGAAGGAAAAAGAAAAAAGAAAACTTACCAATACTTCCAGAAAATAGCTGACATCTAATGTTCTTTAAAAGACAAACCCATAAGATAAATAAAATGAGAATCCTTGCCTACAACGAAGAGGAATTTAAAATCAGTATTTTTCAAAAAAACATAAGAGATCTTATTCAATTTTGAATATTTAATTCTTGCCGAAACTAACTTCATGCATTTAAACAAACTCGGTATAATTCAATCAATAACTAATAAATCTTAAAAAATCAATTTCAAAAATAAGTCTGGAATTTGAAAAAAAGAAGAAAAAATCTGAAATAAATTAAATTGGAAATACTTAAAATTTAATAATAAAAATTAAAGTAAATCATTTATTAATACAATTATTGTCGTTCACTTTTAATTTTAGTTAGACATTCCATTTACAGAGAGGAAGAGACTGCAGGGGGCTATTCGTAAAACCGAAGAAAAAATTGCCTCATAATGTTTTTCAATTTAAAATTCAATGCATTAAAATTTAGTTTAAATATTTTTGTTTGTTTTTAATTTTATTTTAAAGTACTTAATAAAAGCTTATCCTTGAGGCAGATAGAGCCGTACCTAGAATATATTTCACCGGGGAGGGGGCGGGGGAGCTTAATTTTAATTTTAATATAGTGTTTTTAATATGGTGTTTTCAGATTCTACATTATATATGTTTTGATATTTATAGACTTTTTAAAACACTTAAAATCGTAACGTTTTATGTAACTTAGTGAGAGTATGACACAAAAGAAACCATGAAGTTTCAAGCATTTTTGTTACTATTATTATTATTATATAGTATTTAATTTTTGGAATAAAAAGCGATAACGAGAAATATATATACCGCAACCAGGATAGTTTTGCCAAACTGGACAACTATTTCACTTTTTAAAAAATAAGTTGTTTGGCGCTCTGGGAAGTTCTAGATCCATTTAAAATAGGCGCTAGAGTTTTCATTTCACAAAGAAGACATTGTATGTCACTATTCCCGCTCGTTTTATGTCTTATCAGCTGTTTTATGGCCGTTATCAGTGAAAATATTTTGTAACTGCCATACAGGCAATTTTGGGCTTATTAAAAGCGTTCCATTTCACCTTTTTATTTCAAACGTAAGTAAAAACTGTCTATTTTGTCTGATAGAGTATATAATAAGCTTTCAGAATCGCTTTTGGAACTTGATATAATATTATTTTCATGGTTAATAATATTAGTTGGCAAGTTGCACCAGAAATCTTGGGAAGAGTTGGACAACTTAGCTAGCCTAGGATTTTGTCATTTCCCTAGATTTTTTCATGATTCTTCTTCAAATCTGAGGTTTTTCAATTATTAAGACGCATCTGAATCAGAATCCGAGAAAGGTGCAATACCAGAGGCAAAAGCAGAACCCGAACAAAATGCAGAACACGAGCAACCTGACGAACCCAGTGAAAAGTTAGTGGACGACATTGTTCCTCAAGATGATGATCAATCATCAATGACTGAAAAAATCAAGTTAGTCCAAGAAAAGAACTTCATACAATTCAAGGTCGGGATGTTTGTGATCGTTTAGTTCTTGGCGAAAAAAAGTGCGAAAAATTATGATCCAAAAATCACCCATTGTTAAGGACCTGGCGAGTTTGAGATGTCATACCTTAAAACGAAAGACAATGGGTGAATATATAATAAAACACTCATACTACAATATATATTAAAACACACATACACACATAAATAACGCCTGCATTCAACAGTTAAAGGTATATATAAATATTATACAGACATACAAACAAGAAATACAATAAACCCAACTGGAGTGAAAAATTAGCCAGAGCCAATAATCGAACCCGGGACCACAGTATACAAGACTGCTGCTCTCAGTATTGCAGACTCATGCATCGGCCGGAGTAGCTCAGTGGTTAGAGCAGCAGTCTTGTATACTGTGGTCCCGGGTTCGATTCCTGGCTCTGGCTAATTTTTCACTCCAGTTGGGTTTATTGTATTTATTGTTTGTATGTCTGTATAATATTTATATATACCTTTGACAATGGGTGAAGTTTCCATTTTCCTATCGTTTCGGATGAGACGTTCGTCAACGTAGCCAATGTTGTGTACAATGTTGAACCTCCCTACATAGAAAATAGAGGGAAAATCTCGTTGTCTGACAAGAATGTTCGATTTATGTTTCTAACTGCTATTCCATTTCTTTTCTTTTTTATAGAGATGTATATTTTATGATTTAAAATACATTATAAAAATTATAAAATCGAATTTCCATGTGGTTTTTTTTTTATTTTCTTTTCACTGATTTTTAGACAGTTGGCAAAGTTGCCCTGTTTCTCAGTTTACTTTGCCAACACTGTTTTACGCAAAAAAAAAAAAAAAAAAAAAAAAAAAAAAAAAAAAAAAAAAATAGAAATTCTTACTCAAAATTACCAAGTTACCACATATTCTTAAACTAGAGTTCAAGACTAATGGTTTGAGACGCTTTTTAAGCATTAGTGAGCATTTAAACTATTTTTTTTAGTATTTTATGGAATTAGGAAATGTATAAATATAATACTCTTACAGTAGAAATATAGAAATATTTCCGAACTGAAATTTTCCCCTTACAATCTTTCAACGTCAAGAAAGCTGAAAAGATGCAAATGAAACAGAAATCATCCTTTTAAAAATATTTTTGTTTTGTGCAATTAATAATGCTTTGGGAACAAGATAAAGTAAACTATCTATAATTCCTTCTAAATTATATTACAGTCGACGCTCATTATAACGACCGTTCCATTATAACGACCGATGCTATATGTCCTGAAATATATCCCATTTATGCTATGTTACTTTTATATTCAATATAACGACCGGCCATCAACTTATTTTCCAATACGGCGACCGAATTGATCTTTCCTTCTGATTTTTTTTACAAACTAGGTGGATGTGCCAATCCCAAAACTTTCTTCTATCTACATGTCAATATTTCGTTATAATTAGTTTTATTAGTATTTTTATTAGAATTAAGCATAACTTCATACACTTTTCGATGGTACAATATTGAAAAGTGCACAAAAATCGCTATTACAGCGCCCCCTTCCGGCGGCATTTTTCCAAATTCAGGGAGGACCTTCTTGCCATGGCCAAAAACATAAAAAAAAATTTTTGGTTCAATTTTATGCATAATTTTATACACTTTTCGATGGTACAATATTGAAAACTGCACAAAAATCGCTATTACAGCACCCCCTACCGGCGGATTTTTTCCAAATTCGGGGAGGACCTTCTTGCCATGGCCACAAACATACACAAAAAATTTGGTTCAATTCTATGCATAACTTCATACAAGTATTGATGCGACAATGGCGACATACGGACATACGGACAGACAGACATTTTCTATAAACATGTTTTTTAGAATCTCTGACCCCTAAAACGTGTAAATCCGTCGAAAACCGGAAGTCGAAAAAAAATTTCGATACATTACTTTCTTCTATTGAAGATAGAAGAAAGTAAAAAAGATTATAATTTTGAAATGCAATCTGAATTTCGATTTTTAACGTTTTCTTGTAGAAGGAATACTACAAGAGATTTGTAAGAAAATGAATTCTGATGAAAAGGTAACTTTTAATGATTATGTGATGATTGACTGTGATATAAACTGTGCGGAAAATCTGACGGAAATTGACATTATTTCTCTCTATTCTATAGAAGCAGAAGTAAAATCACAGGATGAAGAAAGTATTCAATCACCACCGGTGCCTCGTGTAAAAAATGCTTTAAATACTATTCGCACATTAAACCAGAAATTAAACCATTAATTGAAAGACAAGAAAAAGGCAGAAAATTGCTTATCGTCTGTAACTGAGATGGAAAATTTTCTTTTTAAAAAGAATATCAAATGCACCAAAGACATTCAAAAATTTTGAGTTATTTTTGTAGAAAATAAATGTTAATACATAAATATCTATTTTTTTTTTTTTTTTTGTGATTTAACATTTATTTAAAATTTTATTTTAGAAATACGTAATCATCCTCTTAAATCAATTTTCTTTTATAATTTTTCATTGTCAGTGTTTATTTTATACGAAAGTTAACAAAAATTTGTAATAACATTGTATTATAGAGTTTCCTTTGAAACCTTAACTTCCCTGCACCAGATTAGAGTTTATTATTTTTTTTCGTTCACTTTGTTTATAGGGACCTTCCATTATAACGACCTTTTTCTTTGGCATGCGAGGGGTCGTTATAACATGCGTCGACTGTACTACTAATCGATGTATTAACCCTTTATCTACTGACGGTACTTATAAGTACCATTAAAATAACTTGTAATAAAATTCATTTAATACATCAATTAATTGTAATACAGTTTAGAATGACTTATAGATACATTACTTTATCTTGCTCCAAAAGCATTATAGGTTACACAAAACAAAAATATTTTTAAAAGGATGATTTCTTTTGCCTTTGCATCTTTTCAGTTTTCTTGGCCTTGGAAGGGGGGGGGGGGGGGGGATTTTCCCATTCAGAAATATTTCTATAACTCTATTGTAAGAAAATTCTATTTGTGCATTTCCTAATTCTGTAAAATACTAAGAAGAATATTTGAAATAAAAGATCTGAGCGGGGTTATAAATATTGCACAAAATCCCTATAAATTCAAATTGAATGAATCCTTCTAAATCCTCAATCCTTCTAAAATGTATTAAATGATTATCTAAATCTTCTAATGTAGTTTAAGCAATTCACGAAAAATGCTTTAGAAGATAAAATTTTCACGAATTCATAATTCATTACATAAAGGGTTAAATGAATTTTATAACAAGTTATTTTAATGGTACTTTAAAGTACCGCCGGGGTATAAATGGTTAAAAAGTAGGGATTAAATCGGTTGAAAATATAAATATTGTTTTCAAAGCATACCTGAATATTTCCCATTCTTTGCTGTATTCAACAGCGATCGCAGGCCAAAGGCTGTTCGCTCTCCTCGAAGACATCAAACCGGCTCCCGCAGAAGGGCTGTCTGTTTCATCGTCCTCCCACTCTCTGTTCTGTGGGCTAGGAACTGAGAAAAAAATACGGGACAGGCGGGGTCCTCTGGGTCAGTGGGCCATCGACAGAACAATAACACCTAAAAAAAGATGCATCTACTGAATCATTGTTTCTCTTGAGAGTCTGCTACATGTTAATGAGCGTGTTGCGCTTGGTTGATTAAAAGTGTTGGGCGGGTGGTCACATCACAATGTTCGGCACTTTACAAATGCCCCATAAAACATTGTTATCTTCACACTTTTATGAGTAGAAAAGAATTTGCTTCAGGAAAAAAAAAAAAAAAAAAATGTTACTTTTTAACTGTCACTTTATAACAACAACTTTATAGATCTTGCAATTAAATTGCCCTTATATTACAATATATAATATGCAATATATTATATTATATATATTATATATGTTATTATATATTAATATATTATATAATATGTATTTTATGTTACATATTATACTATGCAATATTTTATATTGCAATTATATTGCTCTTTAGATCTTGCAATTAAATTGCTCTTATATTGCAATATATAATATGCATTATATTATATTATATATAATATATATTATATATGTTATACATATTAATTATATGTACTAATAATTATTGTATATTAATATAGAATATATTATGTATTTTATATTATATATCATATAACATATTATATTATGCAATATTTTATATTGCAATTAATATTGCTGTTTAGACAACAAGAACTTTAGATCTTGCAATATCTTCAACTATTTTGATGAACATTTTCTATGGAGATGCAATTTAGTTTAATCGAATTGTGGAGTCGAATCGCGTATAGTTTGAGGCAAGATGATTTTCTTTCAATTTGAAATTTTCTAGCTCAATTATAGTACCAAATAAATTTGGAATATTGCAATCTGAGTTTAAATCTTGTACCCGACACGTGTGTCCAAAAATTAAGCAGTCAACACAAAATACTAATTTTCGAACACAAAGGATAATTGTAAATGATATTATGCCCAATTCAAAAATGCGGTATAACATTTGCACAAAGTAAATTAGCCATCAGCTCTAAAACGTTTTAGAACCTTTTTTTTTAATTCACAGGCTATTAAAGCATAAGAGCTATGTCCGCAAGTTCTGTATGTACGTACGTATGTATGCAATGCTATAACTCTTGATAGAAATATCCGATTTACTTCAAATTTTGTAAATAGGTTCATTCTGATAAGATGCTTTCATGATTAGATTTGATAGTCCATTTGGTTAAGTGCAAAGGAGGAACGGGGTATATTCCCCCCCCCCCCTTAATTTAGGTAAATGGGTTTTTCATGCAAAATTATCCGATTTGCTTCAAATTTGGTATACCGGTTTATTCTGATAAGGCGCTTCCCTGATTAGATTTGGAGGTTTATTGGTTAAGCATAAAGAAGGAGCGACGGGGACTAACCCTCCGTTAATTTAGATAAATTTTCATGCAGAATTATCCGATTTGCTCCAAATTTGATTTTTTTATAGTGGTTTATTCTGATAAGGCGCTTCCCTGATAATTTGTCGTTTTGCTCAAAAAGAAAGAGTTATATTTTATGAATAACAGGGGAAAGTAAGAGTGTAATATACAATTAGTGTGAATAGTCTGTGAACTCAATGCCATCAGTTTGACTGGGCACGTTCCTTTTTTCTTTTAATTTATATACATTGCAAAACAGAAAATTTATGCGTATATTAATATACACATCTATAATTTCCTTATATTTCATTTATTTATTTTAAATAATTTGCATCTGCCGTGGGTGAGACATAAAAAACACGTATTTCCGCCTTTCAATGCAAAACCTCAAAACAGAATTATAACAACTGAGATAGAACTGGTTTTCTTCTTCTTCTTCTTAAATGCGAGACAGCGATACTCAAGCAATTATTCTATTAAAGAAATTAATATTATTTATTTAATTCTTGCTTATAGGTGAAATGCTCGAAGTTTTTGTTTCGGGTATGACAGTCTGTTACGGATTTCACTTGTATGACCTGTCATACCTGTCATCCTATCATACCGGGTGTTGCCGAATTTGACCGACCAATTTAGACTGGTGATAGAGGAACATCAACAGGAACAAAAAGTACCTATTTAATAAAAAATACAAGGTATTCTACCCTAACTCGGATTGCCGGTAATAACTTTTAGATAACTGAAGTACACTATATGGCGAAAGGTGACCGGCCACTTTCCATTTTTGACGTTTTCTTAAATATCTAGTAAAATACATGAGGAATTATCCTGAAACTCCAGGTGTGTAAACAGAATAGTTCAGGTAATATATTTCTGTGAAGATTTTTTTTCCCGAAACCCCATAGGGGACCGTCAACAAATTGAAAAAGAACGAATATCTTTTGGACAACCCTGTCAAAACTAATGAACCAAAAGCGTTCAAACTGTAGATTATGATTAAGTGCCTTATTGTAATAAATTGTGTTCATTTTTATGAGAATAGCATGTATATTCGAAGAGAAATTAAAGTTTTTGTAAAAATAGTGCCAAATTTTGCCAATTTTTTTTATTATAATTTGTAGAGTTCTTAATAAAAAAAAAGTTCTTTTCAGAAAGTACGACAAATAACATTGTACACAATACCCTGCAATCAGAATGAAAAAATAACAAAAATTGTATGAAAAAGGGGCAGTTTTACTAAATAATGATTCACGACGCATGCCCGAATGTAAACAAAATATAATGTGCATAATGTGTTAGCTAAATGTATAGAGCAACTTTTGTGAAAATGTCAAAAATATAGTTTGAAAAGTCTGAAAATTATCGTTTATAGAATAAGCTCAAAATCCGTTATTCCTAAAAGGAAGCAAAAAGATGAGGGGCTGTATCAAAATACAGTAGTACGTGCAATATCGTGTATGCTATACTGGCACTAATCAATGGATATATGGATACAAAGCCTCATCTTTTGTCTTCATTTTGGAAACAACAAATTTTTAGCTTATTCTATCAACGGTAATTTTCAGATTTTTCAAACTATGTTTTTGAGATTTTCACAAAAGTTGCCAATAATTTCTACTAAACTGTTTTTTATCGGGGTTTAAAGTTATTATTTATTTGTTTTACTTAAAGCCATTATTAATAATATTATTATTACTGTAAAACTTTGTTTTATTCTTTTCTTTATACATCATTACAAGTGTAAACGCTATGTAATTTACTTTAGTTTGACCTTTTTCATCCACTATCGCTGTTTACTATAATCAATGAATGTTTTCAATTTTTTTTAAACTATATTAATCAATTAATAAAATTCTGTATGATATTAAACAAATAAATTAAAATCTAGCCATTATTAATATTATTATTATTATTACTGTAAAACTTTGTTTTATTCTTTCTTTATACTTCATTACAAGTGTAAACTCTATGTAATTTACTTTAGTTTGACCTTTTTCATCCACTATCACTGTTTGCTATAATCAATGAATGTTTTCAATTTTTTAAAAATTATATTAATCAATTAATAAAATTCTGTATGATATTAAACAAATAAATTAAAATCTGGTGCCAGGATTTTTAATTTTTTGTGTGCGTTGGCGTATGTGTGTTGAGAGGAGCGAGGGAGGGGAGAGCTTATAATTTTTCAGCTACATCGTCTTTCTTTCAAATAAAAGTATAAAATACAAAACAATAGATAAGACAGAGAAAATTAAAAAATAAACTACTTTTTTATCTCTTTTGTCTGTCCTATTTGTTATTTTGTACTATTATTAATATTATTATTATTACTGTATTATTATTATTATTATTATTATAAATTACTGTAACGGAAGATAATTTAGATATTCTAACCCCCCCTCCCCCGACGATTTTGAATAGAACTACTGACTTTTTAATGATGATTCAGTTTTATATAGATTTTTCTAAGTATTTTTTTAAGCGGTTTCTTTTATATTATAAAAAGAATATATCAGGTATTAAAGTTGGGGCGTTGGGAGGGGGGGTACCAACTACTAGTGATTTTTGAACAAAAAAAGGGCACAAAATAATTATAATGCTTATTTATTAGTCAGCAACTATTTATTTTATCTGAAGTATCAATATATATATATATTAATTTAAATGCTAACAATTAATATTAAATTGATTATAATTATGGTATAGGGAAGAACCCCCATACCTTTTGGGATTTAAAGATTATTGGCCGCTATGTATATGGTGTACATCACCCTGATGCAAGAACCCAACAGCTCCAATCTCGTGAACCGAGAAGCTGGAATATTTTAGTTTGCTGGATCAAGGAAATTCGAACATAATTATTAATAACATAGTCAAGAGTACAGTCATTAAATTAGCAATCCATTTAGCACAAACATACTTTCATTTATTTGACGGTTCTTTACATGTTCCCAGCCGTAAGGCCAGGTAAAATTAAAGGCAGGGAGGTGTCACTGATTACTTAATAATTTTGTAGTATCTTTTGCCCCGAAACTGCAGTGTATTACAGTTTTGTTCACTTGGTATAACATCAGATAAAACACGCCAAACTTTCACCAAAAATATAAAAATAAGACACAATCTGGCGCAAACTGAACCAACACAATAAAATAAATCTGATGACATACATCTTATTATTTTATCAAATAATCTTACAAACCTTTCAATAAATCATTAAATGATTTAGATTAAGAGTAATAAAAACAGATTCTGTAACCAACTGATAAATTAAATTATTCTTTTTGATTTATGAAGTGGTTTTCATAAAAGGAAATTAGAAGTTATCTATGACTACTGCCTAACGGATGTGAAATAGTTTATTTATGACCTTCAGCATTAATATTATCGCGTAAAGTAATCTACAGAATAATATATCACCGAGAAATCAAATGCATTATTTTTTACCAACCATGTAACGGTTTGCTAAATAATTTACAATCATTTTCTGCCTTCTCTAAAGAATTAAAAAATAAAATACAAAAAAGAAAGAATGTTTAATGTTAGAAAATGAATTCTTTTTCAGAAGAAAATGAGTGACTGATAAAAAGCTATGTAGTTTAATAATTAATGTTTCATACGGAATTTAAGACAATTATATGTGATCGACATCACAATAATATTAAAAGGAGTTGCGCTATAAAACGTTTGAAAGCAAAATAGTTTTTATAATATACTTTTTAATAATTCTACTGGACTTCTCTCAAGACTTTATATTTATAATTCACTAAATAAATAAATAAATAAATAAATAAAAATAAAAATACAGAGCACCCTTTATCCCCCCCCCCCCACCAGACAACAATTACTTCGACCATATAAAATTTGCGTGGGGGGCTGCAATTTGGATCCAAGATATAAATGTGTGCGGCTTTTGGATCCCTATATTCGCGTTATACTAAAATTTAGGGGTTGCAGTTAAAAAACCTGATAATGCCCCTCCTTTTATAAAGATTACGTTTACCATACAAAATTTGAGTATTTTACGATAATTATAGTTTGAGTTATAAATGTTTTAAATTAGCAGGACTTTACACTTATGATACACTAAAATATAAGACGCTTCTACAAAGTACCCACCTCCCCCGCCTTTAAAACGATTACGATTACCATACAAAATTTGCGTGGTCTGCGACAGTTTTTATCCGTGTTACTTTTGCGATTTTTGAGCCTTTATATTCGCGTTATACTAAAATTTAGAGAGTTCAGTTAAAAAACCCGATAATGTCCTTCCTTCTATAAAGATTACATTTACCACACAAAATAGGTGTGTTTTACGATAAAAATAGCTCGAGTTATGAATGCTTTAATTTATCGGGACCTTATACTTCTGATACACTAAAATATAGGAGGCTTCTAGAAAAAGTCAACAGAGCTTCCCCTCCCCCCAATACCCCCGTTCTTATTAAAACGATTACTATTACCAAACGAAAGTTGCGTGGCCTGTGACAATTTGGATCGGAGTTATAAGCACGAGCATTTGCGGTTTTCGTGCCCTTGTATTCGTGTTATACTAAAATTTAAAGACCTTCAGTTAAAAAACTCGAAAATGTTCCCTTATAAAATTATGTCGTATTTTTCACGTGCACAAAATTTTAGCTTGCTGGAGAAGGGACCGAAATAAATGGCAAGGGACCGAAATGCCAGGTCCGAAACGGAGGGACCGACATTTCCTGCTTCCATCATCGATTGCGTGAGCAGAGCACCCTG
Organism: Maratus speciosus; assembly: GCA_963932465.1. NCBI lineage: Eukaryota > Metazoa > Arthropoda > Arachnida > Araneae > Salticidae > Maratus > Maratus speciosus. Next base: position 73,499,427 of record OZ010791.1, on the reverse strand, counting down.
TTTCTCGAGAATTTTTCGTGATGTTATCCCATTTCATACCAAACGAGGTACATATCGTTATATTTTTCATTGCAGTATTTTTTTTTTCCTTAACATTATTACCGTCAACCCGAATTCATTTAGGGTGAAACACTCTGTATTTGTGATTAAATAAGTGGTTTGAGACTCCATGTTCTATGGTAATTAGGGTTTCGTTCATCTGACGAAACCCTATTCGTCTCACTCCTCTGTCTATCTGTCAAAGAGCCCGTTCTCAGAAACTATATACGTTGGAGACTTGAAATTTTGAATACTTATAGCTGAACACTTCACATCAAACGACAAATCATAAAATTTTGAAAAAGTCTTATATTTATCCGTCTGGGCTCTAACTTGTGTATTTGAAACTTTTTTTTTCTAACTGAGCCTCTAATTAAGTTGAAGACTTGCAATTCTGAATACTTATAGCTAAACACTTGCGATCACACGACAAATCATAAAAAAATTAAAAAGTCTTATATTTACCCCCCCCCCCCCCGGTCTCTAACTTGTGTATTTTAAGCAATTTTTCTAACCTCCACCCTTTTCACCCGGGGGGCACTTTTTTAACTTTTCCCTACATCCCTTTGACCACTCTTTCATATTATGCAGCAAAGCCTGACATATTTTAGTTCCACTTTTACCGCCAGGGGCGCCTAACTATCTCGGGTGCTGTGGCCCCGATTCCCTCCACTAATATATCTACGGATAGGTTGTAAAACGGAGTTTCGTTCGAATAGAGGTTTGTTTAGAATAAAGTGCGCCTCCTGGTTGCGAAATGTGTAACTAATAGATTTTGAAAAAGGATAAAGTGTTTTGAAAGGAATGTTAAACGAAACCCTCTGTGCGATCTGTGATCACACTTACCCACTTGTTTTTACATCCTCTTGATACCTACTATCACCTCTCTGAATTTGTCGGCCGAATTTGGCGACACCCTGTATAAGCAAATACATACAAGGCAAGGCAGGGATTTTATTATTATTATTAATTTGTTAATGAAAGATTAATAAAACCGCTACTCTATTGTATGATAGAAAAATAATTACGAATTTATGCCTTAAAGAAAGAAAAAAAAATGAGTTTTTTTTTTCATTTCACTACAGTTATTTCGGGGAGAGGTGAGGGGCCGTAGCCCCACTATTATTCCCCCCCACCACCCTCCCGGGTATGCTTATGATTAACACACCGATAATAAAATAAGAATCTTTCATCTTTAATCTTGTATTTATGATTTCCATACTGACAACTGTTTACAATAACTGTCAATTTCTCCCAGATAAATCTTGCTGATTTAGATGAAAATACACGATATCTGAATTTTTAATCTTTTTCAGACGCTGTTCAGATTTTTTTTTTCAGTATATTTTACTTGTGCGACAGAAATTTCACTGGGTTTTTTTTCCCTTTATTTTCTTTTCTTTTTCTTGAAAACAGAACATAGAACAACTTGAACAAAGTCTCCAGCTGAATCTGTGTTAAACTTGTCAGGAGTATTCTTGTTAATTTAGAAGTTAATAATTTTTTACGAATATTTCTACCGTAATTCCTACCTCGATTGCTGCTACATTAGAAACAACATGATGTACTAGTTGTATGTCCGTCCTCCCTTATACTACTTGTTACGAACATTCATCAAGCATTTTGACATTATTTGGTATTAAGTCATTCTTTGAAAAATAAAATACTTTTATTTATTTATTATTTTTATTAATTAATTAATTATTTATTTATTTTCATTTATTTATATTTCCAGATATGACAAAATTTGAGTCTGATTTGACTGTTAAAATGCGCGGAAAAACAGCTTGAGGTAACTCAGTGGTTTCCAATCTTTTCTTGGCCACGCCCCACCGAAACACATGTAAAATCACGATGCTCCTCCTCACACATTTATGTCTCTTATTATTTGAAAAGTGAACTCTATTAACCCTTTCGAGGGCGGTGTGCTTAAATAAGGACACCTAATTTTAATTCCAAAACAGACAAAAGGCACCAAGAATATTTAATTAAAATTTTACTTTTACAATGTACGTGAAAATAAGCAAGTTCTTATTTTCTAATAGCTTTGTTTATAAATTCTGGTGTCAGTTCATTATTTCATCAGTTTATAAACAGAATTTACTCCGCGCCGGAAAGGGTTAACCCGAAAGAAGCCTAAGAGAGTTTTAACGATAACTATTAATTTAACATTTTTAACATATCACAGAGTGGAATTTTCTAGCGAAAAGATAAAAATAGCTCATTCTATAAATGATTAAAAAAAATTGTAAAATAAATTAGTAACCAGAAAAATTATAACGATAAAAAAAAAAAAAAAAAAAAAAAAAAAAAAAAAATCTGCTAAGATATTTTTAAAGATTGTTCATATGATTATTCTGGTATAGATTCCATTTTAAACATTTTAAAATTCAACAAAAAAACTCATTTATTTTTAATTTTACATGTATTACTTTTATTTTTAGTAAAAAAAAAAAAAAAAAATTACTTTTCTAAAAAAAGGGGGGGGGGGACAGCAAATAGGGGACTTACAAATTTGAAATTACCCCCTAAATAGCCAAATTACCCCCCAGTAGGACGCATGCCCCACGTTGGGAAGCACTGAGGTAACTTAAATATATAAATATATATATATATCTTACACAACCCTATCTAACAGTGAATAAAAATAGCGAAATAGAGTTTATAAGAGCAAAAGTAGAAAATTAAGTAGCAAAATAGAGCCATGTAGTCTCTTTGATTTCATTAAATGCATAGCATATTATATCTGCTTTAAATTGAGTTTCACAGCCATGTATGAAAAAAATATGCAATAATTTTCTTCAGTATCTTGATTCAAAATATCCATACATTTCCAGACTATGTTTTGCCTTGAGTTGTCTAAAATAAATAATGTAAAAATGGTAAGTTGCAACCGCTGCAAATGCTGTTACTTCCGTATGTGCCCAGTGGGCTACTTGAAATTCATCCTGCATCATTGTTGAACAGTTAGTTCTCAGCAAAATCAACATGCAATGCATCACACATTCTATTGGATTACTGTAGAACGTCTTTTATCTGAAACTCTTTTAACCAAAACTCTCGACCAAACCAAAATAAATCCATTTTTAAAGCTTTTTTTTTTTTTTTACTATCACATTCCTTTTGTGCAAAATCCATTTTCAAAGCTTTTTTTTTTTTTTTTTTTTTTTTTTTTTTAACTACTAGGGGGCTCGGCCCCCTACGAGCTACGCTGCCCAACCCCCGTTCAAATACTGCAGTCTCTAAAAGCACGCTAATTTGATCGGCTTTAAAAAGATTTTGGAAGATTGAATTATAATTAAAAAAACAAAGGCGATCTCCCTATAAACGGGTTTCTATTCATTTCTCTTTGATTGGGGAATTTTACGGAAAAATCAGCTGCTGTTAAAAGATACAATGGCATTTCAAAATCATCTAATATAAAATGAATTAAGTAAACAGAACTTTTTCTCCCGGTATTTTTTAACAAAGCGAAAAGAAAGTTCTTTTAAATAAGACATTTCAAATATATCGTTTTTAATCTGACGTAATTTTCACCAAACTTTTCTTTCCCTTTTTAATATTCACGTGAAAATACTTTTATTAGAAATGAAATATTATTTGCGCTGTCCAAAAAAAAAAAAAAAAAAAATAGTTGAAAAGTTCATCTCAAAATATCTAGTAAATGTCTCGCGCTATTTTTAAATTTAAACTGTTTTGCAATATTATTATTTGTTCATTTTACGTAAAAAGTGTAATGTGACGTAAATGTGATCTAATTTCTCCTATTTAAGACTTCTAACGCATGTTAATGAATTTCACGTGTAATTATAGATGAAGTAATTTTCAATAAGTTCCTGCTTTTTATACGTAAGTATTTAATTCTAATTTGAAAGTTTTCTTTTCTGTTTATAATAGTCACGTGTAAATAAATTTTTAATTTGAAGCAAACATTATTTTTTCCATTGTTTATACAGTTGGCAACAGGTTAAATTAGTACAATTTTCTGAAATAAGTAAAAAATATCTCTCGAAATGCTGAAAATTTGAATTTAAAATAGAAATGATACCTCGAAAAATGAGTCAAATTAAAAAAATAAATAAATTCTGCACACCGGGAAATTATAACGTATAAAATGATCCAAAAATTATTAAATTCCGATGAGTAGTTTTTGTTCCTATAAAACTTTTTTAGTGGAACGATTTTGTCCAACTTTAGCATTAAATATCGCTTAAAATAATTCTTCGATTTGAAAACTGTCTGCATCAGCGTGTTTATCAAACATTTCTGTATAATACTACCGATTTTCATATTTTCGTATGCATTATTTTTCTTAATATTAACGAAGAAAGACCTCCGGTCACAAAAAATTCAAAACCGGCGGCGGCGGTGACAGCGGTAGTTACTTTTTTTTAGAATAGAGAGATTATATTCCTTGTGTGCAAGCGGTCCTTCCCGAACTACGAGTACATATAAATATTTTCGATCTCCTTTCTTAGAGTTCCTTTGAATTTAACTTGAGCTCCCGTAAGCTGCGAAGTTGAACTAAGAAAACGAACACATCAGCAATTCTGAAGCTTTTGTATGTTTTGCAAAAGGTTTGCCGTGGCTGAAGCAGCAGAAAGGCTGTGATACTGGTGAACTAATAATATCAAAAAACTCCGTGATAGAGCTTCAAAGAAAAGGCAATCGAAACTGCAACAAACAAAACATTTTTTCAACCCTTGTGATATACTAAAAAAGTACTTTTAAATTTTCCCTTTTAAATTTGCCCAGTTTCAATTTCTTTTTCTTTTTATCCTGGCTTCCGCTAGGGAATCGGAATAAGAAAAGTAAAAGAGAAAGGACCGCGGACGGAACGCGAGCGCGCGCTTCGGCTTACCCGCCAGTCTTATCAACAAAACAGATGGGCATGAACAACATTATTTCACGTTTTTTTTTTACTAGTAAACACACAACAAGAATCATTTCAAACGTACTTCGGAAGTAGTTTCTCGAACAGCGGATATAATACATGCATACACACATATGACAGAAGAATAAGAATATGCCAAAAGTTGGAGTATTCCACATTTTGGAATTAAATAATTTTATAATCATTTTAATAATAACTTTGTATTTTCTTAAAAATAGATAACAGAATAAAAAAAGACAACAGGTTATCTTAATGTAAAGTACAGTTACAAATAAAAAGAGAAAATTTTGTTTGGATAAAAAATGATAACGATATCGAAAGACAAACTCCCTCTCCCCGAGAGATATCTTACGATATCGTATGCTAGAACCCCCCCCCCCCCCCCCTAAAGCAGGGTTGTAATTTTAACCGGTCAAAATTGATTTTGACCAGGACGCTGGATAAAAATGGTTTTAACCGTCCAAAATTGGTCAAAAGTGGTCAGAAATGGTCAAAACTGTTAAAAATGGTCTTAATTTTAATAATTATTTTTTCTTTGCAATTAAAAGTAACTTAATAAGTAATAAAAGTAACAGGCAGTTAAAAAAATAATACACTGATAAGTTAAGGAGGCTCATTAGTAAAATATGCTTATGCAATACAATAAGAAAGCTAGATCCATAACTGCCCTATCATTGTTAATTGTGTATCAACAGGGAAAAAAATCATTCTTCCTTTCAGCTGTTGATACAGGGGCATTTAAAAAAACTGCCCAGTATTGATTAAAACTAGCAGCTGATGCTAAAGAAGAGGTAGAAAACAAGTTTGTTTGTAAAGTAAGAAGTTTTGTAAGTGACAATGAAAACAAGATGAAATGCACGAGAGAAGATTTTCGAAATGAATATAGAGACGAACTGTTTATTTCTTATGGATGTGCTGTGCATTACTTGAATCTAGTAGGACAAGATATTACAAACAAAAACAAAGTTAATTCAATAAGGAAGCATGTTATTGAAATGAAAAATTGCAGATGAGCATGGAGATAATATTGAGGATAACATTGTTAAAATCATTAACGATGTATACAAAAAAGTAAAACATTTATAAAATCAACTTAAGCCTATTTCCCTTGTTTTAGATAAACTTAAAAAGAAAGATGCTACTATATCTGATGCATGCGACGAATGGTTAAGATTGCTAAAAGAAAAAGATCTTGAAACTTATTTTAAAATGATACAGTCTCGATTTAATGAAAATCTTACTCCAGTTCATTTTCTGGCTCATATGCTGAATCCTGTCTACATGAGTAAAAGTATTGATGAAGAGAAGAAAAAAATAGCAAGGCAGTGGTTACACGATAATATTGATCCTACCTTTTTGCCTCTTGTGATTGTATTTCAAGCATAATCCTCACCATATCCAAAATCCTATTTTTCTGAAAGTGTAAAAGATACAATTGGGCCTGATGCCTGGTGGGCAGCAATGAAGAAAGTTAAAAGGCATTGATATAAATTTTGTTGAATTCACATTGCATCTAATGAACTGTTGTGCCAGCGCATCATCAACTGAAAGATTGTTTTCTAAATTTGGAATAATCCAAAATAAATTATGAAACCATCTAAGTTTAGAGACAACTGCAAAACTTGTTACTTGTAATCATTTTTTAAATTCAACACAACTTGCATAAAAAAAATAAAAGATCTTGTGTATAAAAAAATAATTAAAACATTTGTGTTGTATCTTGGTGTTATGTTATTTATGTTATGACTTTTTTAATTTGGTATTTGCTGGTGTTATGTTACTTATATTATGACATTTTTAACAAATGTTAACTTAGTTTTTAACATATGCTAGTAAAACATATTTGATTTGTAGTAAATAAATTGAATAGCCAATTTCAGTGGTCAAAATGGTCAAAATTGATTTTGACCAGGACGGTTAAAACCGGTTTAAACCACTGGTTAAAACCACCATGGTTAAAATCGAGACAACCCTGCCCTAAAGTGATAACGTTATATATGCACAGCCGTTTATTCTACATTATTTGTATAAGTGATTTATTTAATATTGTTAAAACATTGTTCTTCCTCAATGATCCAAGTTAAAATGCATTTACTTAAAAGTGAATATAGCAAACAAAGTAGACAGTAGTGGATAATGATTATTTTTATCTATTCTTTGACCTTTATTTCAAAACCAACATATTAACAATTCGTTCACGTGTAATCTCATTTGGTTACTTCATAATCTGTTTGAGTAAACGTTGTACTTCCTTTAGAAAGTCACTGAACATGTGAGAGACATCCTAATCTGTGCATTGCACATCACAACGTAGTTTTGTATTTCCTTTCGTTTCTATAATAGACACTGAAAAGAATAATTTTACAGAAAGTGCAACTGATACCTGGATATCTTTTCGACGGGTTCCAGCGGAAGTTTGTTGGGTAACGAAATTTCGCCTTAAATTTAACGCATTAATATTGAAGATTATTCAGCATTATAATTAAGAATAGATCGAAACTGGTTTTCAAGAACGAAACAGAAACAGAATTTCGGTAATCTTCCTATTTTTGGCGAAACGAAAACGAAAATTTTCTAAACATTTTTTCAAGTAATAAATACATACATAAATATTATTCACGTCTCTAAAGTAACAGTCATGTCAAATTTCAAGTTTCTATCCCTAATAAATCATAAATAAATCGTAAATTAGAACTTTATCAGTGTGTTTTCCGCTCATTTCAACATTTTAAAATTCGAATTGTTTAGAAACCGTTCTTAGCGAGTATTTATATCTTAAAAATGCAACTACCATGCCGCATTCCAGGCTTCTTTGCCAACTGTTTCACATAAATAGCAATTGAGGAACTTTTTTGTTACTGCACCTTTTAAATTTCGAATTTTTAAAACGTTTTCACTCTTTTAATTTTCAATTTTTTTAGAAACTGTTCTTAGCAAGTATTTACATTTTAAAAGTAACCACATCATTAAATTTAAAATTTCTAGCCAAGCAATATCACAGAAATCGCAATTTTATAATGTTTTTTGCACCTGCACACTTCTAAATTTTGAATGTTTTTTAAACTGTTCTGAGCAAGCATTCACGTCTCTATAAAGTAACAGTCATGCCAAATTTTAAGTTTCTATCTCTAACAATTATAAATAAATCGTAAATTAGAACTTTTTTAGTATGTTTTCCGCTCATTTCAACCGTTTAAATTTCGAATTGTTTAGAAACCGTTCTTAGAGAGTATTTATATTTTAAAAATGTAACCATGCACCATGCCGCATTCCAGGCTTCTTTGCCAACTGTTTCCCATAAATAGCAATTGTGGAACTTTTTTGTTTCTGCGCCTTTTAAATTTTGAATTTTTTAAAATGTTTCCCTCGCATTTCACTCTTTTAATTTTCGAATTTTTTAGAAACCGATAGTAGCAAGTACTTACATTATGAAAGTAACCACCAAACCAAATTTTGAATTTCTAACCCCAACAATATACAGGTCTGCACGGGCCCCGGCTTGGCCCGAGGCGCACGGGAATATTGAAGGCGACCTTTCAAACGCCTTAAGCTGACAGGAATAGGACAATATTTTCAACGGGCTGGGCCGACAAAAAATTAAACGGGACTGCCGGACGATAAAAAAAATAAGCGAGCCAAACGAAGCCGATAAAATATGAACCATTTCCAATGGATATGACTTTCGCGAGAATAAGTATAAATGTGCATCAGGAGCCGATGCAAGTTTGACAACATCAATTCAGAAATGTAACATTTTCCAGCGTAGAGATAGGCATCGGACAGCGTTACATCGTCTCTGAGACCGAGGTTCATTTTTTCAGCTACATCATCGAGCCATGCCAGAAAGGATCTTAATTGTTCTCGGGATGTGCCGGGCACGCAATATGTTTTGTAAATATATTAACAGCGATAATGAATTTCTGTTAGCGGAATCTGGAAATATAAGGTGGTTCTCAAGTACCGTGCTCAACAACGCGAAAGTTTCTGACACATTTTCTGACTCATTTTTAACTGTAAAGGCATAACATTGACAGGACTGATTATTGAAGCGATTTGGTATCAAGTAGCGTTTTCCATTTTTTGATAAATAAAAGATTTGATAAAGAGATTCCTGTTACTTGACCGCAGCCTTTTCTCCTTTCCCATACTGTAACTTCTGGAAATTCGATTCAAAAGGCTAACTTTGACAGTATTTTCTCAAAGATCTATTGCTTTTATTAAAAAAATGAATAACGCCATTCGATTACATAGTTTCTGAATAAAAGTATCTGCCAATGTTATGAGTTAAAAAAAAAAAAAAAAAAAAAAAAAAAAAATTCAGAAATGTGTCAGAAAGTAGCTCTTTTGGATTTGAGAACAGCCTTAATAAATTACAGAGATATATTTTCACAAATCTACATTGTATTATATAGCTTCAAAATTTATGATGTTTTAAAACTCTTTTTTTCTTTATTCTAAACTACATTATTTTTTTTAATGAGTTCTTATTTGAATGTTGAAAAGTCTAAGCGTCTAATCAATCACTAATGTTACTATTGTGTATTTTCTGTCTTGCGAACACATAGTAATTTTAAAATGTACTGTAAAATTCTTCCATAAATATGTATGCAGTATAAATGAATTTTAATTGTATGATAAGAAAAGTCGGATTTTTTTGCAGAAATTTAATCAGGCCGGACCGGACCTGATATAATTGATTTTTGCACGGACCGGGCTTGATTTTGCTGGGTTTTGTACGGGCCGGGCAGAGGCTTGTAAATTCCGGCCCGTGCAGACCTTTACAACAATATCACAGAAATTGCAATTTCGGAAAGTGTTTTAGCTCCTGCACCCCTTAGGGACTGTTATACTGATATAAAATATAGTCTATGTTGGAGCAGAGATGATCACGAACATTTTGCTACTATTCTTTTTTAAATCGGTTGGGTAGTTACAGGGATTACCTCCCAAAAACACACAAACAAACAAACATTACTTCTTTATAATATTAGAATAGATGAAAGACATTATGAAGATTTCCTTGTTTTGTTTATTAATCTATTTTTACTTTCTATTATCTTTACAAGAAAAAAGTATTGGATTTCTGAAAATTTTCGAATTCCGGTTTTCGGCGGATTTACACATTTTAGGGGTCAGAGATCTACTAAAAACAAGTTTTTACAAAATGTCTGTCTCTGAATCTGTGACTTTCTCTGTCTGTCAATCTGTATGTGACACAAATTTTGTGGGCGAGAGCAATCTCAAGAACTAATGCACGGAATTTAATAAAAATTTATATCAAGTTAGTCCCTGATATAAATTGGTGCTGATTAGTTTTTGGTGTAAAACTCCCAACAGGTAGCGGTGCTATGCTGTATTTCTCACGATTTCCGCAAAGCTCTATCTCAAGAACTAATGTACGGATTTTTATCTAATTTCAGATTCAGTTTGATGTTGACGTAAGTTGGTGCTTATTAGGTTTTGGTGTAAATAACCCAACAGGTGGCGCTACTATGCTGCTTTTTGCAGGATTTATACGATTTTAAAGATAGTCATATCTGAAAAACAAATGCCCGGAATTTCATATCTTTAGAATCCTCATTATGGGCATAGATTGATTTAATTTTGGCACTGTGATAGCGAAATTTGAAGTATTAATATGTATGAGATATAGAAGAAAGTTTTGGGATTGGCACATTGGCCTAGTTTTATGATTATAATTTGTGCCAAATGTTATCAATTAAGCTACATACGAAATTCATTCAACGAAATAATAGAGGAAAGGTAAATGCAATCACTGCAGGAGCATGGATATCCGGATTTGTTATCACTACTCTGAAATTGTCAGAAATCCTCGTGCATCTGATGATGTGAAGGATGTAACGACGTTACTCTTTCTATCTTTGCAGTTTTGCACCATAGTAAATGTTGTGCATGAAATATAAGAAAATCAAATATTTCATTGTAAACCATTATCAATAGCGCTGAATCGTGAAAGCTTACTCGTGATATTTCTCTCATTCATAAAAGCTCCAAAATGAACATTCGAGAAATGTGAACTGAATTACACCAAACTTCCTAACAAAGTAAAATGTACTATTTAGAATGTTACTTTATAAATAATTATGAAATTAAATGCAATATTCCACTTTGATTCCATCACAAAATACACAACATGTATTTTAAAAAGCTCACGTTTTACGTAAAAAAGGGGACAAAGATAATAATGATATATAGATGTTGGTTAAACTGAATTTATAGTAACTATGTATAAATAGTTCAGATACTAATCTATGCATATATCCATATGCATGTTTAATCTATGCATATTTAGCATAGTCCTATCGATATTAGCATATATCGATAGTCCTATCGATATAGGTAGTTGTTTTATAGTAAACTACGCATAAATAATCTAGATACATTGAATCTAGGCATATCCGCCTCAAAAATGGGCAATGGGTAGAATTATAGAAATTAATTTTGGTGGAGATAAACTGGTCAGAGTGGTTAAAATAAAAACTCAATCTGGAGTTTACAAACGACCAATTTCTAAGATTTGTATTTTGCCTCTTAATGTGTAATCTTGTGCATATATATATATATATATATATATATATATATATATATACATATTCTTATGTGTGATTTAACATTATCAATATTATGCTTATTTTGTATTTACATTGAAATGACTATATAATTTAATGGTTGGATGTAACCATTGCAACGTGGGGCGGAATGTTCCGTACATAATGGCAAGCGCTGTTGAAGAGCACTATCTGTGAAAAAGTATTATTGAGTTCGAGAGTGTAAAGTTCGAAGAGTTTTGTTTTGTGTTGTAAAATGGCGAGGTGTCTTCGCAAATTTGTTGAGTTTGTGCGAGTGAAATAATAAATAATGAGTCATAACTGTCCTAGGGTAAAAAATGTGTTGTGAACTTATTTAGTGTTCGACAGATGTTACAAGTTAAAAATGTACATGTTATTTAAATTTCCTAGTACTATTTTCTGCCCGCAATCCCTTGTCCATCTTTAGGAAAATTTTTATTACTAATTGCTGTTCCATTCATTCAAATGTGTCTCTTCATTTGAAATGCGAGAGTCTATAATTATTAGGGTAAGAAATGGAATAGTCCATAACTATTAAGATAATAATTAATAAAAATATTCCCTGGAGATGGCCGCAGGATTGCAGGCCGAAAGTACTAGAAAATTTAAATAAAATGTATATTTTTAGCTGTTAACATCTATATTATTATTATTATTATTATTTTTGTCGCCTTTTAAGTAAAACGGTGAGCTTTTTAAAGTACATATTGTGTATTTCGTCAGCGTATTGAATTTTATGTGTTTCTCCCAAATGTAAAGTATTTTTCAATAAAGTAACACCAAACTATTTGCTAATTTAAGGCTTCTCACTGAGTCGAGTTCGAGTCTATTGTTCTATCTGTTAAGACAATACTGGAGTTACGTTTAAATCTGAATGACGTTTGAACTTAGTGTTTTGCGTTTGGGATGGCTTTATAAATTTGATTAACCCTTTAATGCTCTCACGCTGTTTTAAAGTTTGAATATAAGTGCCATTTAAAAAATATATATATTTTTAGAACATCATGTAATCAGAATTTCTGAAGTTTTCTCGCATAATATCAAGACAATACATTTCTTAAATACACCATAGAGAAAAAGCGAACGCAATGCGTTCCACAAGAACCTACCCGCAATCTGCAACATTTTACAAATTAATTTAATAATAGGCGTTAAAAATTATAAACCTTTATAATTAGTTAACTAACTGGCCGAATGACTTCTATTTTGGTACCCTAAGTAAAATTTACCGAAGAAGCCAAATATGATATAAAAACTAGGTGTCCATATTGAAAATTTTACAGTTTGAAACAATTTCAGTATAAAGACGACCCCCAAGACTTTTTTATATTCACTAGGGGGACGCCCCCCCCCCCACGCGCGTAATCGATAAGCAATCCCTATTTTCTAGCCAACCACAGACGTAATTGTGTCTCGTTTCCCTTCTGGATAGCTTCGCGATCCCTTATTTTCTATGCCTTCAATTTTTAGATTCCAAACGCAGATCCCCCCCCCCCCCCAACCCTTCTCATTAGTTAATGGAAATTATCTTTCTGCAAAAATCACTTTTGCCAGCGACCCCTGAAAAAAACCACAAAAACAGAAGTCTATCGAAATACAGAAGATTTTTCCCTTTCCTCGCCCATTCTATCTAAATTCTCTACTGTCATGTTTTCGCCAAGCACAATTCCCTCTAAGAAAAGTCAGAAAATTCGACCAATCAGATGTGTTTCGCGGTATCTACACAGATTTTCATTGGTCTATTTCCAAATCTTTTGGCTCATTTCCAAATCATTACTCTTTTTTATATATAGAAAGATTTAAAGAAGACATAATTTCAAGTCGAATAACTATTTCATTTTTTTTCTGTAGCAATTTGAGGATTAAACTGTTTGGGGTATTTCTTTTTCTTTTGATTGATAAAGTCCTGGCGGGATCATCTACATATTAAAATTGAACCTAACTTCTAAAAATTCAACAGTAACACCGCAATTTTATTACACATTTAAATTCAACGTTCAAAAAAGGTTTTGATATATATACATATAAGGTACAATATATATATATATAAATTCCTGGGGAAAAAAATCTCACTAATGTGACACCTATAAATCCTGCTGGTTACCAATCGATTGTAATAACTACTAATTTATGCCATACCTAAATTTTGCTTAGGAGTTCGTCTATATAAAGAAATTGTACCAAACTTGGACATTTTCAATACTAACAGCTAATTTTGATATCAAATTTGGATTTTTTTTGTAAATTTTACCTTCGGACACCAAACGGGAAATTATTCAATCAAGTAGTTTAGAAATTATGCATGTTTAAAGTTTAAAATTACTAATGTTCAAACAGATTACAATACGAGTAGTTTTTTAAGCATAGATCAAAAACTACTGACGGAATGAGCTGTAATTTGACGCTTCTAGAAATTGATTTTTATTAAAAAGTCCACAGGTTACAATTAATATTTTTATATTTTTCTCAAAATTAATATCCCTCCCCCAAGTTCTGCTCTCAAAGTTGGAACCCAATCTCGCCCGTCTGTCTAATCATTCGGAGTTTCCCATGGTATTTTTCAAACATTGCGTACATACGGTTAGGTTCCCTTAGAATGGTCCTCACGTAGCCCCCCCCCCCCCCCCCCCAATCCTCCATCGGGTCCATATCTCTCGTGCAGATCATTTGCCGTCATAAACAACACACACACACACGCACACACTCAAAAATTAATTTAGAATACTACACATATAGTCCAGTCAAACTGTCAAAAATAGATGCAAAAATTCTGCTAGAAGATTTTATGCTTTTAAAGCGTTTATGGGGATGCTAAAACAGGAATTAGTTGTTTTCCAACAAAATATCTCGAGGCTAAACTTCGTAGAGCGAAAAAAACCACGAAATTTTCGGACTTTTTTCAGTTTTTTGCCTATAACTTGAAAATTTTAAAGTTTTTGTGTATCATACTTAATTACAAAAAGGAAGAACATTAAATTCTCTACAAATTTCATAATAAAAACGTTTTTCTAAACTCATTACTAAGCGCGCTACGGCTTTCTGAAAAAGACACTTTTTTTCTAACTTTGTGGAAAATATCAAAAACCAACATTTAACACCATATTTTATTCATTTTATCCTCTATAATGTAACTTGTTTATATTACAGATTTTTACATGATAGCAATAACGGTTACAATGTAACGGTAACATTGTAACGGTCATTGTAAAAAAAATTGACAACATTGTAATTTTTTTTTCTTTTTTTTTTCTTTTCTTTTTTTTTTTTTTTTGTATTAAAATTTAAGTGGAGAACATTAATAGTTGGTATTTACATGAAGAGTTAAGTAAGAGTTACGTTAAGATTTTTAATATATTTAGTAACTTCTGGAGTGCTTGCGGGTAGATGGGTTTGGTCCGTCAACCTCAGCTTGAGGAGAAAACGAGCAGGTTGCTTGTTTTTCAACAGCTCTGATCTTCTTTGAGCTTGTTGCCACATCATCAACCTGGTCAAAGTCACCGTCGTTGCTGGTTTTGTCTATGGCTTCCAAGGCATCAGCTTCATCATCCTCTTCTTCTGGGTAAATAATGTCGTCCACATTTTCGCAGTTGACCCCCGTTACAGTTTTTGCAAATTGCAGAATATTTGAGTGCTGATTTTTGGCAAGAACATGCCTTGCTGCACCCTTTTATACAGCTACATGAGACAACATGCAGCAAGGATTCAGGTGCTGGGTTTTGGCACATTTAAACTGGCTGAAAGAGACCATCAGACCTGCAAACCCAACCCCATTCTTCAGGGGATGCTGTTTCCTAGCCAAGCTTGTACCTGACAATAACATCGGAGGAAATGATGCTCTTGCGTTGGTGGTAGCCTTGCAAGATGAAGTTTGCTTTTAGTGGCCGATTTAAAAAATAACGGGAACATCAAGGTGTTTAATGCCTGTGTAGTGTCTATGCATCCGCTGCACAGTGCAATGATAATTTTTTCTCCAGACTTGATGATTTCTTGACGAGTTGACTCTGGTTTATTGAACACACAGGCTATTTCCTTAAGGTGATCGTGTTTTCTCAAAGTGTTACGAAACTTTGACTTTCCTTGCCCAAAAAGAGCGGATGTTGTATCGCATTCTCTGACTGCACGAGTGAAAAGAACATAGTTGTAATTGTATTTGTATGACATGGTTGAAAACCACTTGGTTTCGATGTTACCTCTGCCTGGATTTTGGAAAACAGATTTTTGAGTTGATATCCCAAGCTCGTCATAATCACGAGAAAACCAATGTCTTCTCCGACAATACTACACTTTCAAAGGCTTCGGCTCTTGAAATGGCTGGTGTAACAATCATGACATCAGTGTCTTCTTCTGCCTGGTCAGCTTGAATTCTGTTATTTTGAAACTCTGTTTTAAGAAGTGAAATGAAGCGATTCCTGTTTCTGTCTTTGGCTAGAAATTTGTCATGACGACGGAAGATTTTGATTGACACTAGTTAGTTTTTGTTTTATCGCGCTATCGTCCTTTTTCGTACGATGCTAAACTATGTTGAATGTCTCAGTAATGTTTTCGTTAACGAATTTTTTTTTTTAAGTGGTTACTATTAATTAATCGATTTAATCATTATTATCCAATTATATTTGTTTTACATTATTCTGTTAACATTTTTTAACTAATTTTGCAGTCATATCCCATTATGAATGAAAAATTAATCGAATTGTCAGAATAAAGATAAATCAGACCATCCTACAATTCAATGATGATCATGAAAATTTTAGCAATGGACACCCTACAAAAATAAATATTTTTATTTAACCCTCTGATCGTCCCGCCCAATACATTCACAGACAAATTACTGTAATTGTATCGGGCTCGATGATTAGGGGTTAAGCATAAGGAGTGATAATACATCAAACAAAATATCTAAACTTAAGATACAGTTATACTAAATTTAAAATTTAATAATGTGTATATTTGTAATCTATAATAAGGTCAATTTCACATGATCTAATGCTACAGAAACTCCGCAGTTAATATTACACAACTTTCCCACAATTTTTGTATTACCGATCTGAAAGAAGCCGTTTTTACATTTGATGCGTGTGTGTATAACTTACTTTCGGCAAAAGATGAAATTTTAAAGAAAACTGGAAAAGATTTCTTTTTAAACTATCAAAAGTAAAATGTGGTAGAAAAAGGGAGAAATCGTCATACGGACACATTTAAACGTACACCTAATACCTAAAAAACGCTATAGACTTAAATAGCTCTAAAAATCGTACAACTTACGAGAAAAACGCACAATTTGGCAACCCTACCTTCTACCACCCTTCTTGAAAATTTCCTACTTAATTATCTGTCACTCCTTACTCGTCAATAGGTACATTTCATTTCCACAGTTAGCGATGAAAAGAATTTTTTGGGGGGATAGGAGGCGAAAAATAGGTCACTTTCTGTGAAGTTGAAAAAAAAGTGTTTTCAAAAAGCCGTAGCGCGCTTAGTATTGGGTATAGAAAAACGTTTTTATTATGATTTATAATTTGTATTTATAATATTTTTATTTATAATTTGTAGAGAATTTAATGCTCTTTCTTTTTGTAATTAAGTATGGTACGCAAAAAGTTTATAATTTTCAAGTTATAGGCAAAAAACTGAAAAAAGTCCGAAGATTTCACGTTTTTTTTTTTTTGGCTCCACAAAGTTTAGCCTCGAGATATTTTGTTGGAAAACAATTAATTCCTGTTATTAGCATCCCCATAAACACTTTAAAAACATAAAAACTTCGAGCAGAATTTTTGCATTTATCGGCCCTATTTTCTGACAATTTGACTTGACTAATATATTGAAACATTTTTTCAATGTCGAATTTAAATGTGTAATAAAATTGCGATGTTGCTATTGAATTTTTAGAAGTTAGGTTCAATTTTAATACATAGATGATACCTCAACATAAAATAATCCATATTTATGAAGTAGCTTACACGAACCGTGAATTTACGTGCGAAAATTTTATTTTAGAAGCGTAATTTAGTTTCGGAAAATTTAACCATGTAACGGACATTTTATTTGAATGTCGGAAGACGCAAGCAAAAATTTGAGGTATAAAGCAACTTTAAAACCTTTTGTCTCAAAAATTGAATTCGTTGTTATTGTTAGACAATTGTCGTTATCGTGCGAAAGCTTTCATAAATAACTCAAAAATACATTTCTTTTAATTTTAGATATTATATTTAATGTAGTGCAAAAATATGTCCCCCCTGTTCCCCACTCTATTTACGAATCTACAGAAACTAAAAAATATGAAAAAGTTAGGGTAGTAGGAGTTAATTTAAACCTTGCATGAAAACTATAGCGATTACCCTAGGTCACATAGTTTTTGAAAAAATCGCATTTTTCCATTACACACAAATTTCGATTTGCGGGTATTCAGCAAAGGAGTTGAGGAGCGCTGGAGGTACCTATCGTCGCAGAAGTATAAAAAGATTGTTGATAATGATTTAAAAAAAAAAATTGTTGGCAATTAGCCGATTGGACATACATAAAGACACGGGCGACGTATTCTATGCGTCATCGGCTTTTAAAGCCTAGATAACAAATTTTAATGATATATTTGTATAATGCAATGCTCAGTAGTAGCATAAAAGTAATGAACGCCAAACTGCTAAAAGCAGACTAATTTAATCATAATTAATTTCATAATTACTAACTATGGGATTCGCGACAATTTGCATTGAGTGGCTCTCTCAATACGCCACCCGTGTCTTTAAAGGTTAATTTAAAACCCATCTGAAAAAACACGGCATGGACCAAGGCGGCGTTGCAACTCTGGGACATCCTTTCGAAGCGCGCTTAGCACAATACCAGATATAAACTTTGAACAAGTGTTTTGTTTTAGGTATACTGTAAAAAGAAATGATCATTACTACGCTGAATCTAGGTTTATAAAATGCCAAATGAAGTTTAAATATAAACTTCCGTGGTATATCCATTTATGCTTTTCGACTATGTACAAGCTATGCCCAACCCTACGTCGTATAGTTTATGTACAAAGTCTTATTATTCTTTAAGCAACAATTTTGTTTGTAATGTTACAGTTAATTCATATAAGGTTAGTTGGGGTAACTGGACCCACGGGGTAACTGGGCCATAGGCTATTTTATAAAAAACCGTTGATGTATTTTAAGTTTTAGCTTTTGTGTACAGTGCCCCTTAACCTCTACCTCCTAAAACAACGTGTGTAACTCAATTATAACTCTCTCTTTGCTGTGATAGGCTGTCGAAAATTTACGTTTCTTTTTTTAAAAACAACGTCAATTCAGTTGAACTTCCTCAGCTTTTTATTAAAATACTGTAAGTACTTTTATTAAACAATCTTTTTTTTTTAAAGATTAAGCATATAACTATGTTAATATTATTACGTATCTATACATATTTACTTCATGTTTCAAATGTAAGCCCGGTGTCCCAGTACACCATAAATTTTTCAAGAATGGGGTAACTGGGACATGTATCCGGTGTAACTGGACCGTGCTGGATCCAGTTACCCCAATAGTTATAAATAATTTTTTTGAGTTTCTCGTACAACGGGAAGTAAATTTCTCCATGGTTTTTTGCTCACAATAAAGAAAATTATAGAATATCTTATTAAAATTACGTAATAAAATTTAAAAAAAGCATATATGGTGATATCAAATCAAATTTCTTGACCCCTTGAGAGGCGGTGATGCCGTTATGGCATCACATAATTTTAATTCCTAATTGCCACATTGACACCGGAATTTTATAATGAAAATTTGACCTTTATTAAGTATGCGAAAGTATATTTTTACTTGTTTTCAAATAGATTTTCTTGTAAATACTGGTGTCATTAAATTATATCAACATTTTAGGATTGCCAAACCTTGAAATTGTACGATACAGGGGTCGCATTCTATAAGGAAACTTTTATTGTTCCTACCACTATTTTGAAAATAATATCTCTATCGCACCTTTCTTTAGAATATGATAAATAAAATGATCATGAAGGTAACTCATTAAGAGTTCTGGTAGGAACAATAAAATTTTCCCTATATAATGCGACCCCTGGATACAGATAAAGTACTTACGTAGCCGTTTGTTCATAGATTTATCTTGCTATTTTTTCCTTAAAATACCCATGTGACTTTTATATTTATTACCTATACTAAAGTACATAAGCACTTAATTTTTATGTTTTTGGTATAAATAAATCTAATATTTTCACTTTTAGTGCTTTTTTAGACACATTGACAGCAAAGGTTTCCCTTACAACGCTCTTTATTGACATATAATTTACATGATCTGCCTGGTTTAAATTTTTTTAAGTTGTTTACATTTTTTCAAACAGGACCTGATATCCCATACGAAAAAAAATAAACCCAGGTGGAACATAGACCCTCCTGGTCCACTTACCCCATTGTTATGGGGCAATTGGACCCATGAGGAAAGAAAGATGAAAAATGCATATTTTTAAATATTAAAATGTAATTTTGAGCATTTCTGTCTGATAGAGGGAACCTAGCTGAACACATTTACAGAAGTTCAGACTTTAATTCAAATGAACATTAGCTTTTTGAAGCTGAATTGTCAGAATCTCCAGAATCACATTGTAAAATCATGGCCCAGTTGCCTTAACTAACGTTATTTATTGTACGGAACCCTCTGTACGCGAGTAATATTCGCACTTGGCCGTTTATTATTTCATCGGTTTTGAAACTACTGAGTTTTCCACACTGCTTTACTAAATAACATGATTTTCACACTACTTAACTTAATATCTCTTCTCAATGCATGAGAAGTTGGATATATAACCTAAAAAGGTAAACTTGATCTTTCACTTAACTCATCGTATGAAATATAGCGCAAAAACATGCGATAGACGATCGATATTTTTTATTTATGTTTTGGAAATAAGTGACCTTCGATTTTTAAGAAAAGTAGTAGATAAAATTACCGATTAAGCAATAAAATTTCTCATCATTTTTCTTTACCTTCCAATCTTTAAGAGTTCAAGGCTAAGTACTTGTATAATAGAAGTTGAACATGAGTTGAACATAACTCAGTAAAACTTGTGTTTTACTGAGTTTTGTGCAATTTATGTTTTACTTCTAAAGTTCAATGCTTGTATTTGCATTATTCATGCTACAGTATCTACCAGGGTTTCCGGCTTTTACCCAGGCCGAAAAAAGACGGCTGGCTTTTATTTGGATTTTAACCACTTAAATAAAGGCGGCTTTAATTGAAAAAGCCGGGTTTTATTCTTTAAAAAAGTGGTGTACAGCTAATTCATATTAAATTTGGACTATTTTTTTCTAAATACACTTACAAATATTTTCTACTAAGAAAATTATACATTTCTATTAAATTTTGTCAAATAAACAAGTTTTTATAACTGCTAAAAGGCAACTGTGAAGCCATTATGTCTGAAAAAAAATTATAGATATTCAAAAGACTATATTAAATTAGACTCTAAAGTGATGGCTTAAAATTCCATATTAAACAGCTCAACATATTCTATACATGTTAAGGATTATATTTAATTAAACAATGACAAAATGTCACATATCAAAATAGAAACATTTTTACATACTGCTATTTACTTTTAAAATTTATTAAAACTAAATATCTTATATGTATCTAACCCGTCACTGCACGATTTTTTTCTATTTTTATGAAAAAAGTTATTTGAAATCCATATATCTGTCTAACAATGGGAAAAATAGTAAAAATAAATAAATTTCAAATTTTCAGCTAAATTTTGATATTTTATGGCTTGTACCCCTATGTACACAATTAGGGTTTTAAAATATTGTATTGTTATATTTTACAACTAAATGAGCTCAAATTAATTACTTTTATCTGCTTAACACTCTGCAACTTTTTTATATTAATATTTTTAAGTATTCAGCAAAAATAATGAAAGTAAATTTTACGTTAATAGCTTGGTCAATTTTTTTGTTGTTGTTGTTGTTTCCGAAGAACAAATTCTAATTTTTTGTCAAATACAGCCATCTGACATGGACAAAATAAGTGTTATTCCATTCTTTGGACTGTTCTTGATCAGGGGTAGAGATCATATTGGCGAAATTCATGGCACATAAGAATTACGGTATTTTTAGGTATGTGCCAGATGTGGCACATGGTGCAGTGAAGGGTTAATAAATGAAATTATCCAGTATAATAGTTGAAAACACAGTTAGTAATTGATATTCTCATAACTTATAAAAACGATATTCGCAAAACGTTTTCCCGCTACTAAGTAATTATATAACTTATTCCAGATATGTCCATATGGACAGATTAATTCATAATATGAACAATGTTCAAAGAGAAATTAGGAAGAATATAACATTTGAGGAGATTTTAGTATATGTATAAAATACTAAGTACTAAGTAGAATACTTAGTATATGTATATATGTGTATAAAATAAAGAGAACTTAAAAAAAATATCCAAATAAAATTTGTTGAATTAAAATTTTGAAAAGCCTGTTGCTATTTAAAAGAGTGCATATTTATGCATATGCTATTCACAATACTGTTTTAGGTAGCTTTCTTTACAAAAAAGCTACCTATTGCAGCCGTTCGGAGGAAAGCGATTTCAAAAAATTTTGGTATATTTTCATCGATCATGACCCCCAGACCCCGAAACCACCCTCCGTTCAAAATTGATATATATATATATATATATATATATATATATATATATATATATCTGACCTATGTCACACTGTAACTCCCGTAATTATGAACCGATTTCGATGTAATTCGGTGTGTGCATAGTACATACCAATGTCTCGACCGAGTTCGTTGGCCAGCTTCATCCGCCGTTTTGTTTCAAAATGGCGGCTACTTAAAAATTTTAAAAAAATTTAAAACTTGAAATGTGGTACCAAAAAATTAAAAATGGAAAAATATTTTTTTCTTATGTATTTGACCTTTATACAAAGATTCCGGAGCAGTTTTTGTTTCGTCTATATCTTAAAAAATGGCTGAGTTATAGCATTTTGAATTTCTAGCGTGGCTGACATTTTCAAATGTCCTGAATTTTGTCACGCGATAAAAGGCGTATTTATGAACCGATTTGGATGTAATTCGGTGTGTACATAGTACATACCAATCTCTCGACCGAGTTCGTTGGCCAGCTTCATCCGCCATTTTGTTTCAAAATGGCGGACATTTAAAATTTTTTTTTAAATTTAAAATTTGAAATGTGGTACCAAAGAATTGAAAATGGAAAAATATTTTTTCTTATGTATTTGTACTTTATACAAAGATTTCAGAGCAGTTTTTGTTTCGTCTATATCTTAAAAAATGGCTGAGTTATAGCATTTTGAATTTCTAGCGTGGCTGACATTTTGAAACGTCCTGAATTTTGTCACGCGATAAAAGGCGTATTTATGAACCGATTTGGATGCAACTTCGTTTATACATAGTACATACCAATGTCTCGACCGGGTTCGTTGGCCAGCTTCACCCGCCATCTTGTTTAAAAATGGCGGCCATTTAAATTTTTAAGAAAAATTTAAATTTGAAATGTGGTACCAAAAATTGAAAATTGAAAAAATATTTTCTTCTTATGTGTTTGACCTTGATAAAAAGATTCGGGAGCAGTTTTTGTTTCGTCTATATCTTAAGAAATGGCTGAGTTCTAGCATTTTGAATTTCTAGCGTGGCTGACATTTTGAAACGTTCTGATTTTTCTCACGTAATAACAGGCATATTTATGAACCGACTTGGATGTACCTTGGTGTGTACATAGTACATATAAATATCTCGACCGAGTTGGTTGGCCAGCTTCATCCGCCATCTTGTTTCAAAATGGCGGCCATTTAAAAAAATTAAAAAATAAAAAAATTTAAATGAGATACCAAAAAATTGGAAAATGAAAAAGATTTTTTTTTGTATGTGTTTGACCTTAATACAAAGATTCCGGAACAGTTTTTCTTTCGTCTATATCTAAAAAAAAATGGCTGAGTAATAGCATTTTGAATTTCTCTTGTGGCTGACATTTTAAAACGACCTGATTTTTGTCACGCGATAACAGGCGTATTTATGAACCTATTTGGATGTAACTTGGTCTGTACATAGTACATACCAATGTCTCGACCGAGTTCGTTGGCCAGCTTCATTCGCCATCTTGTTTCAAAAGGGTTGCCATTTAAAAAAAATTAAATTTAAAATTCAAAATGAGGTATTAAAAAATTGGAAAGTGAAAACGATTTTTTTTATGTGTTTGGCCTTGATACAAAGATTCCGGAGCAGTTTTTGTTTCTGAAAATTTGTTCTTTTGTTGATATCTTAAAAAATGGTTGATTTATAGCACTTTGAATTTCTAGCATGGCTAACATTTTGAAACGATCTTGTATTTGTCACGCGATAACACACGTATTCGCCTATTTCGATGTAAGAAGACATGTGGATAGTATACATCAACACCTCGACCAATTTCGCTGGCCAGATTCATCAGCCATCTTGTTTCAAAATGGCGGCCATTAAATTAAAAAAAATATATATATATTTAAAGTGATGTGCAAAAAAATTAGAAATTGAAAAAGGTTTCTTTCTTAAGTATTTGATCTTGATATAAGGATTCAGGAGCATTTTTTGTTTCTCTTTACCTTAAAAAATAGCTCAGATATAGCAGTTTCAATTTCTATTGTGGGTGACATTTTGAAAAATCTGATTTTTTGCATGCGACAGCACTCCTATATATTAACCGATTCCGATGTGAGTGAGCATGTGCACAGCAATTACTAAGGTCTCGACCAAGTTCACTGCTTAGCCTCATCCACCATGTTGTCTTAAAATGACAGGCACTTTAAGAAATTGCCGAATTTGGCAGCCAAATATAAGTTACTTTAAAGAAAAGCAGCTTGGATAAAGCTGACTAATTTCGCGAAATTCTCATTCATTATATTGGTAAAAATTAGTATTGAATCTCCTATATTCGGTTTCCACTAAATTGAGCTTCGTGTGTTTGCATGATATAAGTTGGCTTTTTTAAAATAAGGATTATGAAAGCTACCTCTTCCTCCCGGCACTGGCCGGAAGGACTTTTTAATAGTGGAAATGGTATTTTTATTAAATGACAATGTATGATTTTAAATGTTTATGAGAAATAAAAAATATCTCTTAAAGTTAGTTAAGTAATAAAACATGTAACTGAGCAACCATTGTTTTCTTTAATTATATAAAGCAGTGACAATTATATAAAACAATTCTAAAAATATTGTTTATTTTATTTTAAGAAATGGCAACAGGAAAGCGAAATATAAAAGAATTTTTATTTTATTACACTCATTCTGTTGGGTAGATTTCGTAAGAAATACTACCTATTACATTCTCTCCTATGTTGGAATTTCTAAAATGTTTGTGCAGATATACTCCGATCATGATCCTAGAAACCCAAAACCACAGTCCACACCCAGTTCAAAACTTATAAGTCTATCTATCTATCTATGTATGTATATATATATGTATTCCTTTTTATGGACACGATAACTTCCATAATTTTGCACAAATCTCTTCTAAACTGATACACAAAATCAAGGGATAGAAAATCTCGGTCAAGTTCGTTAATGGGCAAAATCGGACCAAGGGGCTGGAAATAGGGAGGAGTTTTGTGAAAAACGAAAAAACACCATAACTTCGTAATTATAATACATATAGACCCAGTATAAAGTTATTATTACTTCTAGGAAAAGGGTAAAAAATTTAGATACCACAGATTTTCGATAAAATTAAAAATAGGCTCAAGGGGAGAAAAAAAAGGGTTCTGGGGAGAAGAAATTTCATAACTTCGTCAATTCTCAAGATATCAAATTCACGTAACTTATTATAAATCTTCTTAATACTATTTACAACTTTTACACTGACAAGTTTTTGATAAGACCAACTCTTACCGAAAAAAAAGGGCGGGGGTGAAAAAAAATTCATAACTTCGTCAATTCACAAGATATGAAATCCGCTTAGATTTATTATAAATCTTCTTAATATTATCTACAACATTTATATTGACAAGTTTTTGATAGGACCAACTCTTAAAGCTAAAATAAATTAAACAAAAATAGGGGTTGAAGAAAAAAACTATCGTATTAACATGATTCTGATAAAACCAGCTCTTACAGAAAAATGAAATTAAAAACTCCTCAAAAGCGGCCAGATAAAATTGTTAAACAGGTTTATCTCTAATCTTGATTTAGTTTTTCTTGGTGAAATTAGTACATAACTTCGAAATCTACCTCCGCTTGTAGGACGAGCCGGCAGGGAGTTTTTTTTTTTTTTTTTTTTTTTTTTTTTTTTTGTATGTAAAGTTAGAATTTTGTAATCGATTTTTAACCCATTTCTTGATATTTTAGAATTATTTGAAAAAAAAAAAATGTTCATATGTGTGTTTCCGATGACAATACCACATTTTAATATTTAAACTTAATTATACATTTACAATAAGTTTAAGGCATATTTCCGTTAGTCCTCCACAAGTGAAAATTCGCTAAACTAACTAAATATAATAATACTAACTAATAATAACTAAATTTTAAACAAAACTTTTTGTGCATATTTAGGTTTCAATTTAGAAGTAGATATGTTACGATTCTATATTGTTCAAAAATTGTTTTCTATATGCATAATTTAGAGTTTTATCATGCGCGCAGTACTTCAAGATTTTAATTCACGCATTAGTGAGATGACTTTTTAAATTTTAAATTTAAATATTGATCTTGTATATACAACATATTTTTCTGGATAATATATAGTTAAGAATATATACTTTAGGCAGATGGGAAAAAAAAAAAAGATCTTTAATTGCATATTACTTGCGTTTGGTACTTTGAAAAAGGCGACAGTTTTGATCGTTTCGAGAAACTCAAAAAAGGTCCTGTGCCCCCTTAACACTAGAATACAAAGGCGTCTACCCGACTATTTCCGCCCCCCCCCCACTCCTTTACTTTGAGAACACAATATTTGACACTATAAACTTACGCCTTGATATGTAATAAGCATTCTCAAAGTAAAGGAGATGTTGGGGTGGGGGGGGAGGGGGGGGGGTGGGGAGAATAGTCGAGTACTCTGAGAGACGACGCCTTTGTATTCTAAGTCAATAAAACTGGTCAGCAAAAAAATTAATTTTTTTCCTCCCTGCAAACTAAATATATAAAATGTACAGGTCTAATGTTTCTAATTCGAAGTATATTATCCAAAATGCCCCAGCACGTAATATTTTCTTCTAGAAACAGTCTTATAATAATAACAAATAGTGAAAGATTATTATATTAATTTGAAATGCTAGATAAAATTGAAATCACGAAAAAGGTGCTTTCACTGTCTTAGATATCAAATTGATAAAATATAGCATGAAAATCTAGTTTGTTGATACATGTATCGTGCATTTTTCTTTTTATGTCCTCCTTCCGCCCTTTCGCATCCGAATTTTCTATTTGCTATCCACTAATATATTTTCTTTCCTTCAGCCGCTATAACTCGGGTGATCATATTTATACATTTATTTACAGGTAATTTACATATTATCTACATTTTATGGCTTACTAAATTTCCACTTATGTTTTAGCAAGATATAAAATACCTTAATTTTAAAAACAAACCCTCCTACCAAAAGAATAGCACGTGATACAGTATTTTCGTTGCCATATTTTTATTTAGAAAAGTGAAATCTACAAGAATCAACTATTATTTTTAGAGAGGACTTTGGTGCCGACAAGTGTAATATTTCATTTTGGATTAATAAAAGCATTTGAACATATTGCCTACGAACAATGCTAACTCTTGTACGCTCTCATGAAAAGATGAGATTAGTAAATAAGTTGTTCTCTAATTTATAGTCGTGTTTTGTAACCATAATATAATATGATAAACAAAGATTTACATCTATATATTCCTTACGTTTTCAATGGTTAATTATTTATTGCACTTTTCCACGTAAAATGTAGATTTTCTTAATAAATGCCACTGAGGGGCTCAATTGATTTAAAAATCTGAATAAGTTGATGTAGTCCAAAATACTTTTGTTAAGGGGTCTCAGGACTCTTAAAGGTTCAAAATTTTCGGAATTTTAATTTTTTTAGATGTTAAACTCCTATCTTTTCTGAACATTTTGACATGATTGTTTCCTTGAAATTCTTATTAAAACAGAAGTTATGTCTTTTAGAATTCTACCCGCGCAATAGCTGAAGCGGCGTTTCCGAAACTTTGAAGTCATTTTTCTCCAAATGACATTTTTGGACATAACGCGCACGATGTCTTAAAAACTTCTGAATATTTTTTCATGAAATTTTCAAAACACATATTTCATGTTAGTCTGTGTAAACTGAACCTAAAATTTTATTTTTATTGCTCAAAAAAATCTTTTTTTAGGTGATTGTACTGTTGAAATTTTCAAAATTTTGTATTAGGTAAATACAGCGTTGTATAAAAACATAAAAATACTTTAAATAAAAATTTATTTAGGTTCAGGATAATTACTACAGTCCGAAGTATAATTAGGCACGAAAAATTTCATTCTAGTTGCAAAATTTATTTTGTAATCCTGCGCGTAAGCTATTATGCCAATTTTCTGCTCGACAAATGTCTGACAGTTTGGAGCGCCCTGTAAATACTAATTCTACATCTTGCAATTTTTTAAATACATGAAATAACATACTTATATCTTTTATCCCAATAAAAATTGTGTTTTTAAATCATATACATTTTAAGATGTTAAATGTTGAAAATGGTCTTTTTTTTTCATTTTTTCCTATTTTAAGAGTCTTGAGACCCCTTATGGAAGCTGGTTTTAAGCACTTAAGCTATTGCGAAACTTAGACACGTCTACAGCATAAACCTAAAACTTGTGCTATTAACCTTTAACTGATGTTACCGGTCTCGCAGACTGCTACTTTTTTTAATTTTTATAGTTTAACTTGTAACTTTCAGTTTAACTACAAACACTTCTGAAATTTTGTTTCGTTTGGAACTTGAGTACTATCACCAGAGAAGACACTTGAATAAGGTGAATTTTAATTATAACAGTCCTGTACAAAAAGTAGTACAAAAACACCAACCTATGAGCACCTTTATTCATCTTTCGATATCTCTTCACAGTAGTTATGTGACATTTTCTGTCACATCAGTTAAAGGTTAATTTAGTAACTCTTGTTTTAACAATTTCATCTGATATTTGCAATCTTAATAATCGTCGTTGTCGGGAATTCAATATGACTCATAATGAAATGATATGTAAACGTTTAATAATAAACGAATTTGAAGATACTGCATGTGTTTTCTATAGATAATTATTCACTCCTTTACGCAAAATGATATATATTTTCTGGATAAATGCAACCAAGGTTGTTCCCTACGCATTTAAAATGCATTTTGTGGACAGTTTAAGCAAGTAATGAAAGTATGAGAACTGCCTGCGTCACATTATATTAATTTTGTTTCAGTCCAAGTAACAATAAAACAGTTATGAAACTAATTGCCACCACCATGCTAATGTCCCTAAATACAAAAGAATATATCATCCACACACCATTTTTTATAAAGAAAAGTTGACCTTACTCTTTTCGGAAATATTGCGCAAAAAAGGGTGCTTTTTCAATGAGACTTTCGCAGCATCCTGCTTTGACGTCACTATTTGTTGGCCAATGGATGGATATTTTGCACCGATCACAACTTCGTTCGACCTTGCCTGACTAAAGTTTTGAAGTCAAGGGACGGCACTGCCTCTTGCTCATCATTTAATCCGATTCGAGTTTAGAGAAACACGACGAGTCAGACCGGTCTTGCTACCCGGTAAGTAAACATTAATTGGAAACGAGTGATTGTGATGAAAGTATGATTTACTTTTTTGTTTGGAGTTAAATCCTTTCTGAGTGTATAAATAGAAGTTTATTTTTTTAAATCTTTTCTGAGTGTATAAATAGAAGTTTATTTTTTTATAAGTATATAAATCTAAGTTTTTATGTTTAATAATGAGTGTATGTGATGAAAGTATGATTTTCTTTATTGTTTCGAGATAAATCGTTTCTAAGTATAAAAATAGAAGTTTTTTCTTTTCTGTATATGTATAAATGGAACTTTTTTTATGCATGTATAAATAGCAGGGCTTTCCTTATATATCAGAGGCTTGGGGTCCGACTTATTTCGGGGCCCTCTTTTACACATAATATAAATTTATTTTTTATATATTTTTAATAACGAACGATTGTGATGAAAGTATGATTTTCTTTTTTGTTTTGAGATGAATCGTTTCTAAATGTATAAATAGATTTTTTTATGTATGCATAAATAGCAGGGCTCTCTTTATAAGTTCAGAGGCTTAAGGCCTGATTTATTTAGAGGCTCTCCTTTACATATAACATGAATTTATTTTATGCGTTTTTTAATAACGAGGGATTGTGATGAAAGTATGATTTTCTTTTTTGTTTCGAGATGAATCGTTTCTAAGTGTATAAAAATAGAAATTTTTATATATGCATAAATAGCAGGGCTCTCTTTATATTCGGAGGCTTAAGGCGCGATTTATTTCGGGGCCCTCCTTTACACATAATATAAATTCATTTTATATATTAATAACGAGTGATTGTGATAAAAGCGATTTCCTTTTTGTTTCAAGATAAATCGTTTCTGAGTGTATAAATAGGGTATTTTTTATAAGTGCATAAGTAGAAGTTTTTATATATGCGCATAAGTAGCAGAGTTCTCTTTATACGTTCAGAGGCTTTGGGCCAAAATTTTTCCGGGTCCACCTTTGCACATTACATACATTTTTTTTAATTTAAACTAATATTCATCAGTAACTGCGTAAATCATTGTTTCATTTATGATACATTCACAACTGGGAAAAAAAAATTTTAATTTCCACACATGTCATTTTAATGAAACATTAAAACTCGTTCTACGTTGAAATAATATATAAAAAAAGACTATATCTGTGTTTACACCTAAAGAGACATTCATAAAAATTTTGTAGAATTTGTAGGAATAACATTCGATCTCAGTTTTGGTTATTATTTAACCAAAATAGAAAGAAAGGAAAAACTACTCGTTTGGGGCCACCCCATACTTACCCATCATGGATATGCATAATATAAAATTACAATAAGATAATATAAAATTACGATTACAAGACTACCCTATACTACGTATGATGGGTAAGTTAAAATTTACATATTTAATACAGTAGAGCGCCGATTATCCGAACAAGTCGGGACCGACGCTAGTTCGGATAAACGGACAGGCAATTTAAGGGATATTCCAGACTATACTAAAACCTTCACACATTTTCCTGTTTAGGACTGTCAGCATCAGTTAGTGCTGGCGTGTTTAAAAATTGTTTTATTTATTTTTTTACTTTTTTATTTAGGATTTTCTTTCTTTTTTTACCACCTTCTGAAATCGAGATTATAATTTAAGCAAAAAAGCTTTCAATTGTTGCTTTCTTCAAAGAAAACATCCTGCTGCCATATCTCGAATTATTTCAAATACGTTAGTTGAATAGGATCAGTGTTCTTCTGCCGTTCGAACCATTTCATGTGTGTTTCCAAACATTCAAAGCCTTTGTGATGGTCTGGGTTATTTTCAGAGCATCAGTTTTCATTTTCTTCAATTTCTTTTTCGTTGTTACTGCTCTCAACGATACACTACTCCGGGATTCGGTTTCGCATGCTAAATGTGAAGGAAAAAAGAGAGAAACAGGGTGTTTAGATAATTGGAAGTACGGTTAATAAATTTTTTTGAGGGGAAATCGGCTGTTCGGATAATTGGATGTTCGGTTAATAATTTTTTTTGAGAGAAATAGGCTGTTCGGATAATTGGAAGTTCGGTTAAAAAAAGTTTTGAGAGAAATACTGTTCGGATAATTGGAAGTTCGGTTAAAAAAAGTTTTGAGAGAAATACTGTTTGGATAATTGGATCTTCGGTTACTAAAATTTTTTGAGAGAAATAGGCTGTTCGGATAATTGGAAGTTCGTTAAAAAATGCTTTGAAAGAAATAGGCTGTTCGGATAGTTGGAAGTTCGGAGTTCCGATAATCGGCGCTCTACTGTAGATAATTTATTTTCTAGTGTCTAAAGCTTGTTTATATTTGTGTATAAGTACTCAAAGTAAGAGAAAGTATAAGTCTTTGAATCGTTACCTGTGTCTGATTTTGAAATAGACGCATTTCTCCGCATAATTCTTCCAATTTCCGACAAAATATTCTTTATAAATACAGGTTTATGATATTCTATTATAATATGGGAAACCAGTGTTCTTTTCTAATAACAGAACGCGAGATTTCTTTCAATATCATGCAGTTTGAAATTAAAGTTAGTTCATGAAAGATTCTCAAAAAAAAAAAAAAAAAAAAAAAAACTTTCAAAAATCAATTTTGCAGTTTATGAACCGTTTTAAAGTGTATAGAACAGGGACGGCGAAACTTTGGCACGCGAAAGAATAATTTTGGCACAGCACAACTTGTGGCTCTAAATCAAAATAAAGTGAGATTAAACAAAATCGCGACTGATCTTTTCTAAATTCGATTAAATGGAAATTGAAAATTTTTTATTGCGGCATATTATATTCCAATCTAATTAATTATGGTCTCAAAAATTTTTCAAACAAAGACGGTATTTGAAAACTATCGACAAGAAATGGCTATTAGACATTACTAAATGCTTATGGTAAAGTTATGGCAACTTTGAATTTATTTCAGAGCTATTCAAAGAAACTGGCGTTTGCGATTTTAAGTTTTTCTGCCTATCTATTCTTTCGAGTCGCTGTTTTCACAAACGAATGATTTCAAAACTCAAACTGTAAGCACTTGTCATATAAATCCGGTTCAGCTTGCATTAAAATTAACCTGATATTAAGATGCAACAACAGAAATCAAATTACATCGCATTAATTTTTTTCTATTAATTTCTAAAATATATTTGTTTTCATAATTATTATACTGTAATATATACATGTATGCTTCTCACATTTTTTAAATCTTAATATAAAATGTTAAGTAATTTTAATCCATTATTTTTCCACCTACTATTTTTTTTTTTTTTTTTTTTTTTTTTTTTTAATTGGCACGTCATGGTCAGGTAAAATAATGTTTGATCAAATTTGGCACGCAGCAACAAAAAGGTTCGCCAACCCTGGTATAGAATATGCCCACAAAAGTTTTATGTTCCACTCAATATTTAAGTCACTGCAACCAGTTAAAAGGACTGATGTCATATCTGATAAAAGGCTGATCAAAACTCTAAACACGTTTATCCTGAAACATTTTTTTTTTTTTTTTTTTTTTTTTTTTTTTTAAATCTGTGTAGGTTCTAACGTTTAAACCGTTCAATCTGTCGTTTTTTGTTTGTTTGTTTGTTTTATATATATACATACTACTTTCATTGGGGCCTTCAACAAACCTTCAAAGTATTAATGTTTAATAATTTAGATTGTTTAACGCGGGAGAACTCGCTAGTGAGAATGCCCAATTGCTTTTCTTTTACTTTACATTCATATAAATCAACTTTTTTTGGTTGGCTTAGTACTTTTATTCACAAAATAGGTAAAATAACTGAAAAACATTTTGAAATTTTAATTAAAATGAAAAATGATTTAAATAAGAGCCTTAAAAAAGTACGACTGTGAGAGAAAATCTCATGCAGTGAGTTCTCCCGGGTTAAACAGTTTCAAAAAAGAAAAAAAAATTCTTAAAACTGACCTTGAACATTAGATAGCTGCTCTTTTGTGATTTTTTTAAAAATCAATTTAAAGTTCTAAGGGCCCTCGCTAAGGTGGGGGAGGGGGGGGGAGAGCCTCCCCCCAAACGTTCGCGAAAGCTGTTACACTTGGCAAATTAACAAACTTAGTTGACAAATGTGTTGAAAACTAATAAACTAATACTCCTTATTTCTGATAGACTTGGTAAAAGTTAAATAAAATTGGGAATATTTTTAAGCTTTTTACATTTAAGAACTAATACATTTAATAATTGTGGTAACTTGGCAAAATTATAAAACTAGTTGACAAATTTCGAGAACTATTTATTTTTGCTTCTCAATCAGTTGGCAAATGCTGAAATTTGACTTGGGAATTTAAGGTCTAGATGTCCGAGGAGGTAGGCCAAGCGGGGGAGTTCACGTCTAACTTTGAACGTTTAAACTTTGAAATTTACGAATTGCAAAAAACCCTAACGTGATGGTTAAAAATGAAGATCATTTTCGGATTTAGTGCTAAAAACATATATATATATACAAATAAATTATCAAATTTAAAAAAAACACAACAATCACATCTATTTTATAGTATCGGATTTTCGCTATTTTTTTTTTTTTTTTTTTACTTTTTAACTTTGAAATTTACGATTTGTAAATAATCCTTACGTGATGGTAAAAAACGAAGGTCATTTTCGGTTTCAGCGATACAAAATACATAAGAATAAATTATCAAAATCTGGGCTAAAATTTGCAGGCTAGTGTTATTTAACGAAGGGAGTGAACCCTAAAAAACACTAAAAATTAAGGTGTATCAAGGAACCTCCCCTTAATAAATTATTTTTACTTTAAGAGGACTGTCTTGCTTATACTTAACATCCAACTTTGGAGGGAAAATAGTTATTTTTTCGGTTAGCGTACAGTTTAACCTTTAATTGATGTGACAGAAACTGAAAAATAACTGTGAACCGGACCATTCCATCGTCAGATGAATAAGAGGCGCGATTAACTCATAGGATGGTGTTTTTGTACTTTTTGTACAGGACTGTTATAATTAAAATTCACCTCTTCAAAAATCTCTGGTGATAATACTTAAGTTCCAAACGAAGTAAAATTTCGGTAGTGTTTGTAGTTACATGTTAAACTGTGAAAACTGAAAAAAAAACAGCAGTCTGTGAGACCGGTAACATCAATTAAAGATTAAAAAAGATAGATAAGCATAAACGTTATAAAAAGGAAGACAGAAAAGTTAAAATGGACCTTTTTAAATAGGTACATACTAATTTTCTAAACAAAAAGCATATACAAGAAATAATCTATAAAGTATTAACACTAAATTTATTAAACGTTTTTTTGCTAAAAAAAAAATTTTAGAAAAATAAGTTTACATCTGATTATTAAGAACTATGTTACATTTTATAATTGTGGTAACTTGGCAAAATTATAAAACTAGTTGGCAAATTTCGAGAACTTTAAGGTCCAGATGTCCGAGGAAAGGGGGGCAGGCAGGGGAGTTCACTTCTAACTTTGAACTTTTAAACTTTGAAATTTACGATTTGAAAAAATCCTACGGGATGCTTAAAAATTAAGGTCATTTTCGGATTTAGTGCTAAAAACATACATAAAAAATAACTTATCAAAAGTTATAAAAGACAACAATCACATCTATTTTATAGTATCAGATTTTCGCTATTTTTTTACTTTTTAACTTTGAAATTTAGGATTTCTGAAAAATCCTTACGTGGTAAAAAACGGTCATTTTCGGTTTCAGCGATACAAAATACATAAGAATCAATTATCAAAATCTGAAAACAATCTGGGCTAAATTTTGCAGGCTAGTGTTATTTAACCAAGGGAGAGAACCCGAAAAAACACTAAAAATTAAGATGTATCAAGGAACCTCCCCTTAATAAATTATTTTTACTTTAAGAGGACTGCCTTGCCTATACATAACATCCAACTTTGGAGGGAAAATAGAGGGTTATTTTTTCGGTTAGCGTACAGTTTAACCTTTAATTGATATGACAGAAACTGAAACATAACTGTGAACTGGACCGTTTCATCGACAGATGAATAAGAGGCGCGATTAACTCATAGGATGGTGTTTTCATACTTAAACTTTTTGTACAAATCTGTTATAATTAAAATTCACCTCTTCACAAGTTTTTGGTGATAATACTTAAGTTCCAAACAAAATAAAATTTCGGTAGTGTTTGTAGTTGCATGTTAAACTGTGAAAACTGAAAAAAGCAGCAGTCTGTGAGACCGGTAACATCAATTAAAGATTAAAAAAGATAGATAAGCATAAACGTTATAAAGAGAAAGACAGAAAAGGTAAAATGGACCTTTTTATATAGATACATACTAATTTTCTAAACAAAAAGCATATAAAAGAAATAATCTATAAAGTATTAACACTAAATTTATTAAACGTTTTTTGCTAAATGATATTTTTTTAGAAAAATAAGTTTACATCTGATTATGTACCGTAAGAACATATTTAACTTTCAATAAAAACTCTTCATAGACTTTTTGTTCAATATGATTTGGTTCTGAATATTAAATAAGTGCTTTTAATTATTCAAGAAAAAAAGGTAAGTGTTAAAATAAGAAAGTGTCCATTTAAAAAAATCCGACTCAGAAGGTATGCTTATGGTACTAAATAGTTTAAAACTGAATGCATGAAATAGTTCTGCAACTTTAATATTAATGCAGGTAATATGGACCAAAAATTGAGCAAAATACAACAAATAATGACCATTCAAGGAATTTCGGAAGGACTTCATTTTAGCATTAAAAATGAAGATCCGAAGAACCCCCTCCCTCCCCCTCCAAAAAAAATAGCACCCTGTTTTTTTGTTTTGTTTTTTTAGGGGGGGGGATAAAAATTTTTAAGTAAGTCAAATGGGGTATTGTTTATTACTATGTATTTTTAAATTTAGAATCGAATGACATCTTCCGTAATTCGGTACAATAATTTTTTTAAAGCTAAGACTGGTTTTATTAATGCGAAATTCAACATTTTTTAATTAGGTCATATGTGGTATCGTTTATTATACATTTAAAATTATGAATCTACTAACCCCATCTGGAAGTCGATACGATCATTCGTTGCAAAATTAGGCATTTTTTGTGAATGCAAAGTCACGAATGGCTTTATGAATACCAAAATTATGAATACACTGATTTTGACAAATTTAATGACCTTTAAAAAGACCTGATGATTTTTATTAATGTTATTTTAAGGCCATTTTATAAGTTTGAGATTATTTGTTATGATATTGTTTTGAATGTAAAATAAATGGGACAGAGCTGCGCTCAATAATAAAATTAAAATTTTCGACTTGGTATCCATAAACCCTATTATAACTTCGTAATTAACCCATTTACGCCTAACGTCCTATTTTTGGGACGGTTCGAATTTTAGTAAATTTATATAATTTTCTTATTTATAACATGGAAATTATATGAAATTATTATCTATTAATGTCTTTATCTGTTACCGAGAGACGACAGCATAAGATGGATATTTATTTGCTTAAATGAAGGTTTTTGTCGGTGTTTATAGATTTTTCATTTTGCAAGATGGCGAAATGTAAAAGTAAGTTTATTTGTATTTTCTCTATCAAGCATAATCTTAGCTTATACACGTCTTTGAAATACGTATTTTTTAAAATTGTGATATATGTTCAAGCTTATTTTTTATGCATTACTGTAACGTAGAAAATAGAGGGCGCTAGGCTTGAATGGGTACTACATATTTTTGTTAGCCATTTAGGGGATCATTATTTATGTAAAGTCCTCTTCATGATGATTATGAAATAAATTGTTTTTAAGCTTCAAATAGGATTATTCTTCGTTTATTATTAATATTTATAATGTGATTAGTCTCCGTAAAGAAATAGGGGAGAGTGGTAATGAATGGGCCATGGGGATGAATAGGCCATTAACAAAATATGAAAAAGTATTTGCATAAAATTATTTTAGATGCCACCAGTAGATGACGCTATATGCTCTACCAAACTCATCAAATTTTCCATTGTTTGGGAGAAGCCATTTTCCCACTAGAGTAGGATGGTCAAGAATCTGATTGAAAAGTAAATTTTTTCCCTTTTCAATAAAATAAATAAGCTAAAAAGTATCTATTTTATTGCAGATATGTGCATTAGAAAGTCTTTGAATATCTGTAAACTAATTTTAGGATGTATTTAGATGTTATTTGAATTTAATGTATTAAAAAAACCTGAATATATTCCAGAAGTATAGGTGGGGCTGAATGGGCCACTATATCATGGTCATGAATGGGCCACCTTTGCCCTGATCATGAAAATATGGCTTTTCTTTCCTTTTTTTCTGATTTTCTCTTTAATATGAAATATAACTGACTGTAATGGATTTAGATTAAATTACTGTCTAGTTAGAATAGGTATATAGTGATGTCTAAAAAATAATTTGCACATTTTCACCCTAAGAAGTATCGGTTATTTATTAGAAACATAAGTTAAATTGTATAAATGATTAAGATGAACTCTCCAGTTGTTGACCACACCTACCAGTATTTTTCCATTTGATATAAAACTAGAATAATTGTTTATATTCTGAATCGGATGGGTAGAATAAATAATACCAGAAATTTACACTAAATAGTCAATTAATCGGCAGTTCCAACCCTGTTACAACCATATCGTTTAATATTAATTTTGAAAAATATAAATTTCGTTAAATCATAATGTGCATTATCTATTATTTTTATGTATATTTTATGTTCTTTCTTTCTTAAAATCTCATTATTTTGTCATTTTTCTGCTAAAATTTTGCGATTTAATATCACTTTTGATGTTCATAAATTTTGATAAGCATTGTGTATTATTTACTATTTCAGTATGCTTTGATCATATCCTGTCAAGAGCCATTCATTTTGTCATATTTGGTGAATAAAAGATTAATTCCACATTTTTTCATTGAATTCATTTAGTGGCCCATTCATTACCTTCAATGGCCCATTCACCCCATGGGTGGAATTCAATGTGCCAATTGTTTAAAATTTGAATGGGCCAAATTTCTATATTTTTATTTTCTATTATCATTCATTATAGACATTTTCTAATCCAATTTGACTTTTTTATATAACCAAATAAGTAAAGTAACTGAAGAGCCAATTCTGAGACAAAAAAAAAAAAAAAAAAAATTATTAGAAAAAATTACAAAAATTGTCCCATTTATTACCACTCTCCCCTAATTAATTTTTGTTAGTAGTTCAGAAAAATACTAATTATAGTGTATAATGTACAATTTAAAAGCTTATTTTATATAAATTTAGACAAAACATATAAATATGTATATTATATTATTAAAAATAATATGCATATTCAAAAATTGAGTACGTTTACATTTTATCAAAAAAAAAAAAAATTAGCCTAATTTTTTTTAGAATTTTCTAGTTCATTTTGCTACGTTTTAAAGTGATTTTACCAGTAAATTTGAAAAAACAAAAATTCAGGCATAAATGGGTTAATGATCTTATCAACTTGCGGATGGTGTCATTCGATTCAGAATGAAGCAATACATAACAAACAATACCTTACTTGACCTCATTAAAAGTTAAAATTCTGCCCTTTCCGAGTTAAAATGCTCCCCCCCCCCCCCCCCCTTAAAGAACACGACGACAAAACAGCTTTATTTTTGGGGAGACTCATCAGATCTTTATTTCTAGTGCCAAAACTATGTTCTTCCCAAATTTTCGTGAATGGCCATCAGTTGTTACTGTAAAAAACACTATTTTACCTGCATATAGTATAATTTTCGACTTTCTGACAAATGATCTGTAGACTTGCTGATGGTATCATTCGATTCAGAATTTAAAAAAAATACATAAACTGTCTCACTTGATCTACTCAGTGCCTGATTTATGGCAGGGTATTCGGGACACGGACCCAGGGCCCCTGATTTTCAGAGGCCCCCAAATTCTGCTGACAGTTTTGCAATTGTTTAAAATTTGATGTAGTTTTAACATCTAATGGAATTCTACATTTCATTCTACATTCCATTGTGTTCGTATTGTATTTTTATAACATTGTGTATTGTCTGAAAAAAGCATATTTACTTTCTTATAGAGAATATTTTCTTTTATCTTCATCACTTTAAAAATATATTGTATTTTTAATTTAATTCTTATTTAATGCTGTTCCTGTTCTCGTCAGATTATTTGGGGGATGGTGAGAGTAGTTCGTAGACGGCAGAGCCCCTTCATTCATTTTATTTATAATATCTTGAATAATTGTAGCTTGGTATTGCAGAGAATTTATAGATAATCAGCACCATACAATGTAATTTAAAAATGTCTACTCCATTTAAATTTCATAATTGTGAAACGGTTATTTAAAAGTAAATTAATGATTATCAAATTTAATTTTTCAATAGATATTTTAAAGTAATATGAAAGTCAATAGTGGTTGTCTTAGTAAGTACCTTTTTCAATATATTTTTTTTACTCAACCCATCGATCGGTCAATCTAAGCATCGGTGCAAGAGAGGCCCCGTACGCAACTGTGCCCGGGGCTACCAAATTTGTAAATCGGTCCTTGGATCTACTTGAAACATTTTTTGAATGTCCTTCCCTTTTGCCCCCCAAAACATGGCAAAAGAACTTTATTTTAGGGGAATTCATCGGGTCTTCATTTCTAGTGTCAAAACTAAGTCCTTCCCGAATTTTGACGAATGGCCTTGGCCATCAGTTCAAAAAGAAAAAAAAAACCTATTTTACTTGTACTGTATTTTATATATTTTTTAAGAGGACGTGTTTCAAAACTCGGCTTATCCAAAATTTAAAAAATCGAGCTTTCTCTATGAATTTATTGGTGAACGTGCACCGAAAAAACACTACAATCTGCAACAAAACTAGTTTTATCCTATATTGCTGACATTGTAAAAACTTGTTTTACAATGAAAACCAATAAACGCAGTCGGAAGCTTTTCGCGATTTCCTAAAATTTGATTTTCCGGATATGACGAGTTTTGAAATTCACGTCCTCATTTTAACTTGAGGTTTCAAGAAGTTAATGAGATTTTTAATGACTTATTTTTTTTCCAGGTCTTATGCCAATCTAATCATGCAGAAATTGTTGGTTTGTCTACTTATTTCTCTTCTCGGAGATCGTGCGTTGAGTGCTCCCCAATCGGACTCCGGCAATGAAGGAGAGCTGGATTATTATGAACCTGGAGTAGCTTCAGAAGATTGCCTTTGTGTTCCTTTTTATCAGTGCGTTGATGGAGAAATTGTGAGCGATGGCTCGAATATCATAGATCCTAGGAAAAAGCCCGAGGAAGTAAAATTGGTAAGTTTAAACTTTGCAGACGATTTGGAAAGAATTCTCTTTTGAATGGTAGTAAGATTACGTGGGGCAACTGGGCCATGATTTTACAATGTGACTCTTCAGATTCTGGCATTTCAGCTTCAAAAGGCTAATATTCATTTGAATTATAGTTTGAACTTTTGTAAATGTGTTCAGTTAGATTCCCTCTATCATACAGAAATGTTCAAAATTACATTTTAATATCTAAAAAAAAAAAAAAAAAAAAAAAAAAATGCAGTACAACCTCTGAATAACGGTTACCAGTGGAACCGATGAAAAGTGACCGCTATTCAGAGATGGGCGTTATTCAGAGGTTTCATTTTTTTAATTATAATTACATAAATTTAAATAGAAATACTGTCATTTTAATTAATCCTCATTGTTGTAATACATTAAAAAATCAGTGATTTGCAATTGCATTTTTTTTCTGAAAACATCTTTCTCCAAAGAAATAAAGTATGAGTTGTTTTGCTCTAACCTCATTATCATTATGATTTAATGCAAAATTTTTGATTTCACGAAGGTTCGTAAAAAAACTGGTATGTGTTAATATTAAAAATTGTAAGTGAATCTATAATATCTTCCATGTCCCCTTCCGCATCACTTTTCTCTTTCACTCTCCTATCTTCCACCATTTGCTGTATGAATCAAATGCAGCATTAACTTCCAAATCTTTTCCCAGACACATACACTTACTGGCGTTTGTGTTAGTTAAGCTTGCTGTTCTAAGAATATTATCTAATTTTCCCCCATCATTATTGACTTCATTTTCTATGTCTAGTTTTGGAAAAGGATTAAGTGTTCAAGAGATTAAGTAACATTTTGTTGACATATTAAACTTTGTTTGATCTGCTTCAGATTTTGGTTTCCAAATAAATATGAACTTGTACCAGAAACTGTTAATGTTTTTTTCTTTTGATTTTTGACGGCCGTTGTTCAGAATTCCTTATTTAGAGGTTCCACTAATGTTAATGTTATGTAGGGGAGGTATGATACACTTTTTTTTTTAGTAATTTTTTACAACCCTTAGAAAACTATTTTTAAACAAATTTTTCGTGTTTTCTTATAAAGTAACCTTTTATTCATTTATTAAAAATATTGTGAATTTAAAAAATAGTCATTCAAAAAATATA
Organism: Maratus speciosus; assembly: GCA_963932465.1. Lineage (NCBI taxonomy): Eukaryota > Metazoa > Arthropoda > Arachnida > Araneae > Salticidae > Maratus > Maratus speciosus. The sequence goes on along the minus strand of OZ010791.1, from coordinate 73,457,743 downwards.
TCCCAATTATTTTGAATGGCTACTACTGTATCAAATCTCCCCATTACTGGGGAGGATTGATACACTAGCAAGGGAGGTTTGATACATTGTTATGTAAATTGAAAAAAAAAATGCAGACAATTCAATTTATGCGTCATACAATTTTTTATGATAAATCTTGAAATATTTAAGTAAAATTTGAAACGAAATGGCATTGACATATTTTTGCTTCAGAAATGTTTTTTACAAAAATACTTAAACTATTTCTATTATTTAAACAATCCTATTAACACACATTTTAGAAAATAATGAAAAAACCCCCTAGAGATCTAGCTGCAAGGAAAAATGAAGTGAACATTGCTGATTTGAAAACAATTTAACATAAATTTAGCACATTTAAGATTCCTTTAACCCTTTCAGGGGCAAAGCATTTTCAATGCTAAAGTTTTGAATAAATGAATGGCACCGGAATTTACCAACAAATTTAATTAGAAATAAGAAAAGGGATATATTTCACTTTCATACTAAAAGGAAAATATTTTACCAAAATGCTGGTTCCAATGTGGCGTTTGGTAATTAAAATTAAGTGGTTTCATAAACATACCACCACCCCTGAAATGGTTAAAAGAAAAACTAATAAATCTATCATTTTGATAAGTAAAATCGGGTAGATTTAACGTTTTTTCAATTTGCCCTTCGTAAATTATAGAAACATTTTCTTTCAGGCAATTTAAACTTTTTCCCTTCTACATGACGAGCAAGGCGAACTAACCATCTACCATCGCACTGCTTTTCTACGTAACCTACATAATGTCTATGAATAGTCTCTTTGTTCTCCCTTACCAATTTCAGTAGCTCTTGCTGTAAAACAATAATTAATATTAGTCCTATATTAGTTTGCAAACTTAAAAAAAAAAAAAAAAACTATTAAATTTCAAATATACAAGTGTCATTTCTCCCCAGTACTAATGTATCATTTCTCCCTATTATGCCTTATTGAATTTTCAATCACTTTGTACAAATGCAGTTGCAAAATGGTAATCTACTTTCTAATAAAACTAATCCTAACAATGTGCTTTATAAATAAAAAAAATTACAAGATATTATCTTCACAATAATAAGAGTTATGAAAGAAAATCAGTCAATGAAAAAATTTACAGTGACATTCCAAAAACCTTCAAAATTAAAAGAAAAGTTATCAGTTCTTCCCTGATTAGTCCAGCTAATGATGGCTTCAGCAAATAAAAGAAGCCTTGTTATAATGGCTGTTAATGTCATTTTTTGAGAAAAATTGTCAATGTATTAACCCTCCCTATGTATCAAACCTCCCCTACCTCCCCTAATGTGTTTGGTTCCATTAGTATGTGGCCGGTATTCGGAGGTTTTCTTTGTTTAGAGGTGACCGTTCAAGGAGGTTTCACTGTATATATATATATATATATATATATATATATATATATATATTTCATCTTTTTTTCCTCCTGGGTCCAGTTGCCCCTTAAAAATGGGACAAGCGGACCAGGAGGGTCTATGCTCCACACGCGTTTTTTTTTTTTTTTTTTTTTTTTAATATTGGGTGGTCCTGTTTAAAAAAAGTGTATACAACTAAAAAAAAATTAAACAGGCAGATCATGTACAGTCGTGGGGAAAAAAAAGTAAACACCCCCTACTATTTCCTCAACAAATTACCGTAGGCAAAAGTTACTGGTACCGAAAGATTGGAAATAAAGTCTACTTTTAAATGACGCATATAAAATTTGCTTAGGGGGCCATCTACATAATAAAACTAAACCAAACTTCAAATTTTTAATGGCAATACCCAATTTTAACGAGATATTTCAAATCTTCGGTTCAAACTATGCCTAGGCACCAAATTGCAAGTCATTTGAATGATAAGTTTTTGAATTATAAACATTCAAAATTTAGTGCTTCTAATGTTAAATTACATTTTCATATTTTTATTTATAACTTCTGAAATTATGATCCTAATGTTCTAATTTTTTGTGTCGCAATAATACTAATATACCCAAATATAAATACGATGAATTTGCCATTTTTAAAATTTTCTGATATGAATTATGAAATTAATATTAAAAAAAAAATATGAATTGCAACCTACAATTTTTTTGATGGATTCAGATTTATTAAGTCCTGCTTTATGGAAATCCATAACTTCACATTTTTCTTCCAAGTAGTTTTCAAATTATGCTTAAACGGCAAAATGATGGTTTAAGGGGCCGTCTATGATAGAAGTGACTAAATATTTTGAAATTTCTTATGCCATTAAGGTGCCTTGATCAAGAAGGGAGCTCTCTCGGCAAACGATCGAGTACCGAACTTCAATTTGGATACAGCCCTTAAAATACGCTCGTTTTAAAATAATTATTTTCTCGGAAACTTATGGTACGAATTGCATAAAAAATTGTTTTTGGGCTAATTGAAGGGTGCAGAGTTCATTTATGCTGTCAGAATTGTGTACTGCTATTGGAAAGAAAACAAAGTTATGGTTCGTTTTAATATGTGGATGGCCCTCTAAACATTTTATATACATCATTTAAAAGTAGACTTTATTTCCAATCAGTCGGTACCAGTAAATTTCTTCTACGATAATTTGTTGAGGAGTTAGTAGGGTTTTTTTACTTTTTTTTCCACGACTGTACATTATATATCCACTAAAGGGCGTTGCAGGGGAGAAACCTTTACTGTCAATGTGTCTAAAAAAAGCACTAAAAGTGAAAATATTAGATTTATTTCCACCAAAAACATGAAAATTAAGTAAGTACTTATATGTACTGTAGTATGGGTATTAAGTATAAAAGTTATATGGGTATTTTAAGTTTGAAAATAACAAGATAAATGTATGAACAAACGGTTACTTACGTAAGTACTTAAGTATATCATTCTCTTTTTTATTTACCACAATGGAAGTTCGATGTAGTAGTTGTGTGTCTAATAAACCTGTGGAGAATATAACCATATTTTTATATCGAACAGTACTATTTTTTATTTGTTTCAATAATTTTCTAATAATCTCATTTCGTCTTATGTACGCCTCTTCATCTGTATCGTAAAATTTCGAGCTATCACACTTAAGAAATTTTGGTTTGATACCCCCAACATGCTTTTTAAAAATTTTATTATGTAATTTTAATAAGGTATTATGTAATTTTCTTTATTACAAGCAAAAAAACAATAGAGAAATTAATTTCCCGTAGTAAGAGAAACTCAAAAGGATATTTGTAACTGTTGGGGTAACTGAATCCCATATGGTCCAGTTACCCCTGATACATGTCCCAGTTAACCCATTCTTTAAAAAGTTATGGGGTAACTGGAACACCGACCTTACATTTTGCAACATGAAGTAAATATGTATAGATACCTAATAATAATGTATTTATGTATCTCATCTTTAAATAAAGATTGTTTAATAAAAGTACTTACCGTATTTTAATCACAAGCCGTCAAACTAATAACAAGTTCAATCAAATGGATGTTCTTTTTAAAAAAAGAAACAAAAAAATTTTTCGACAACCTATCGCAGCAAAGGCAGAAGTTGACACACGTTGTTTTAAGAAGTAGAGATGGGGGTGCAATGTTAACAAAAGCTAAAACTTAAAAACATCAACGGTTTTTTATAAAATAACCTATGGCCCTGTTACCTGGTGGGTCCAGATACCCCAGTTAACCTTACCATCGTAGACACTCAATTATATCTGGGATTATCTTCTGGATAATTAGGGTTGTGTTCAGAAGCTTTACACTTTTTGTTATTTGATTGGCGGTTGATAAGTTTCGTAATTTTGCTGTCACATTTCTTTCGCAAAAGGTAAAAGCACCAAACATTGACACTGAAAAAAATGAAGTACTCAAAAAGGGATAAATCGATGTATTAATATCGAATTGAGTACGTTTGGATAAAAAATGAACCTATGCTTTCCCAATTTTGAAACATCACATGTTATCAAACCCAAACAAAACGATAATTTTTGTACCCTGTAATGGTTTATTTCATTTATGGTGGCATATAAAAGATGTTTATTAATGTAAATATTAAATAGTGCACAGTATTTTAAAATAATATAAAAGTGCTTGCAAATAATGCTCGTGTCATAAAATATTCGATTTGGATATCTTAATAATTTTGCTATTTTTCTTAATAAATAATCAATTAAACGTTTCTTATTAACTTTGAATGGAAAATAAATGTCAGTAGATTTTTACTTTAGTTTGTAGGTTCAGGGGACAGTACATAAAAATTCATATTTGAATACAACCATGGAATCAAAAAGGAGTGTGTGTTTCTCAATTTTGTGTACATTTGGAACGGTGCTATTTTGAGTATGTGATGTATTTAGAATTGTACTTTTCAATCAGTTCAGAGTACCCATTTCTTTCAGTAGACACTTCCATGATTTCGAACAAATGTTAGATCAGTTTTAAGTTCTGACAACAATTTACGTTAAATTCTGAAGGAAAATGAATGATTACGGGGTAAAATTGCACGTTGAGTACGCGCTGAAAAATAAATTGTCAGTCAATTGAAAGTCTTTGCTACAATATGTTAATCCAAGGAAGCTGAGTTGAATTTTGGTTTCTTCAGTCATAAAAGTAGCAGTTATTACATAACCATTCACATTTAGCATTCGCTATTGCTGGCATTTAGTCCTTCGAATGTATCTTCCAAAGCCTGAATATCTGTAATATTTGATGTATGAGAAGATGTCTATTTTATGACACATTTCTCCTGTTTTCCAATATTCGATATCATGATTTAGTTCCATCATCCATCATAGTTTTTCAAACATAAGTGGATAACATCCGATATTGTCCATTAGCATCTCTCCTAAGGGGGTCCATTTTTTACATAGGATATCCGAGGTCAGACTTTTGTTGTAGTTTGCGCAAAAATTTGCTCATATGGATTTTGCAAAGGCAAATAATACCATCCTTGGCTGTTCTGTAATTGTCTCTAGAATAAAATACAATAAAAATCGAGAGGTACAAAAATTTCACGTTAGTCTTTGACTTCAAGTATTCTATGCAAAATGGATCATTCAAAAATATATTAAAATGTAACTGACAAATTTGTAAAGAATTATCCAATTGGCTTAACATCAACTTGTGAATGTCGTTTCCTGGCTAATGTAGGCTTTTAATGCTTAAAATATGAAACTTCTTAACCCTCTCGCTGCATAATTTATTTTCATTAAAAGTTGCGTATGTTTAGGGTTTCATAATTAAAAAGTAAAAACGAAACCATTATAAGATACTCATGGGGTGGAGACATCTTTGAGCTTTCGAAAGAGTACGCAGAATGCATGCAAAACAAGCTTGTGAAATTTCACAGAAATATGGACAACTAACGCTATCTGTTAACCCAGACCTGAATCAACATCGCATAAAAGCGAAATACCGTTGAACTGAAAAGAGCACTTTGTGTAATAGACGGAAAAAAATGCGTACCCGCGGAAATCGCGGGTTGCGCAAATTTTGCTACTTCTACGTTGGTTATAGAAATCGCGGGATGCGTAGCGAGATGGCTAATCATTCAAGAATTCTAAATACAGTACCTGATTTACTCCCCCAAATGCTGCTGAAGCTTTTCAATTATTATCTAAAACTTATAGTTTTAACATCTAATAGAATTTTACATTTCATTCTATGTTCTATTGTGTTCGTATGGTATTTTTATAACATCGTATATTTTGTCTGAAACATTCATATTTAATTTATTAAAGTGAATATTTTTGTAGCTTTATCACTTAAAAAATATATTGTATTTGTAATTATTATTTAATCCTGTTCTAGTCAGATTGTTTGGGTGTTGATGAGCGTATCTTGTAGGCGGTAGAGCCCTTTAACATTTTAATTAATTGTTGCTTGGTATTGCAGAAAATTTATTATTAATCGTTGCATGCATTATCATTCGAGATATAGAGTTGCACAGGAAAAGATAATCAGCACCACAGAATTTATTTAAAAATATCTATATTCATTTAAATTTCATAATTGTGAGATTATTTAAAAGTAAATTAATGGATTACCATATCTATTTTTTATCGGATATTTTAAAGTAATTACAATATAGTAATTCAATACTAGTTATCTTAGTGCCTTTTTTATTTATTTATTTTACTCAATCCTCCTGTAAGCATCGGTGAAAGGGGCGGCCCCTATAAGTATATGGCCTGTGACCCCCAAATTTGTAAATAGTTCCCTGTCTAAATATCCAAACTATTGTGCTCCCTGGACAAAATCTGCTCTGTGTTTATTTCAAAATCTGTTAAATGAATACCGTTCTTTATTTCAGGATGAAAAATATGTTCCTCCAGAATGTGGTCCTTATCATGTATGTTGTCGTGATCCCGATTCTTCGACTGTGAAACCTTATGAACACAGGTGCGGCACGCGAAATCCTGGAGGTATAAATGGTAGGATCCTGTCTCCACAAGCTAATGGAGAAGCAGAATTCGGTGAATGGCCTTGGCAGGTAAGCTCACTTTTCGTTCATTTTACCAAATTGTTTGTAAATAATCTTGCATTTAAATAAGCGAACTTAACCCTTAAGGAGTCTTAAAACTTCAAAATTTTCGAAATTTTAATTTTTTTTTCTATATTTAACCCCTTGAGGGGCGGTGGAATATATTGCCTAATTTAAACAAGATTCGCACCAGAAACTTTTGACTAAATTTTATAATTTTACTTTTGGGGTGAATATTGAAAAATTACTTTTCCTTATTTTAAAATAAAATTTTTCGATTATTCCTGTGAGAATTCAATATTACAAAGACATTATCGCTTGCCTCTCAAAGGGTTAACTCCCATCTTTTCTGAACATTTTGTTATAATTGTTTCCTTGAACTTTCCATTATAACATAAGCTATGGCTTTTATAATTATACCTGCTCAATAGCCGAAGCGGCGGCGTTTTCGAAACTTTGAAGTCATTTTTCTCAAAATGACGTTTTTGGGCATAATGCGAAGGATATCTCAAACACTTCTCAATATTTTTTTCATAAAATTTTCAAAATATGTGTTTCAGGTTAGTCTGTATAATCTGAACTTAAAATTTCCGTTTTATTGTTAATGAAAATATTTTTTTAGGTGTTATGCTGTTGAAAGTTTCAAAATTTTCTATTAACTATATACAACTTTGTATTAAAAATATAAAAACGCTTTAAATACAATTTTTTTTTTTAAGGTTCATGGTAATTATTACAATCAGAAGTATAAATAGGCACCGAAATTTTCGTTCTAGCTGCAAAATTTATTTTGTAATCCTGTATATAATATGTCATACCAATTTTCTGCTCCACAAATGTCTGATAGTTTGAAGCCCCCTATAAATATTAATTCTGCATCTTGTAATTTTTTAAATATATGAAATGAAAGAACATACTTATCTTTCTTCCATCTAAAAATTGTTTTAATATCGTATACTTTTTAAGATATTAATTACTGAAAATGGTCTTTTTATTTCATTTTTTCCAATTTTAAGAGTTCTGAGACTCTGTAACAACCCCACCCCTCCCCCCACGGGAGTTGAGATTTATTATATCCCACCCAATTTCAATCAATATTTTCACTAGAATCTTTAAATTAAATTTTGCATTTATAACTTTAATAAAAAGTAAATTTGCATTTCTTTATTTTAAAATAAATTTTCGAAAATTCAACAATACAGAAACGCAACTACCTTGCTCTTGAAAAGTTAACTACAGACTGCTACTTTTTTTCAATTTTCGCAGTTTAATTCATAATTTTCATTAAAATTATAACAGGCTAAAAGTGGGAAAAAGTACATTTAAAGGCTAATAAATTCTTTCAGTAAAAATATCTACATGTTACGAACGCGCAATCAGCGATTTTTTCAAGATCAATATTGATAAACTATTTCCGCAATTTTTTTTTTTTAATTTGATAAACAAAAATCACGCGATCACAGACATGGGAGATTCTCAAAAGGTGGGATCATTAAACGTTAACTATATGTAATTTTTAAAATTTTCAAATTTAAGGCCAGTTTTTTTAATAGTATAGTATTTTGTCTATAAATATAATATATAAATATTTTTAATAGTATGTCTACAAAATTATACACAAATATTAAAAGACAGCAACTATTCTGGAAAATTAACGATTAAAGCATTTAATTAGCAGTTGTGCACGTTACAAATTTTGGGCATTTTTTCCCACATACGTTACAGATTTTGGACGTTGCTCTTAGTATTTAAAAAATTCTTAAGACTAAGAATGTAGTAAATGTGTCTGTGTATGTATATATATATATATATATATATATATATTTGTTATCCAATAATAATAATAAAATCAAATGCTTTGTTACGTACGTTACTTTCGGACATAACAAAATACAGAAAAATTCTTTATAGAAAAGTCCTTCTATCTTCAAAAAAGCAATAAATCAGCCTGCCAACTCTTAACGAAATTATCAAAAAATCATCCGTTTCCTTTATGCATTCGTTGTTTGCCATTAGAACTACCTGGAAAAAAGTTAACTCTTTTTCTTGGTGGTACATTGGAGCAGTTAACGCTATGAATGTCCGAAATTGGCCTCTTTAGCATAAAATAATAAGAAAAAAATTCTGTCTCTGAATAGAATTAAAAACTCAGTGTAAAAAAAAAAAAATAATAATAAAGTCAATGATAATTAAAGTTATGTTTGAAAGGCTTAAAGTTATGACGTGTGTCCAGTGCCCACGTTTTGAGAATCGCCCACATATGCTTGTGCTTTTATAAAAATGGACATATGTAAACATGAATTATAGTAAAACCTCCCTAAAGCGACCACGTTCTGTTCCAATAAAAATTGGTCTCTCCGAGAGAAGGTCTCTTAATGGAGATTATGTTTAAATCTAGATTTTAATTGTTGAAAAAAGGTAGCAATTAATATTACTAAAATTCATTTTTCACACAAGGAAAAATAGGAAAATTTAAGTATAAAAACAAAAGTTAATTACATAAGTTAATTACTGCAGAGTTAAAAAAATTAATACCTTGTCGTTTGTTGTGATTCTACGATTTTATCTTTTATAACTTTTATTTCAAAGTCCTTTCGAAGTTCAGTAAATAAATGCAATTTTTTTTTGGACTGGAACAAATAATGACGATTTCATTAATTTATCTATTTCTTTGCGAGTTTCCTGACAAAATAGGGCATGGGAGTTTATGGACCGACATTCTTAATTTGTCATCAGAGTTAAATTCATTGCCTAAGAAGGTACAAAGGGTTTAAACACTTAAAAGTTACCGTAATAATAATAATCTAAATTTAGTTTACAATTTTGGTGAATAATGCGCTCTCGGAATTATTTTTCTAATAAAACCTTCTTCAAGCGACCAAGAAAAAACGGAATTTGTTTCATTTTCTTCAAAGAAATGGGTCGCTCCTGGAGGGAGTTCAACTGGTATGGTTTATGAATGGAGGTAAAATTAGTATTGAGCCTATGGGAATAAATTTCGCTCCATGAAAAATGGTCACTCAGGGAGGTGATCGCACAAGGAGGTTTCACTGTATTTACTGTTAATTTTCCAACATAATTGAAAAATATTTGATTTAAGTTTCTCTATCTGCCGTATGTGTGCCATTTGTCTATACTCTAACTCGCGTAAATATAGTCAGATCGCCATATCTATACTAATAAAATAACAAATCGCTCTGTGTGTGTGTCTGTGTGCGATGGCTAGCGAAATCTACCGCATGTAGAAGTCTGAAAATTCAGGAGTGATTAGTCCAAGACAGGTCCTGATCCACCTGAGACTCGGATTTTTAATTTCTTAAGGGCCAGGGCCCCTTTAAGTTTTTATGCACTAAATTGTTAATAACATGCCTATTTTCTATCCGATCTTCGTCGTTTTTGGGGTGAATTCTCCTTTCAGTTTCGGCTCCATTTCTACATTTCAGTTAAAACCCTGACACCCTTGCAAGGGGCCGGTACAAGGCCCCTTGAAGTTTTAGTGCACTAAACTGTTAATAACATGCCTCTTTTCTGTCCGATCTTCTTCGTTTTTGGGGTAAATTCTCTTTTCAGTTTCTGCCCCATTTCTACATTTCAGTTAAGACCCTGGCACCCTTGCAAGGGGGCCGGTATAGGGCCCCTTGAAGTTTTAGTGCACTAAACTGTTAATAGCATGCCTCTTTTCTATCCGATCTTCGTTTTTGGGGTGAATCTACCGAGGTAGTTTCTACCCCATTTCTACATTTCAGTTAAGACCTTGGCAACCTTTCAAGGGGCCCGGTACCCCTTGAAGTTTTAGTGCACTAAATAGTTAATAAATTACTTATTTTTTATCAGATCTTAATTTTTGGGATACTTTCTCCATTTAGTTATTCTTCCGTTTCTACATTCCAGTTAAGGCCATGGGCCCGTCTAGGGTTCCGTAGGGCCCGATCCAGGCCCCTTAATTTTTTTGTATTCCATGAATTTTTCACACCGTAATTTACTCACCTTCCAGTGCGTAATTTTAAAGTTGAATCTTGAACTCTTCTCCTTAGACCAATACTCGCATATTTTTATTAGGGCCCTAGGACCCTTTTTTAAGCATTTCCCCAATTTTTTGCACATTTCTTTCAAATTATATTATCTAAAATGCCAAGTACTAAAACGTTTTAACATGTTTTCATGTTTAGGGCCCTGTTCTCAACTATCAGTTGGCCCATTTTGGGCCCCCTATTATAACTCCCTTAAAAATAGTTCGATTCACTAGCTTTTTTTTTTCGAACATCATCTTAGGTTCTCCACCTATTACATGAACGACAAAAAATTATTTCAGACTTGAACTACCACCAATTTTTAATATAAATCGTCTTCTTGGGGCTCTTGGTGTATCTTCTTTCAAAATGATCCAAATTCCTTGTAATTTTCTTTACCATAGTTCTAGCGTCCTCCGATTACATTAAAAACTACTAAAAAAGTGTATTTATACCAAACTACATGACACTTAAGTCCCTCCCCCTTTGGGGTCCGGTACAAGGCCCCTTGAAGTTTTTTCACCATAAATTATTAATAAATTGCTCCTCCTAATCCGATCTTAATTTTTGGAACCATTTTTCCATTTAATTATTATCCAGTTTCTATATTCCAGTAAAAATCCTCGGGTACCTTAGGGTCCTTTAGAGCCCGATACGAGGCCCCTTGAACTTTTTGTGTGCTATACATTTTTTACACCCTAATTTTCTCACCTTCTCATTGCATAATTTTTAATTTAAGTCTTAGACACTTCCCCCTAGACCAACACCCCCATATTTTTATTCGGGCTCTAGGGCCCCTTTTTAAGCATTTACCCCATTTTTGCGAATTTCTTTAAAATATTATTCTAATGATTATTTCATACCCTATGATTAATTTTGACTAATTGAAGATCTAAAACTCTAAGTACTAAAACATTTAAACATGTTTTCATGTTAGGGCCCTGCTCTCAACTGTCAGTTGGGCTCTTTTGGGTCCCCTGTTATAACTCCCTTAAAAATGGTCCGATTCACAAACTTTTTTTTTCTAATAACGTCTTAGGTACTCCAGCTACTACATTAACGACAAAAAAAAAAAAAAAAAAATTGGAGACTTCAGCTACCACCAATTTTGAATATTAATCGTCTTCTTAGGGCCTTTGTTGCAGCTCCATTAAAAACTATCGTATTCTATTGCAATTTTCTTTAAAATAGTTTTAGCGTCTTCCAGCTACTTTAAAACCCCTAAAAGATTTTCTTATACCCTATTACATTCCAGTTAGGACCCTGCCCCCAAGGGCCCGGTCTTTCTATATACCTCAGTTACCAGCTTTTTCGAACATTAATCTCCTTTTTCAGCATCAACTTACGTCTACTCATTACAGCCGTAAATTAAAAATCGCGTTACCTTAAAGGTAACTTTAGACTTAAAAGGATTTCATCCGTTTATTAAATATCGTGTTAATGCTAACAGTAATTCATGAAATTTACAAGGTGAGGGGACATCTTCCACCGCTTGGTGGCGCGTTATTTCCTCGGGTTTAAGGGCCCAGTTTTACGGGATTTGCTTCATTCAACTTAGATTATAATTTAGCTACTTTCTGTATTATGAAATTTTATCTTAGACTTTAGTTACCAACATTTTCTAACATTAATGGTGCAATTTTTTTATTTTATGGGTTTGATTTCTACGAGGTTTTGCTCACTCAACTTGGTTTTCGATTGTTTCCGGCGCGTGCTGGCACTTCTGGTAAATGCTGCTATATGTAGGGGTGATCTAGATTACAGGTTCGTTCGGAAATAAGTTTGATGCGAACACACTAGACGCTGCGGAAGGGAATGGATCCTCCGAAATTAGGTTCATTTAAAAGAATTTCCAAAGATATAAAATCATACAAACTTTAGTTTTGTTTAAGGTTATTATTTACAAACCCCGAGCAACGACGGGCGGGTCTGCTAGTAGTTAATATATTATTGATGTTTACTATCTCATGTTCGGTACTGAAAAAGCATGTAGCAGCTGGGTTTCCCCCCCCCCCCCCCTTTTAGAGGTATTTTCAAATACCGTTATATTACGGCCTATGGGTGAAAATCGTTTGCAGTGTTTTTTAATGTTTCACAATCAACCTCATTGAAATTTATGTATTGCTCTGGAAGTTACACTACAAGATGCTTACTGTAGAATATTGTATGGATATCATTCATTGTCCATTTACAGGGACACTCAAAAGAATTCTATTGCATTACGATCTACGGAGTAAAATCATTTGTGGTGCATTTTATTCGTGTTACATACTGGAATTGACGTATCTCTGAGGAGCACTGCAAGCTATTTACTACAGAATGATTTGCATTCCTCATTAATATACAGGAACACGCAAAATAATTCGGTTACAGTACTCTGTATGAACAATAATTACTGAAAGTGCGTATTCTGTTCTGATAAGTGCTTTTAAATTAAACGTTTTTGCATATTTCTTAAGTGTGTATAAATTCTACCGATCATGTACAGGGCTGCACAAAATATCTGAAATACATTTTCGTTTATTAATGAAAATTTCTGAAGGGGAATTTTCAATTGTAACATACGTTTTCCAATTGAAATAAATGTTGTCATGCATGTTATTATGTTCATATACAGTGTTGCACAAAAAATTTAGATTTTTTTTTCGTCTTTCGGTAATTGATGAAATTGTTTTCAAATGTGCTGTGTGTTTTACAAATTGTTAATTTAGGCAACCATTTTCACTTTACTAACCTGTGAAGTTTTATAATATTCTGAATGTATTGGAAAGTGTTTCATAATTCATACTTAATACATGATTTTAATGTTCTTGTTTATTTTGTGAAGCTTCTTGTTCCAAACAGGTAGCGTAAAGGAGGCTGAATCATTGCATGTATTCTCGTTGCGCAAAATGATTTCAATTGATTCTCGGATAATGGATGGGGAATCTTGACGGATAAATTATTCTACTATATTTTAAAAATCAATCTGCAAAGGCGCCTTATGTTTCCTGGCTGAAGCTGTAGTTCTCTTGTTGCATTTACATAAGTTTGAAAATTTCAGTTTAACTATACATACTAGTGAAATGTTGTTTCGTTTCTAGCCCTAATACTATCGCTAGAGATTTCTGAATAGATTAATTATAATTAGATATCGAACGAAAATTTGGTTTTGTTTTCACCCGAAAATCGGTTTCGGCGACGATGCCGTTGACAATTCGGATCAAGATTAAATTTGTAATTCAATTTTAAATAAATTTTTCATTGGAGCTGTTTTACAGTCATATCAAAATGACTTTTGTGGTAACAGGAAATTAATCTCAGGACTGAAGGGGATATTAACTTTTCGTAGGCGCTCATCAAATTTGGGACTGACTTATTAACTGGATATTAAAACCATTAATAGGCATTATTATCCACAAATAGCGTACTTTAATGGTCTAAGAAAAATTATGTTAAATATATTTCAGCTCCAGCACACTGTGTTGAATTTCTGTGAGTATGAATTATTTACTGTAAAATTTCCTTTAAAAATTATTTTGTTTTTAATAAAAATGCATTTTATAGTCTCATGCTGACGATTTTGTGATCTCGACTCTGATATTTATATGGGAGAAAGTAAAATTAAACTTTCAGAGGGAGGTGGGGGGGGGGGGGAGGTCTGTCCCTATGAACATCCAGCCTAGCTACTTTACATCCTGAATTTTTTAAAAAATTACTTCACCTGAATAATTATTTGCGTTAGTTTCTAAGATATCCTGAACAACATATGTATATAATAATATGATTTTTAGATGTTTTTTTTAATTAAAATTGATTTAATAAATCAGTAGTTAGAGCTATTTTTGCAAAATGTTTGCAAGAATTAGATAGAATGTAAATAAGTGCGAGTAATAAGTCAAGATTACGTTCACTACTAACCATGTCACAATATTAAAATATTGCTTAAAAGACGTTATAAAAACACATTAAAAGTAAATTAAAAATCTATATTTACATGTTTCAACTCTTTTACCGAGTCGTCATCAGAATGTATAACAGAAAATTACAAATGCATATGAAAAATGGGAAAAAAATCATCGAATATAATGATTATATGATTACTTGTTTATATTCGATGATTTTTTCCATTTTTCCCTATGCATTTGTAATTTTCTGTTATACATTCTGATGACGACTCAGTAAAAGAGTTGAAACTTGTAAATATAGATTTAATTTACATTTAATGTGTTTTTATAACGTCTTTTAAGCAAATATTTTAATATTGTGGTATAGAATTAGATCGATTAACAAAAAATACTGTTACGGAAATCTCGAAATTCTTATAAGAACAGTGTAAAATAAATGCATTGTGATATTGTCTGTAACAGACATTTGTTTTGTAGTTGCAAATTTTTCATACAACATTTTTTAATAAGATAAAAGCTACACCTAGGTAAGTGGTTGAGAAAATAACCACATTAAAAAAATATTTAGCTTCAACTGTTTCTCTCTGCTTTCTAAATAGGATCGAGCAAATAATTATGTATGATAAGTGCAATGTACAGTGATGGGGGGGGGGGGGAAGTAAACACCCCCTACTAACTCCTCAACAAATTATTGTAGAAGAAAGTTACTGTTACTGAACGATTGGAAATAAAGTCTACTTTTAAATGATGTATATAAAATTTGCTTAGGGGCCATCTACATATTAAAACGAATCCAAACTTCAATTTTTTCAATGACAATACCCAATTTTAACAAGATATTTCAAATCTTCGGTTCAAACTATGCCTAGACACCAAATTTCAAGTCATTTGAATGATAAGTTTTCGAATTATAAATATTCAAAATTTAGTGCTTCTGATGTTAAATTACATTTTCATATTTTTATTAATCTCCTGAAATTATACTCCTAATGCGCTAATTTTTTGCGTAGCAATAATGCTAAAACACCCAAACATACATACGTTGAATTTGCAATTTTTATAATTTTATGATACGAATTATGAAATTAATATTCGAAAAAATTTTGAATTGCAATCTACAATTTTTTTGATGGATTTAGATTTATTAAATCTGCTTTATGGAAATCCAAAATTTCACATTTTTCTTCAAAGTAGTTTTCAAATTATGCTTAAAAAACGGCAAAATGATGGTTTAAGGGGTGGTCTATGATAGTAGTGACTAGACATTTTGAAATTTCTTACGCTATCCTGTAATCTAGCAGTATTCAATAACTGCTTTGAGTGCGCTTAAAAGATGCCTTGATCAAGAAGGAAGCTCTCTCAGTTAACCATCGAGTACCGAACTTCAATTTGGATACAGCCCGTAAAATATGCTCGTTTTAAAATAATTAATAATCTCGTAAACTTATCGCACGAATTGCATAAAAATTTGTTTTTAGGCTAATTGAAGGGTGTGGAGTTCATTTATGCTATTGAAAAAGCAAAGTTATGGTTCGTTTTAATATGTAGATGGCTCCCTAAGAAAATTTTATATGCATCATTTAAAAGTAGACTTTTTTACCAACCGCGTGATACCAGTAACTTTCCTCTACAACAATTTTTTGCAGAGTTAGTAAGAGGCGTTTACTTTTTGTTTTTCCACTACTGTACGTTTTTATTAGTAGACAGATTAAATTTGACATTGAATTTTCTTTAATGGTACTTAAAAGTACCATCAGGATATAAAGGGTTAAATATGGATAACACCACTGCAGCTTCTGCTCTATATGTAGTAAGTAAAATTCCACTTTTCTCTGCTGACAGCAAGTTAATTTTTCTTATGAAAAATAAATTCGAAATCCTCGAGAAATGTCGAAACGGTTGTCTATCTTTTAATGAGGAACTTTTAATATTTTGAGTCTATTTTACTTCGAACTGAATTCATATTTTTATTTGTAGGCAGCCGTTTTGAAGAGAGATGGGAGTGAGTTTGTCTTTAAATGTGGTGGTACTCTGATTGATGAAAGACACGTCCTAACTGTAGCCCACTGTGTTGATGAATTTCTGTGAGTTTGAATTATTTACTGTAGAATTTTCTTTAAAAATTTATTTTTTGTAAAAAAGCATTTTATAACCATATACTTATGATTTTGTGATCTCTATTCTGGTGGTTGGTGGGGGGGGGGGGGGGGGGGAGGTAAAATTAAACCTTCGGATATGGGAGAGGGGGGGGGGTGCTTCTATGGCTGACTTGCCTAATTTAAACAATTGTTTGTGCTTCATAGCATCTAATTAGATAAAGAAGTCTGGTGTGTAGCGAAATCAGTGGTTCTTAAAACTTTTCTGTCCGTCACTATTTATGTGGTATAGCATTTTTTTCACCGTCATTACAATTGTTAAAAAATTTATTTTTGAAATAACACATTTATGGGGACTATATTATGTTTTTCAAAGCATAGATTCTCTGTTAAAATAAAGATCTTAATGTTCGCCAACGATAAGGCGAGATGTACATTTGAATTTATCATTTCTCCCAGATGCAGACCATAGATATTTACCATTGTACAGGAAAAACAATGTACTGTCGTTTCCCCGGGATGTTTTTGGTGGTGTCTGTCAGATCTAAAAGCAACACAGCATCTGCCTCTTTTTGAGCTCATATTCAATGTCTCTTTTCACTAAAAAACATAAATGGAAAAACCTTATATTATCTAAGTGTTAACATGTTTCCAACATAACAGAAAACATGAAATTAAATTTACACAAAATAAATTATTCCAGAAATCTTATTACAATTCAAGCTGCAATGTCACATTAATTTGTTATATAAAAACAAAATATTAAACAGTAGTTAAATCTATAAAAATCTAAAAGTATTAACAAAAATTTGCTCAGTACCTATGAATGAAACAATGATTTGAAATGAGGATGAAAAAAAAAGTCATTTCGGCATGATAAATCGGTGATAAATCAAAAGATAATTGGATTTTAAATAGTAGAAAATTATTTTCAATTCTAGTATAGGGGAGATTGGGGCACAGTTGACCACTTTTGCAGTTTACATTTTTTTTCTCTTTAATGTTAAGTCCAATCTGCCTGAAAATATTCTTGAACATTTTTACATGCCTCAGAATTTTTTCAGATCAGAATTTCTTCAAATCCTTTTTTATTATTATTTGCATACTTTCATAAAGTGGACGAGTGTGCTTTAGAAGCGGGGTACGCTGGTCCACCCACTAGAGCACCGTGGTTGAAATTATTTACTGTAGAATTTGCCCACTATTATTAAGTATTATTTGAAATAAAATGTAAATTTATTTTTTATTAATTTAATTCCTCTTTATTTCCCCTTTACGTGAAAAATAACATAATAATGCAAATTTGCAAGTAACATTTTCAAACAAAACAGAAAAATTATTTAAAAAATTTGTTATATTTTTTTAAATAACAGATTAAGATACAGGAACAATTGCAAATAAAGTGAAGTTATTAAATAAAGTCACAATTATTAAAATTTGTAAATGAAACTCCAATATACTTATGAGCTTGAAATTTCGCTGAAATACTTCTAGATATGAGGGCAATTTTAATATACCATTGATATAATTGATATAAACAACAGATTAATAATAACCATAAAGTTTTAATTCCAAATTTGTTTTATGTTACATCTAAAATGAGTAATACAATTTCAGAACTTGCCAGAATTTCTTTTAGTAATAAAAGGCTACAGTCAATAGGCTACTTATATATTTTTAAAAAGCAGTAAATATAAACCAAAATATTTCTTACTATGTTAAATAAACTTGCATTTTTCTTTGTTTACTTTATTTTACAGTTAAATAATTACTTTAAAACAATATTTCCTTGTAGAGAATCATTTATTTTATAAATGATAAAATGTACTAGATGGATTTAACATTTATTCTTTATTAAAACAGATATGATACCAAATCTATGAAATCTGTCTTTGTATAATCTTAAATTTTCTAAAATCCATCACAGCCTTTTGAATGCAAACAATGAACATAGAACAAATTTATTATAATAGTAGTGATTTCATAAATTTTCAAAAAAATTTACGTTGTGTTTTTAAAATTTTGATGCATTTCACATACTAAAGTAATAATTTTAGCTAAAATAAATGAAATTGATAAACAAACGCAAATAGTAAAAGAACTCTTATAATTTTAAGCTTTACAGAAAATTACGTGTATATTTTATATATTTCTCGATCTTATCTGCCTTTTTTTAAAAAGCCTTTTCTTCCTTTCAGTTTCAATATGAATTTCTTTGGGGTATTTCTCGTGTAATTTTATTTTGTGCCTTTTTGTATTAATTTGATATTTAAGAGAAACATATTTATTCCATTAATTAAAAGAAAATATCTTAATTTATTATTTATTATTTTTTAATGTATTGATTGTGAAACCTATAAACACTATTTGTATATTTTGGCACCATTCTAGTGTAGATCGTTCGATCGTTTTACGTATATCCTGTTCTTTCTTATACATTAATTGTAATTGAATATAAAAATAAGTTTGTTTTTTAGAAATATAATATATTGTAAAAATAACTGAATTAGTTGTTTAGTGCTTATTTGGAAAGCTATTGTACCGCAATCAATCTGTAGGTGATTTCATTTGCGATTTATAAGAATATGAAAATATGGAAAAAGAATTGTTGATCATACAGTAAAACTTAATAAAAGGAAATCAAAAATAAATTGTGAATATGTAACTTTATTTTATATGTATTCAGATATTGTTGGTTAAGATTTCGTTTTTAAATTAGAATTTGTAGTCAATCTAAATGAAAAAATACATTTAATTAACCAATAACGTATTTTCCGAAATTTCTTGAATCCTAAAGTGTGTTGATACTATCAAACTTGTAAACAACAAACGTCGCCGAGCACAACCGCCAAAAGTAAGCATTAATGTATTTAATCGGATTCAGAGGTAGAATTCCAACTTTTTTACTCTTATAAAAATATATATGAAAACTTTATCATAACAGAAATATACCATATACATAAGTATTTACTTATTTATGACTTACCAGAAGAAAAATGAAAATTGTCGAACCCAGAATTAGTTATTTAACTTTTTTTTTTTTAATAGCTTACATAAATACTGTATTTCATACAAAAACTGGAAGTATGAGCTGTAGGCAGCTACACTAGCGCCCTCGGCCTAAGCTTTACAGAAAATTCCGTCTATGACTAACCTGCCGAGCTCATTTACTCAATAGTTTGTACTTCATAGCATCTAATTAGATAAAGAAGTCTGGTGTGTAGCTATATCAGTGGTTCTTAAAACTTTTGTCCAGCACTACGTAAATGGTATAGTATTTTTTCACCGTCATTGCAATTGTTGAAGAATTAATTTATTTTTGAATTGACACATTTATGGAGAATATACTGCTTTATACAGCTATGTTTTTCAAAACATAGACTCTGTGTTAAAATAAAGATCTTAATTTTGCCAACGATAAGGCGAGATGTACATTTGAATTTATCATTTCTTCCAGATGCAGGCCATGGATATTTATCATTACAGGGGGAAAACAAAATGTACTATCGTCCGCCAGCCAGGAAAAGTAGCTAGAAATTCAGAAAGTAGACAAAATTTGCAACAAATTAGATATATGATATTATGACTTAGGATGAAGGGGAAGGGGGGATCTGCCTCGGAACATGCGCCGCAGTGCTGCGCGGACTAAGTTGCGCAATTTCACTTAACCACTCACACGTTTACATTAGCCCTCCCATCTTCCCTCCGAACTTTCTCTATAAGGTTTACTTTAAGTTTTTTGGGTCGCTAAATCCGAATTTTTAACTTACCCCCACAATTTTCCCCCGAAAACCCCCCAAATAGTTGTTTTTAACTTAAATTTCTTATTGTTTTAGGGGGGAAACATTGCGAAATTCAGAAACTAGACAAAATTTGCAACAAATAGGATATATGACATTATGACGTAGGATAAACGGGGAGAGAGGGGGCTGCCTCGGAACATTCCCCGCGCGCTTTTCTCAAAAACCAAATTTTTTCAAAAAATCAATTTTTTGGGGGGTTGCCGGGTGAAATTTTGGTGGGAAGTTACAAATTCGGATTCAGCGACCCAAAAAACATAAAGCGAGTCGAAATTCAGAACTAGTATTAATTTTGCCAGATAAAATCCCCTATTGCCTGGACTTCATAATTTAGTGCACGTAGCGCCGCAGTGCATGTTCAGAGGTAGCCCTCACCCTCCCCGTTCATCCTAATTCATAATGTCATATATCCTATTTGTTGCAAATTTTGTCTAGTTTCTGAATTTTGTAATGCTTTTCCCCTAAAACAATAAGAAATTTAAGTTAAAAACAACTATTTGGTGGGGTTTCGGGGGGGAAATTTTTTGGGGAAAGTTAAAAATTCGGATTCAGCGACCCAAAAATCTTAAAGTAAACCTTATAGAGAAAGTTCGGAGGGGAGATGGGAGGGCGAATGTAAACGTGTGAGTGGTTAAGTGGAATTGTGCAACTTAGTTTACGCAGCACCGCGCGCATGTTCCGAGGCAGATCCCCCCTTCCCCTTCATCCTAAGTCATAATGTCATATATCTAATTTGTTGGAAATTTTGTCTACTTTCTGAATTTCTAGATACTTTTTCGCTAAAACAATAAAAAAATTGATTTTTTTAATAAAAACCTTTTTGGGGGGCTTTTTACCAAAATTTGGGGAGGTTGCCGGGGGAAATTTTGGTGGGAAGTTACAAATTCCGATTCAGCGACCCAAAAAACATCTAGTAAGCCGATTTCCAGTACTACCATTAATTTTGCTAGGCAAAATTCCCTATTGCCTGGACTACTATGCTTTTCTGCATATCATAGACGACCCCTTAAACCATCATTTTGACGTTTTTAAATCATAATTTGAAAACTACTTGAAAGAAAAAAATTTGAAATTGAGAATTCGCATAAAGCAAGACATAATAAATATAAATCTATCAAAATGGCAGGTTGCAATTCATATTTTGTTTTTCGAATATTAATTTCATAATTCATTTTATAAAAATTTTAAAATTACAAATTCAATGCATTTATGTTTGGGTTTTTCAGTATGATAGCCACCCACAATATTATCACATTAGGATTATAATTTCAGGAGATATTAATAAAAAATATGAAAATGTAATTTAATATTAGCTCTAAATTTTGAATGTTTATAATTCAAAAACTTATCATCCAAATGGCTTGAAATTTCGTTTCTAGACATACTTTGAACCGCAGATTTAAAATATATTGCCATGACATTAAAAAAGTTTTGTAAGGTTTTGATCTGTAGTTGACCCTCTAAGCAAATTTTAAATACATCATTTAAAAGTAGACTTTATTTCCCATCGTTTGGTACTAATAAATTTCGTCTGTTATAATTAGTTGCAGAGTTAGTAGGAAATATTTACTTTTTTTTCCCCCATGACTGTACCTACCTTGGAATAGGTATTGTTAGATTTTAAGAATAATAGAATATAGATTGTCTTTATTGAACAGAATTAATCATAAATGAAAAGAGTACCTTTGATTCTTGATGCGGACTCCAGTTGCGTTCGAAATGTGAATTATGAGACCACTTAATTAAAATTCAGGAACCTTGACTGCTTACATTGATGAATTGATTTTAACAAAAATACTTAAAGAATAAGAATTGACTCAAATGAAATTACGAATTGACTGGTCTTTCATATTTTTAATTGAACAGAATTAGCTTTAGAATTTTAACAACTTCACATCACGAATAAAAAAAAAACATTCTGAGCTTCGATTACAGCTTCGCACAAAAGCCCAAAAATACAGAAGAAAGTTATCTAATAAAAATAAAAACAAAAGACAATATTAATATACACAATACTTAAAAATGACAATAAGAATTTTAAAATTAAAAAACACTTAAAAGGAATATGTTTTAGAATTATTTAAAGTCCTTTTTTTTTTTTTTTTTTTTTTTTTTTTTTTTTTTTTTTTTTTTTAAGCAGTAAAAGTTCGAATCAGAAACAGTCCTTGCAAAATTTTAGTGCTGCCATCTACAATCGCTTTTTAATATTAAAGTCTCTGTCATTAGAAATCATACATCCTTCGCCCCCGACGGGAGAGGGGACACTTTTGAAATGTGACGCTTGATGTCACCATCAGCTGTTTTAATCAAAACAACTCGAACAAGATTGCCCGGCCCAGGAAAAGTCTTTAGAATGCGGCCCAACTTCCATCTCATGGGCTGAAATCGATCATGAACAATCACCGTCTCCTTCTCGTAGATTAGTTCGTGGAGTAGTCCATTTTGGACGCTGTTGGAGATGTTGAAGATATTCACGTGACCATCTACACCAAAATTCTTTGCTTTTTCTATCAAGCGCCACCGAGCATTTAATGTTAGGTTTCTGGGATTCGAAGATTCTGGAATATCAAGGAGGGGTGCTCCTATTAGAAAGTGACCTGGAGTTAATGCACGTGGATCTGATGGATCCGAAGACATAGGAGTTAAGGGTCTTGAATTTATACAACTTTCAATTTGACATAGCAAAGTAGTTAATTCTTCAAAATTCAATACACTAGATTTACATGCTCTTAGAATGTGATTTTTAGTAAGCTTTACAGCTGCCTCCCATAGCCCACCAAAGTGTGGTGCATATGGAGGGATGAAATGCCAATTGATTTTCTGGCTCGAAAGAAATTCTTGAACTTCATTTTCTTTCAAACATTAGAATAGCTGCTTTAACTGATTAGCCAGACCTGTGAAGTTTTTGCCGTTATCTGAATATACATCGGACGGCAGACCTCTACGCGCGATAAATCGCTTCAAGGCTGCTAGCAGGGCTTGCACAGATAAGTCTGATACCAACTCAAGGTGTACCGCCTTAGTGCACATACAAATACTGCTATATAAGATTTAATTTTGATCTTGCTTCTTGGCAAATTTGGTTTAGTTAGACAGGGTCCTGCAAAGTCTAAACCCACCTTGGAAAATGGACGAATTGGGGTGATTCTGTCAACGGGAAGGTCTCCCATCATTTGTTGACAAGCTTGAGACTTAAGGCGTTTGCAAAGCACACACTTATGGAGCTCTTGTCGTACAGTAGAACGACCGTTGATAAACCAGTACTGTTGGCGTATTATTGCAAGTACTAGCTGTGTACCTGCATGTAGATGTTGCTCATGGACATGTTTTATCAGTAACTTAGTAATAACATGATTTTTCGGAAGTAGCATAGGATACTTTCTATCAAAACTTAACGATTGATGTTGTGACAAACGTCCATCAACTCGAATAATATCACTCGAATCTAAAAACACATTTAATGATAATAATTTACTATTACTTGGTAAGGGATTTCTTTCTTTTAATAATTTAAGCTCGATATAGAATTCAGAAATTTGTACTAATTTCACAATACATTGAATAGAATCAGAGATTTCTTGTGCACTCAGATTTCCAGATTTTTTTGTAGCACTATGCCTAGCATTATAGATAAATCTAAGACACCACGCTGTGACTCTTGATAACTTAGAGAATTTTGAGAACTTAAGAATAAAGTCTGGAAGGGCAATTACTTGAGTTACGTAGCTGACAGATTGAATTACTGGATTTAACTCGGATATCGGAGGATTGTACAAAGGTATTGGGATTGGTTCATTTGATAGCAGCCATGGAGGCCCATGCCACCATAGCGAATGATGAAGAAGCTTTCGTGGTGGAATACCCCTAGAAGTTGAATCTGCAGAATTTAGAATACCTGGAATATGATTCCACTCACATGAAGGCATTAATGATTGGATGTGACACACTCGATTTAGATCAAATTGATTTCCTTTCAAAGGATGTGATTTTAACCAGCTTAGAACAATCTGCGAATCCGACCATAGATAAATATTGTCAAAGTTTATTGGCAAAGTGTCGATAATGACTGAGCATAACTTGGCTAATAAAAGAGCTGAACAAAGCTCAATACGTGACAGTGTTTGAGGTTTTATAGGATTTACTTTAGTTTTAGCTGCAATCAAATTGACAAATATTTCGTCAGGAGTCACAACACGTAAATAAGTAACAGCAGCATAAGCTTTACCTGAGCCATCACAAAAGCCATGTAACTGAATTTGGACATCATTTTGATTATAAGAATTAATATATCTGGGTATTTCAATTGACTTTAACAAATGAATTTCTGATAAAAACTCATTCCAAACCTGTAGTATGGAGTCTGGGATTTCTTCATCCCACGAAATCTTATCTTTTCAAAGATCTTGCAACATGATCTTTAATCTTATTGTAGTAGGAGCTAGGAAACCCAGGGGGTCAAATATTGTAGCCACTACTGATAACAAATCCCTTTTTGTTTTTACTTCTTTAAAATCATTAAAACGAATTTGTAAAACGTCTTTGGAAGAATCCCAAAGTAGTCCGACGACTTTAACGGTATCATCTTCCTGAATTACTTTTTGCGATGAAGCCTTCATTTCATCTGGTAAATGAGGTATTCATTCTGGATCATTACAAGTCCACTTTCGTAGATTAAAACCTCCGCTTTTCATAACTTTGATTAATTCAGTTACCAAAATTTGGGCATTTTCCTTTGAATCCGAACCGGAAAATAGATCATCTACGTACGTACTTTTCCGAATTATCTGAGAGGCTTCTTTATGATTTTGCTCATTATCATCTGCCAATTAGTGTAATGTCCTAATGGTCAAAAATGGAGCGCAAGAAGTACCGTATGTAACGGTCAACAGCCTGTATGTTTTAATAATTTCATCTGAATTGAATCTCCAAAGAATGCGTTGATAGTCTACATGATTTTGATTGACGAGAATTTGCCTAAACATTTTCCCGATATCAGAACTAAAGGCGATTGGATGCATTCTGAACCTTAACAGTAGAGGAAAGATTTCTGGTTGCAATTTTGAACCTATCTCTAGATAATCATTCAAGGAGCGGCCTTCTGAACCAACAGCAGATGCGTCAAATA
The DNA here is from genome assembly GCA_963932465.1 of Maratus speciosus. Taxonomy (NCBI): domain Eukaryota; kingdom Metazoa; phylum Arthropoda; class Arachnida; order Araneae; family Salticidae; genus Maratus; species Maratus speciosus. The sequence continues at coordinate 73,432,365 of OZ010791.1, read as the reverse complement.
CCACTCTTAGCCGAGTTGTAGAACTATCTTCTTTTAACACCCCGTGATGTGGGAGATAAAAATGATCAGGATTTGAAATTTCTGAATCTGGTACAAGTTCCATGTGCCCTAAGTCGATATACTCGCGCATGAAGGATAAATACTTAATTTAAGCATGGGGTTTTCTTGAAGTTTTTTCTCCAAGAAGTAGAAACGTTTTAAGGCTTGAGATTTGGAGTTTCCGAGAACAGGTTTAGATTTAAAGGGTGGATTTACAATATATCTTCCAGATTCTGAACGTGAAACTGTTTTCGCATAGTTATCTTCAACTAGAGAAATTGGATCAGAAGTTGGAACCGATTCAAGTTCCCAAAATTTTTGTAGTTGAGAACTTATCTGTGTAGTGGCATGACAACTAACAGATGAATTTTGATTTTAATCATTCGAATAAATGATCCCCGAAAGAATCCAACCTAGTCTAGAATTAACAGCACTCGGTGATCCTTTTGGTCCGAGAATTGATTCCCCTATTATGATGTTAGCAAATAAATCTGCGCCTATAAGTATATCAATAGGACTGGACAAATGAAAATTAGGATCCGCAAGGTTCAATCCTTCAATGTGTGGTCAATATTTAGTTGTAATCAAAAAATTTTGTTAATTGGTTGTAATCTGATTAACAACTAATGCATCTAACTGAAAAGTTTCATTATTGAAATGTGGAGAGAAAGTCAAGGAAACTTGCTGAAGAGCCGTTTCTGCGACTAAATTATTGATTCCTGAGATTTTATGATTTGTAGGCCTAGATGGAAGACCTAATTTTTTACAACAAGCTTTAGAAAGTAAACTTTTCTGAGAAGCACTATCTATCATAGCTCTACAAGGTATGAATTTTACCGATTTAGATTTCACATTTATAACGGCAGTAGCCAACAATGTTTGAGAATTTTCATTCATAGATTGAGAAGTGAAACAATTTGATACATTAGAATTAACAACAACATTTGGTGTTGTAACGCGATCTTGTTGCCTGAAAGAATTCTGTGATGCAGGGATAGACTGATCACGATGAAGAAATGTATGATGTTTATAGTTACAATGCTTGCAAGTAGTACTAATAAGACAATCGGCTACGAAATGATTTGATCGTAAGCAATTAGTGCAAAGCTTTTTAGATTTAACTAAATTCCAACGTTGATCAACAGATAATTTTGAAATTTCTGGGCACTTATAGAGTGGATGGGATTCATTACACTGTGCACATGAAAGATTTGGCGATTTATTTGTACTATCCATCACGACTACATTGGCGACAGATTTTTTTTGAAAAATGTTGAGACTTACTTTCAAATTTTTTATTAGATTTGGATTCACCTTTAAAAAATTCACTATTACAGCTCTGCAAATTACGAGCCTGTTTTTCGAGAAATGTCATCAACATTTCATAAGTTGGAAACGAATCATTATTTAAGGATAATTCCCATTGCTTTTTTAAGGATTCATCAAATTCCGCCTGTACAATATACACTAAAATCAAATCAACAAATTCATTAAATTCAAATTTCAAAGATTTTAAATTTCGAATCACTTTCATTGCACGTTTCTGCGTGGGTGATTTCAATGGTTTGGCATTAACAAATTTAGACAGCAATGAATATGCCAAATTCTTACGATTATCATATCTATTAACTAGAGTTTCCCAAGCTTCTTTATAATTTTCCCCAGAAATTGAGAAACCAGAAATTAATTTAGAAGGATAATTCTTAACACTGGCTATTAAATAAGAAAATTTCAACTGATCTGAAAGAGATTCGTTATAATGGATTGCAGTTAAAAATGTCTCCTTGTATGTAATCCATTGAGTGACATCACCATAAAATATGGGTAACTCGAACTTCGGAAGCTTTAGAGCGTTATTATTAACTCCTATATAATATTTGAGCTATTATTAGCTGCGCTTTGATTTTCTTGTGATTTTACGCCTTGATTTTCTAAAAATTGTTCAATTTTTTAACTAAATCATTAACAACAATATCTTTAGCTTCAGTAAAGGACTCGTATAAAGAATTTACACTTTCTTCAGCTACGCCAAAATAAGATTTTTTTAAATCATTTTCTAAACCTATCAATTCAGCTTTTAGCTTCTCAATTAATTTTAAGTTTTTATTTTCAATTACCTCAGTAACTTGAGCGCTAAATCTCTGTATTTCTTTAACAGTAAAAAGAAATTTCGATTTCGCAGCAGTTTCTGCTTTGGTTTTCATGATATTATATTAAATAAGATTATCACTAGTTCTCTTCGAATATCGACGGACCAAGAAATTATATGTTAGATTTTAAGAATAATAGAATATAGATTGTCTTTATTGAACAGAATTAATCATAAATGAAAAGAGTACCTTTGATTCTTGATGCAGACTCCAGTTGCGTTCGAAATGTGAATTATGAGACCACTTAATTAAAATTCAGGAACCTTGACTGCTTACATTGATGAGTTGATATTAACAAAAATACTTAAAGAATAAGAATTGACTGGTCTTTCATATTTTTAATTGAACAGAATTAGATTTAGAATTTTAACAACTTTACATCACGAATAAAAAAAAAACATTCTGAGCTTCGATTACAGCTTCGCACAAAAGCCCAAAAATACAGAAGAAAGTTATCTAATAAAATTAAAAACAAAAGACAATATTAATATACACAATACTTAAAAATGACAATAAGAATTTTAAAATTAAAAAACAGTTAAAAGGAATATGTTTTAGAATTATTTAAAGTCCTTTTTTTTTTAAGCAGTAAAAATTCGAATCAGAAACAGTCCTTGCAAAATTTTAGTGCTGCCATCTACAATCGCTTTTTAATATTAAAGTCTCTGTCATTAGAAATCATGCAGGTACATCTTCAATTAGATACTTAAATAAATCATGAAATTTCCTCTTTCTTACATTTTAAAATTTTTAAGTAAAAAAAAATTTCCTTTTGTTTTTTGAAGGTGTACATTTAGTCTTAGTAGAATCGTGGATTTATATCAGCTTTTGATCACAAAATATTAATTTCTAACATTCACTGGATTTAAAGAAACATTTTAAAAATCCGTATATTCACATGCTGCAATTAGTCAGAATTTAGAAAACTCGCGAAGATCCGAAACAGTGCTAAGGATGAGCTCAGACGCATTTTTCGGAGCCAGAGCTCTAAAATTCGGAATCGGAGCCCGCCCAAGCTGGAAAAACTTATCCCACGGATTCTTCGTTATAGACCTGTGGAGGCGGTTGAACAGACCATCAGCTTATCAAACTAACGGGTGGAATTACAGGGTTAGTCAGAACTCGATTAGCATATTAATATGCAACTGGTCTGCCAAGCCATATTTTGGTGGGTGCAGACTCGATTTTAGTGGTTGATGGGTAGGTTTATCATTGTGTTTTCCTGTATTCAAAGGTATGAGAATATGGAGGACTGGGAGCAGGAAAACAATGGTAAACTTACCAGTTAACCACTAAAATCGTGTTTGCAGGTGTTTTCCACCAAGATATGACTTGGAAACAGGGAGTCTGAGTTGGGTCCAATTTTGAGCGAAAGAGTCGGAGTTTGAGTCGGATCTGTTAAAATTCCCGGAGTTGGAGTCGTCCATTTTTCCCACTGACTCCGCAGCTCTGCTTGGCAAGCCAGTTTCATTTTAATATGCGAATCAAGTTTTAACTGCTTCTGGAATTTCAGCCGCCAATTCGATGAGATGATGGTTTAAGCGGCCGCCCCTCGGTCTATTACTAACACTGGTGATGGAAAGGTTTTGAGAATCGGGTAGAATATGTCTACTTATATACAACACTAATAACAATTATCTTACAGACTGACTTATAAATGATTGTAAAATAAGTTAAGATATTTGTAATATATTTTTGTTACTCAAACAGCAAGATTTCTGTTTTCAAATTGAGAAAAAATAAAATTTTTATTTCGAGTCTGCCCGAGACGAAAGACTGACATAAAAAATCGAACTCAGTTTCTAATCTGTACGCATGTTTCTTTTCTGTGCTTTCAAGCGGGGAGATCATCTTCAGTAGCTCGATTTTAACGCAATATTTAAAAAAATATGGAACTGTAAATATTTCTTCAAATTAAACAATTTTTTTAGAATAAATTGTACAAATCTTTGTTTACGTATTCTTTTAAATAATTTTAATGATACATACTTGGAATTTAGTTTAAGGAGAGAAGGGACCTTTTTAAAATCATTTTTTTATTTTTTGTAAATTTAACTTTATTATTAAAGGATACATTATATGCATTATGGTGCACATTTATGCCATTATTTTCCGTAATAATTTAGATGTTACGCAGAACTTTCCAAAATGTCCAATGTGCATTTTATATCACTGAAAATCTCATGCCTTTTAAAATCTCCGTCGCCGCCTGTGCAAAAGTAGTGTGGTTTCGAGTTCTCATAGCTTTTTAAATACTTATTGAAATTACATAAACATTGTAATATACTTAAGTCATATTTAAGTGTTTCATATATAAAAAAATATATATATAAAATAACTAAAGATACAGCTCAATTAATATTGCAATTGTTTTTTTCACATGATACGTCAGAATCCGCAGGATAACTTAAAATAGAAATATCAACATGAAACTTAAATTTAAAATGAACTTTAAACTAAATTTTATGGTATGAATTAATGATATATGTAAATTATTTGACAGAAACTATTTTTAAAAAATCAATTTAATTTGAAAAATGGGAAAAATAATTAATGATTAAAAAGTAATGAAAATATTCCGTTCCTCAAAACTATCTTATTCTTTCAGCGACGATGTTGCTGGTGTGGTCGTTCGTCTCGGAGAGTGGGATACTCAAAATACGGACGAATTTCTACCTCATGAAGACTACGAAGTGTCGGAGGTCATCATTCATCCACAGTATCGTTCTAATAATTTATTCAACGATATAGCCATTTTGAAATTAGACGCCGATGTCAAGTACAAACCTCATATCGATACAGCTTGTTTACCAAGGGATGACGATGACTTTACGGGACAAATGTGCGTTGTGACTGGATGGGGAACAGACGCCTACAGTAAGTGTACAATTTGTAATTATCTTTCTGTTTTGGGCTAAATGGTATTGACCTTTTATGCCACAATGGTACATTAAAGTATCATTAATATATTCAAATTAAAGTATCATTAATAAATCATTCATATATTCATAAATGATTTCATTTGTTAAAATCGTTTATTATTACAAGTTTGTCTCTCTCCCTCTCTTTCTATATAAATACAGTATAACTTCAAAAATCCGGCATCATCGGCACCGAGACTATGCCGGATTTTTGAAGGAATGTCAAAAGGAGTAACTAGGAATATCAAAAGTAGTAATATATTTTTAATGGTGCCTTTTAGCCATAATTTATTTCATTATTAAATGATAATTATGTAAGAAAAAGAGAAAATTAAATATAAAAATAAACTTACATTAATTGATATTTCCTGTGTTACACAAAAAAAAAGAAAGAAAAAGAATGAATTATTTCTTTTCGTATAATTTGGGAAACATCGATGTCAATTTTGTTTGCTTCAATTTTTTCGGCCGTTCTTACACAAATTTTTCTTGTATTTAATACAAATGAAGAATATCTATTACGGAAATACAGTCTTGTTCTCTAAAACAGATGTCAATTCTCTAGACAATTTATGCATTTTCTAATGACACCTTTTCTTCTGTCTGCTGTTCATCCTCGTCTTTGGAGCTGTTACTAGCGTTATCGGCAGTTCTACTTATCACAGCGTCAGAAGAGAGACTCCAAAGAACTTGTATACTACTCTCCACGCCGTTGCTGAGCAACAGTGCAGCTCCCAGAAAAATTTTCAGAAAATGGCCTCAGACAAATGAAAAAAAAAATGTCAAATTTTTTTTGCACTTTTTACTTTCGATCTTGAAGTTTTTAATTCGTGGATAATAGCTATTTTTCTGCTACCGTAACTTGAAAGTGTAAAAGAAAAAGAAAGGAAAAAAAGTTTTTGGTGCCGGATTTCTGAATGCCGGATTTTTGAAGTCACACTGTATATAATATTCACACCAGATGGCAGCAATGTTTAGGTTTTCAATGACTCAACTGCTGGCCACATGTTTTAAGTCTTAAATCTGATTGCATCCTCATATGCTGTACTATAGTGAGTCAACTTTCTGAAATTTTGGATCCTAGTATGTAATTGAGGTATTGTGCTCTAATATTTTTTAATATCCTGTGTGAGGTGTCTCTTTCTTTAGATCTCTTGGTTTTTTATCATTTTTTCTTTTATGATGTGCTATTAGGGGCTAAATTTTGTCATTTTAGGCTTAATGCCGACAAAATTGGATGAAATAACGCATATTCACTTATGAATTAACCTGCACGCTCCTTTGATTCTGTGTGTTATTCATAGTTTCTTATTTTACATACTGGTTTCCTATGTTCATATCTTCTTCATCTTCAGAATTTGACCAATTTGTTCATATATTTGTGATTTCATCTTTATATATAATGTAGCACATGTTAGACAAGAAGCTTGGAATTTGACATGACTGTTAATTTTAAGATGTAAATGTGTTAAGATGGTTTCTGAAAAATTCAAAACTTCAAATGAATACTGAAATGAGTGTATGAAATAAGCATAAAAGTCTCAAAATACTTTCTAAATTATCATTTATTTGGAATTAGTTTTAGTTCTTCTTATTAATTAAAATCTCATTTCTGTTTATTGCAATTTTATAATGAAGTTTAGTCAAACTATGGCTTAATTTGTAATTTTTGAATTATTCCAAAAAGTGTTCTTCTAATAAAAAAATAGTCATGAAAATAACCCTGGCATATTTCAACTATTACGCAAGCAAAGCCGAGGGTTTTGTTAGTATCATAATAATTGAATATCATATTTAACTCTAAAATAATAATGACGATAAATACTGTAAGTGTTAGTCATCAGAAAACAGTAAGAAACCGAAGGAAATCCAAATCACTGTCTCAATTCATTTTGAATCTAAAGTAACTGCAAATTAATGTTTACATTCATTCTACTATGAATGTAGGCATGAATCAGTCTCTGCGTCACCCTTTTTTCCGAGCGATAGCAGATTAAGGAATTTTATATCATAGTATCGAATAGGAAAATATCGTTTCTGAAAACAATTCCAGAACATTCTTTTTCTATATAACATAAAACTATTTAATTAATGCTCATAATATACAAAACAGGAATAAAAGATTTAAATTAAATAAGACTTACGCTCCATAAATAATCACTTTAATAATATCCGTGTATTTTTATCCTAAAATGGCGGACGTCTTTCTTTTATCATAAAAAAGCGTTGTAGACTTGGTGTTCTGATTGGCTGATGGGTAATACCAATACTACGATACTCACTCCTTCTTAGAGTGACTATTCACTCTAAGGAGGAGTGACTATTCATTCTTGAAAAGCAGTGCGTTTTAGTATGAGCGTAATTTCCAACGTTACATTATGAAATAGTTTTTGAAAATTAAGAAGTGACATATTTTGCTGATTTTCATTATTTTACTCCATATATATTGGTTCAAAGTTGATTGGAAGTTTTTAAAAATGTTTAATGCCAGTTTTTCACTCTCGTCAGCGGAGTGCGATGGTTGCACTCTCGTCAGCGGAGTGCGATGGTTGCACTCTTTAAGGAATGTACTTTTATAAAATTCACTCCAAAGAGAGTGAAAATGCCTGTCGCTCTTTCAAAGTGTTAACTTTTCACTCCTCCCAATTTTAGAGTGCAAAGCAGATAAAACGCGCACTTTTAGTCACATTTTCCGACTAAAAATGATTGAGCCAGTTTTTGTAGGCTCAAACTTTTGGTCATATATTAATATTAGAAAGAAAAAGTGACTTTACTTTTTTGAAAAATAGTGACTAAAAATGACTTTTTTAAAATAGTGACTAAAAATGACTTTTTTAAAATAGTGACTAAAAATGACTTTTTTAAAATAGTGACTAAAAATGACTTTTTTTTAAATAGTGACTAAAAGTGATTGTTTTTTTTAGTGACTAAAAGTGACAATTAAAAAAAATATATACTAAAATTAAACATTTTTTTTTTTTTCAGAAAGCGGATCATTTTCAATGATAATGAAGGAAATCAGTTTGCCTGTTCTTGGTCATGGTGAATGTCAAAATATGCTTCGAAAAACAAGATTGGGACAATATTTCAAATTACATGGAGGTTTCTTGTGTGCTGGTGGTAAAGAAGGCGAAGATTCCTGCAAAGGTGACGGTGGTGGACCTCTTGTGTGCTTCAGATCAGATAATTCGTACACAGTGGCTGGCCTCGTTTCATGGGGTATTGACTGTGGCCAACCAAATGTTCCTGGTGTTTATGTAAATGTGAAAAAATATATTAACTGGATCGCATCTAAAACCCAGAGACCGATTCAAGATTACTGGAGTTCACAATGAAGTAGAAAATGTAGAATAGTTTTATACAAAAAGAGATCTCACGATTTTTAAATTTTTATCTATGCCCCACTCCCAAAATCTTTTTGTTTGAAATTTATTACGCTGTGGACATGTGGACTCGTTTTCTGGGAGTAAATGTATAGGTGAAATAAAATTTTAACTATTTACAAAAGGGGTTAATCTAGATTTATAACTGTATGCCAAGGGGCTGTACATATATAACGTTACCAACATTTTAGTAATGATTCCCCTTCCCCTTTTATGATATCATACGTTTTCATCCCACGAATAGGAATGCCAAACGTAGAGTAATTAACACTTTGGAAAGAAATTGTTTTATAAGCATTTAATAATTTTAATAATAACTTTGTATTTTTGTAAAAATAGATAACAGACTAAAAAAATAAGACTTTTTGTAATAAAACAAGTTACAAATAAAAAGAGAATCTTGGTTGAATAAAAAAGATAACGATATCAAAAGACAAATCCTCCTCCCCCTAGAGAGATCTTACGATATCATGCGCCAGACCCCCCCCCCCCCTCCCCCTAAAGTAAGTTATATATGCACAGCCCCCAAGCTTCTAAAAGAACGAAGTGCCTTAAAAAATTGATTTTTCTAATGTTTGAAGAATTATCAATAATATCACATTTTTATAGGGATTGTATGTCTATTTTTCTCATTTCACAAGATTAATGCTACATAACATTTACATCGCGATTATCGAATTAAGTCATATCGCTCAAGAAAAGTGACACATCTCGAAAAAATTCATTTTTTATTATGCTATATATCCATTCGTGACCACGGAAGGAGAGGGGTATGGTTAGTGTGGAGAGGTAAAGTTATTCAATTCTCCAAACCTCACCAAAGTCTGCATTTTTAATAGTTTTATACTTTTACGCACGTTTTTACTCCTGTATGCACAGCTAAGTGCTATGATTTCATGTTACAGTAAATTGATGGAAATTTTCTTGTGCCTCTCCTGTGAAACGTACTTTTTCTGAGAGGTGTCTTGCGGGTGAGCGATATTCTCTGTTAAGCAGTTGAAATATGTTCAGCAAATTAGGATTAGATATATGCATACCGGACAAAAAATTAGTTACTATGGATTTGTCTCTATGGTACAGTACACACCATCTCGTCGAGGAATACGAGTTTACAAGGTGTTCTCCATGTTTGATATATCCAATTGACGTCACCCGCTCCTGAGTAGATCATATAAGGCCAGTAAAATGTAGTCGCTATGGACCTTACCCACGAATGGCAACAACCATGCCTCTGCCGGAATATACCCTCAGTAAAAGACTTGTTTATTGGACGAAGGGGAATGTGTGTTAAAATGTTCTTCACGCCTAATTGTGTTTTTCCTTCCGTGTACTCGCGGCTGACGTCACATGTGTAAAGTCGAGGCTAACGAGAAAGACAGGCTACCGCGGTGATTCCACATATCTTTTTTTTTACAGACCGCTGGAGTCACGTGATGCTCGAATGCACCAATGAAAGTGTACGAAAAGAGCATCATGTCACTATAGCGGTCTGTAAAAAAAGACTAGTGGGATGCACCGCGGTAGCCTGTTGTTTTCGTTAGCTTCGGGTTAAGTCCATTCCAAATAGTCTCTCGGATTTTCTAAGAGTATAATACAGTAGACTCCCTCAAATCCGCAGCCCTAAAACCCGAAAACTCTTAAAATTCGCACATCATCACACATGTAAACAACGAAACTTTCAGTTCAGATGTAGTGGCAAAATTGGACTTTTTTTTTATATCATTCCGTATGTATTTTAATAATATGACCGAACTCGTGCTTTTTCATGAAGGAAATATAAATTTTCAAAACTATCTTAATGTTTATTGTTTTACTTAATTACTTTATTTTAGTATTTTACTATATTGTAAAGTCTTCATTATAATGTCGATTGCATTATTACATTCAAACTGTTTAAAAAATGTAAACAAAGCAATGAGCAGAAATATGCAAAATCTATAATCTGCACAATCTCTGGTTCCAAGCTGTGTAGATTTGAGGGACTGTATTTGAAACAAATGAATGCAAAACCACAAAATTCTAAAATTCACACCACTTCTGGTTTCAAGCTATGCTGATTTGAGAGAGTCTACATTATCAGGTGATTCTTATAGGCCAGTCAAGATACTTATAGGGTCTGCGAGTATTTATAAAACCTGTGCATGTAACACTTTGACAATGGTTCCTACATAATTTTGGTAAAAATAAAAATCCTGACTTTCCAGGTTTTTTCTGATTTTTTTCATAAATTTCGCTGACCTTTCTCAATAAAACATTGGCTTATAGATTGTTATAAAATCCTCCAAAATGGACACCTTCCAGTTACAGGCACGGTTTAAGACACGTACGGTTTGAACATACATAATGACAGGGTCGGCGTATTCTATGAAACATCGGCTTTTAAAGCCCAGCTAACAACTTTTAATGATATATCAGTGTAATGCAATTATGATCATGGGAGAAGCCCCCCCATACATCAGATTTTAGATTGGCCGGATCGTATATGATGAGCACATACCGTTTTAAGCAAGAATCCATTTTTGTGGGCTCCAATCCGAACAAAATTAACTGCAAACCAATTGTAAAATTTGAAATGGTATTTTATTGTAACTTCATGACAAGTTATATTGATGGGGGTGGCTCACCAAACAAAAGAAGCAGGAGGAGAATGTACAGGCAGGAGTAGAATAATCCACTAATACATAATTCCACGCCAACTTTCTCTGGAACCGAAGCCAATTTGAGAATCAAAACATTCGCCAAAATTAGCCGTTACATAGAAATGCACTGGGAGAGAATTTAAATTATTGGCGAATAAAATGATAAAAACAAAACCGCGAAAATACCCCCAACAACCCTACTGAATCATCTACAAAACGTTAGAATCTACTAATATTACTGCTGACATATATCATTTACTATAAATTTATTGCCTGAATATCATGCAATAAGTAGGTGATAACTACAGTTAATAAAAAAGATTAGTTTTAAATTTTATAAACTAAGCTAGAAAAATGACACACATAACTCTTGCAAATAAATAGATTAGTTTTTAATTTTATCGAATGAGATGAGAAAGTAAATATCATAAATCTTGATATATAATTTAAATTTGTTGAATGCAGCATGTAAAATTATTCAATCCGTTTAATGTTTATATTATTTTACTTCCGCGTTAAAGAAAAGAGAAATTTACGACTATTGAAATAAAACTGTACATTGCCACCAAAAAGTAATAATTACCTTTTAAAGAATACTGTTATGACCTTTGAATAAACGGAAAAAAGAAATAAAATTTTAATTTAACAATTAGATTAAAAGAACAATATAGGATGCTTCATCATTGCAATGCCCAGTAGCAGCATAAAAGCAATAAACGTCAAATTGTTAAAAACTGAGTAATTTAATTAGAATTAATCACATAAATACTATGGGATTCGAGATTAGTTTGCACTGAGTGGATCTCTCAACAGGCCTCCCGTCTGGAAAAACGCAGCAAGGACAAAGCCGGCGATGCAACTTTGTGATCTCCTTTCGAAGCACGCTTAGCAAAGTCTCTTGCGCTCTATGACGTACGTAGCGTAGTACGTCATGCTGGTATGCTTATTTCTGACAACGACGTACGTCATGTTATATGGCTGATTTTTTAATTAGAGATTCCGAATTCTCACCAGAAAGTTTTAACTCCTACTTTTGCTTTACTAGATGATTCATTTTCAAGTAAGAGAAAATTACCAATTAAGGTTTTGTGGTGTGAATTAAAAAAAAAAAAAAAATGATGCGGTAATACTGTATAACAGCTATTTAGCAACGCTTTTTTTAAACAATACAGTTAATATTTCATATATTTATTGTACGGGATCCTCTGAGCGCGAGTAATACTCACACTTGACAGTTTATTTATTTATTTATTTTTTTGTGTGTAGGCTAAATTCTAAAAAAAAAAATCCCTGCCGGCCCGGCCTACAGGCAGAGGTAGATTTCGAAGTTAAGTATACTAATTTCACCAACAAAAACTAAATCATTATTAGATATAAATCCACTTTAACAGTTTTGTCTGTCTGCTTTTGACGAGTTTTTATTTCCTTTTTATATAATATCTGGTTTTATCAGAATCATGTTAAGGCGGTATTAAAAAAAAAATACTTTTCCATTCTGAACAACTCTAAATTTTCTGGCACATTTTCAGATTCATTTTTAATTAAAAAAAATATGAACCATGCTGACGTGATTTTTTAAAAAGATTTATAAGCGACCTGTGTTTTTATTTTTCTTTCAATTAATTAAAACTTGATTAATAAACAATTATTTTCTCAGTAGGGCAATACTTTTCGTTTATAACACAATCGCTTCGGGAAATTCTGTTCAAAATCCCCACTTTGACATCATTTTTCGAAATATATTCTGCCTCTATCAAAAAATCGATCATTACTGTACATTATATAGTTTCTGAATAAGAGAATCTAGCAATTGGATGCATTTGAGAGCAAAAACGAATTTAAAATGAGTAAGAAAATAGACAGTTTGGATTTGAATGCACCCTTAATAAGATGATTTTTTTTCTTCAACCGCTATGTATTTTTAATTTGTTTTTGCTGTAAGAATTGACCCTATCAAAAACTTGTCTATATAAATGTTGATGACGTAATGTTGAAGATGTAATATTAAGAAGATATATGATAAATTCATGGAGATTTTATAACTTGTGAATTGACGGAGTTATGAAAATTTTTCTTCAACCCCCCCCCCCTTTTTTTTGTTTTAATTTTTAATTTTTTTGGGGTACGAATCGGTCCTATCAAAAATTTGTGAATATAAAAGTTGTAGATAATATTAAGGAGATGTATAATAAAATTAACTGGATTTGATATCTTGAGAATTGACGAAGTAAGGAATTTTTTTCTCCCAAAAACCCTATTTTTTGCGCCCTTTGAGCCTATTTTAAATTTTATCAAAAATCCGTGATGCATGAATTTTTGGCGCTATTTTTAGAAGTAATAAAAACTTTAAACTGATTTGATATGTACAAAAATTAAGAAGTTATGGGATTTTTGCGGTTTTCACAAAACCCCTCCCTATTTCCAACCCCTTTGTCCGCTTTTGCCCATTAACGAACTTGACCGAGATTTTATCTCCCTTGATTTTATGTATCAATTCGGAAGAGATTTGTGTAGAATTGCGGAAGTTATCGTGTCCAGAAGAAAGTGATAACACAATTGCTTCGGGAAATTCCGTTCAAAATGCCCACTTTGACATATTTTTTTGAAATATATTCTGCCTCTATCAAAAAATCGATCATTGCGGTACATTATATAGTTTCTGAATAAGCAAATCTACCAATTAAATGCGTTTGAGAGCAAAAATGAATTTAAAAATGAGTCAGAAAATAAGCAGTTTGGATTTGAGTGCATCCTTAATGCAATGATTTTTCCAACACAATCCGCTTCGGGAAATTCGGTTCAAAATGCCCACTTTAACAGCATTTTTTTAAATATATTCTGCCTCTATCAAAAAATCGACCATCACGGTACATTATATAGTTTCTGAGTAAGAAAACTTACCAATTGGAAGCCTTTGAGAGCAAAAATGGTTTGTAAAATGAGTCAGAAAATAAGCAGTTTGGATTTGAATACACCCTTATTAGGATGGGTTTTTTTCTTCAACCGCTATGTATTTTTAATTTTTTTGGCTGTAAGAATTGGTCCTATCCAAAACTTTTCTATATAGATGTTGTAGACAATATTAAGAAGATATATGATAAATTAATGGGGATTTTATATCTTTTGAATTGACGGAGTTATGGATTTTTTACTTCTTCAAACCCTCTTTTTGTTTTCGTTTTTAATTTTTTTTGCGGTACGAATTGGTCCTATCAAAAACTTGTGAATGTAAAAGTTGTAGATAATATTAAGGAGATTTATAATAAAATTAATTGGAATTGATATCTTGAGAATTGACGAAGCTATGATTTTTTTTTCTCCCCAAAACCCTATTTTTTGCGCCCCTTGAGCCCATTTTTAACTTTATCAAAAATCTGTGATACATACAATTTTGGCCCTATTTTTAGAAGTAATAAAAACTTTAAACTGATTTGATATGTACAAAAATTAAGAAGTTATGGGGGGTTTTCGGTTTTCACAAAACCCCTCCCTATTTCCATCCCCTTGGTCCGATTTTGCCCATTAACGAACTTAACCCAGATTTTATGCCCATTGATTTTATGTATCAGTTTGGAAGAGATTGGTGCAGAACTACGAAAGTTATCGTGTCCAGAAGAAAGTGATATATATAGATAGACAGATAGATATAATGTTTTTTACTGAGGGTGGTTTGGGGTTCAAGGGTCATGATCGGTGTAGATCTGCAAAAATTTTTCCGAAATTCCAACATAGGAATGATCCCAATAGGTAGTATTTCACACGAAATCTACCTAAAAACAAGGTACTTCTTTTAACTGAATTTATTTTCTGTTTTATGCAGTCTTTAAATTTGACTCCTATTCTAACACTGTTGTATGAATTGAACAATTCGCTGGATGAATGGTGGATATTACATCTACGTCATGATCACGTGGTCAAGGCAAAAACGTCTAGCGTAAAGAAGGGAAAGTTCCGTAGACTCAATGTAAATCCCCGCCAGTCAGTGAAACAGTTCATGGAAAAAACAGTAGTAGCTCCCCTTCTTATCAGTTAGAAGTTCTTTGCGTAAAATACCGGTACCACGTGAATTTTTTCAGCCTCGAACCCAGATTTGGAATATAGTCCATTGAAAGAACATAAACCTAAGAAATCGAAAAGAAATACTGACCAATCGAAATAAATGAAACAAGTTTATTAACGAATCGCATACAATTTCCTTCAAGTCTCACGAAATTAAAGAATCAAAACGAAAGAAACCTCGTTTTATGTATATGGCATTTAAAAACATATTAACTTTAATAAAGTATTTATTTATTATTAAAATTTCCCCTAATTATTATTAAATTATTACTTAATATATCTATTAAGGGATTTTATTATTATTTATTTGCTATTGTATTTATATATAATTATAGACATTTTTATTTTATAGTTCGTAATTATTATCATTGATTTTATTACAGTTTATTTTGCTATAAGTATTAATATTAATATTTATTATTAAACTACTAAGAATAGATGCATTCGTATGCCCTTCCAATTGAAACTTAACCCCTGTATGCAAGACTTTTCATGTTTGCTTCACACCTTCCGAAGGAGACTTTTTGTGTTTGTTTCTTACTACTATATTTCTTTTATCCTCCCTCCCTTCCCGCTGTGAAAAAATAATTTAACTTAAAGAAACGGAAAACGAATCTAACAAAATTGAACTAATGACGTGACATAACTAAAAAAAAAAAAAAAAAGATGCTGCAAACGCAACTCATCTGAAATGAAGGCTGTCTTGAAGAACCGAACGAAAATAAACCTATGAAATCGAAAAGAAAAACTGATTAGAATCCAATCGAAATGAATGAAACAACATCACAAACGAATCACATACGACTCCTTCGAGCCCCACGAAATTACAGAATCAAAACGAAAGAACCTCGTTTTAGTATATGGCATTTAAAAATATATTACCTTTAATGTAATATTTATTATTAAAATTATTCTTAATTTTTATTATATTACTAATTATTATATCTATTAAGGCATTTTATTATTATTATTATTCGCTTTTGGTTATTATATATAATATTAGACTATTATTTTTATATTATAGTTATAAACTATTATTATTGATTTTATTACAGTTTATTTTATTATAAGGATAGTATTTAGATTTATTAATAAACTATTAAGAATAGATTTATTTGTATATTCCTTCCAGCTGAAACTTAACACGTTGGCGTTAACCCCTGTATGCAAGACTTTTGATGTATGCTTCACACATTTCGAAGGAGACTTTTTGTGTTTGTTTCTTACTATATTTATTTTATCCTCCCTCCCTTCCCTCTGTGAAAATATAATTTAACTTAAAGAAACGGAAAACGAATCTAACAAAATTGAACTAATGACGTGACATTAATAAAAAAAAAAAAATAAAAAAAAAAAAAAAAAAAAAAAAACATGCTGCAAATGCAACTCATCTGAAATGAAAACTGTCTTGAAGAACCGAACGAAAAAAAAAACATGAAATCGAAAAGAAAAACTGATTAGAATCCAATCGAAATGAATGAAACAAGATCACTAACGAATCACATACGACTTCCTTCGAGACACACGAAATTACAGAATCAAAACGAAAGGAACCTCGTTTTAGTATATGGCATTTAAAAATATATTACCTTTAAAGTAATATTTATTATTAAAATTATTCTTAATTATTAATATTATATCTATTAAGGCATTTTATTATTATTATTCGCTATTGGTTTTATATATAATTTTAGACTATTATTTTATATTATAGATATAAATTATTATTATTGATTTTATTACAGTTTAATAATAAGTATAAATATTATCCTTATAATAAAATAATCTATTAAGAATAGAAGATTTATTTGTATGTTCCTTCCAGTTGAAACTTAACACGTTGGCGTTAACCCCTGTATGCAAGACTTTTCATGTATGCTTCACACCTTTCGAAGGAGACTTTTGTGTTTGCTTCTTACTATATTTATTTTATCCTCCCTCCCTTCCCGCTGTGAAAAAATAATTTAACTTAAAGAAACGGAAAACGAATCTAACAAAATGGAACTAATAACGTGACATAACTAAAAAAAAACTAGTTGGATGTGCCAATCCCAAAACTTTCTTCTATCTTATACATCTTAATATTTCAGAAACTAGTTACACATGTTAATACTTCAATATTATTAGTTCATTACTATACCAACTTTGATTTTATTCTTAAATTTCTGCTTCAGTCAATTAAATGAACTAAAAACGAGTTAATCTATATCATGATATTTGTTAAAACCCTCTGAGCGTCTTGCAAAAGGGTAAAATTGTAATGTTGTTTTCTTTGCATTTTGTTTTAAATGCTAAGAAAATATGATTCTTTCAACATTATTAAAAAAACTCAATTACAAATATGAATGTAATCCTTGAGAGTATTAATCATTCTTCACTGAATTTAAAATTCATTAAATCTATAGAATTATATTATCTTAAATATTGCTTGTATTGCTGTGAAACCTGGAGCTTAGTGAACGGAATATTACGCCCCAAACACTTAGAGGGTTAAAATTAATAGTTTTCCCTTATTCTGTTGTTATCAGATGTTTTTGAATAGCCGGCTTAGCAGGAAGTGAGTTCCCGCCTTTGCACGAGCCGCCGATGGACAATAGAACTACGAAAAATAAAGAAAAGTATACAAAAATCGCCATCACAGAGCCCCATTACCGCGCAATATTTCCAAATTCAAGGGGGACCTGTTGGCCAAAGCCAAAAACATGCACAAAAAATTTGGTTCAATTGTATGAATAATTTTATACAATTTTCGATTGTACAATAAAGAAAATGGTACAGACATCGTAATTATAGCGCACCCTTCCAGCGGAATTTTTCCAAATTCAGGGAGGACCTTCATGCCATGACCAAAAAGAAACACAAAAAATTTGGCTCAATTCTCTGCATAACTTCATACACTTTTCGATGTTATAATATTCAAAATGGCACAAAAATCACTATTACAGCGCCCTCTACCCGCAATTTTTTTCCAAATTAAGGAAGGACCTGCTTGCCATAGCCAAGAACTTAAAATAAAAATTTGGTTCAATTCTATGCATAACTTCATACACTTTTCGATGGTACAATATGCAAAATCACTATTAC
Organism: Maratus speciosus; assembly: GCA_963932465.1. Classification (NCBI taxonomy): domain Eukaryota; kingdom Metazoa; phylum Arthropoda; class Arachnida; order Araneae; family Salticidae; genus Maratus; species Maratus speciosus. The sequence goes on along the minus strand of OZ010791.1, from coordinate 73,414,090 downwards.
AGCGCCCCCTAGTGGCAAATTTTTTCCAAATTCAGGGAGGTGCTGCTTGTCATATCCATAAACTTAAAATAAAAATTTGGTTCAATTCTATGCATACACTTTTGGATGATACAATACTCAAAATCGCTGTTACAGCGCCCCCTACCGTCGAATGTTTTCCAAATTCAGGGAGAATCTGCCTGCCAAAGCCAAAAACTTGGAATAAAAATTTGGGTTCAATTCTATGCATAACTTCATACACTTTTGGATAGTACAATATTCAAAATCGCACAAAAATCGCTGTGACAGCGCCGCGTACCGGCGAATTTTTCCCAAATTCAGGGAGGACCTACCTGCCATACCCAAAAACTTAAAATAAAAATTTGGTTCAATTCTATGCATAACTTCATATAATTTTGGATGGTACAATATTCAAAATCGCACAAAAATTGCTGTTACAGCGCCCCCTATCGGCGAATTTTTTCCAAATTCAGGGAGGACCTACCTGCCATATCCAAAAACTTAACATAGAAATTTGGTTGAAATCTATGCATAACTTCATATACTTTTGGATGGTACAATATTCAAAATCGCACAAAAATCGCTATTACAGCGCCCCCTACCGGCAAATTTCTTCCAAATTCAGGGAGGATCTGCTTGCCATAGCCAAAAACTTAACATAAAAATTTGGTTCAATTCTATGCATAACTTCATACACTTTTTGATGGTACAATGGCGACAGACAGACATTTTCTATAAACATGTTTTTTGGGATCACTGACCCCTAAAACATGTAAAGCCGTCGAAAACCGGAAGTCGAAAAAAATTTCGATTACAATACTTTCTTCTATTGAAGATAGAAGAAAGTAAAAAACTTTCTTCTATTGAAGATAGAAGAAAGTAAAAGAGATGCTCCAAACGCAACTCATTTGAAATGAAAGCGGAGACAGCCATTCACTTGAAGAACTAAACGAAAAACCCCTAAGAAATCGAAAAGAAAAGCTGATTAGAATCCAATCAAAATGAATGAAACAAGACAGCTAACGAATCACATACGACTTCCTTCGAGCCCCACGAAATTAAAGAATCAAAACGAAAGAACCTTGTTTTAGTATATGGCATTTAAAAATATATTACCATTAATGTAATATTTATTATTAAAATTATTCTTAATTATTATTATATTACTATTTATTATATCTATTAAGGCATTTTATTATTATTCGCTTTTGTTTTTTACATATAATATTAGACTATTATTTTTATATTATAGTTATAAATTATTATTATTGATTTTATTAAAGTTTATTTTATTATAAGGATAGTATTTAGATTTATTATTAAACTATTAAGAATAGATTTATTTGTATGTTCCTTCCAGCTGAAACTTAACACGTTGGCGTTAACCCCTGTATGCAAGACTTTTCATGTATGCTTCACACCTTTCGAAGGAGACTTTTTGTGTTTGTTTCTTACTACTATATCTTTTATCCTCCCTCCCTTCCCGCTGTGAAAAAATAATTTAACTTAAAGAAACGGAAAACGAATCTAACAAAATTGAACTATTGACGTGACATAACTAAAAAAAAAAAAAAAAACGATTCTGCAGACGCAACTCATCTGAAATGAAAATTGTCTTGAAGGACCGAAAGAAAAAAAAAACATATGAAATCTAACAGAAAAACTGATTAGAATCCAATCGAAATGAATGAAACAAGATCACTAACGAATCACATACGACTTCCTTCGAGCCCCATCAAAACGAAAGGAACCTCGCTTTAGTATATCTCATTTAAAAATATCTTACTTTTAATGTAATATTTATTATTAAAATTATTCTTAATTATTAATATATTGCTATTTATTATATCTATTAAGGCATTTTATTATTATTATTCGCTATTGTTTTTATATATAATTTTAGACTATTATTTTATATTCTGGATATAAATTATTATTATTGATTTTATTACAGTTTGTTTTATTATAAGGATAGTATTTATATTTATTATTAATCTATTAAGAATAGATTTATTTGTATGTTCCTTCCAGTTGAAACTTAACACGTTGGCGTTAACCCCTGTATGCAAGACTTTTCATGTTTGCTTCACACCTTCCGAAGGAGAGTTTTTGTGTTTGTTTCTTACTACTATATTTCTTTTATCCTCCCTCCCTTCCCGCTGTGAAAAAATAATTTAACTTAAAGAAACGGAAAACGAATCTAACAAAATTGAACTACTGACGTGACATAACTAAAAAAAAAAAACGATGCTGCAAACGCAACTCATCTGAAATGAAGGCTGTCTTGAAGAACCGAACGAAAAAAAAAAAAAACCTATGAAATCGAAAAGAAAAACTGTTTAGAATCCAATCGAAATGAATGAAACAAGATCACTAACGAATCACATACGACTTCCTTCGAGCCCCACGAAATTACAGAATCAAAACGAAAGGAACCTCGCTTTAGTATACGTCATTTAAAAATATATTACTTTTAATGTAATATTTATTATTAAAATTATTCTTAATTATTAATATATTGCTATTTATTATATCTATTAAGGCATTTTATTATTATTATTCGCTGTTTTTATATATAATTTTAGACTATTATTTTATATTCTGGATATAAATTATTATTATTGATTTTATTACAGTTTGTTTTATTATAAGGATAGTATTTATATTTATTATTAATCTATTAAGAATAGATTTATATGTTCCTTCCAGTTGAAACTTAACACGTTGGCGTTAACCCCTGTATGCAAGACTTTTCATGTTTGCTTCACACCTTTCGAAGGAGACTTTTTGTGTTTGTTTCTTACAAAATTTATTTTATCCCCCCTCCCTTCCCGCTGTGAAAAAATAATTTAATATTAAAAAAACGGAAAACGAATCTAACAAAATGGAACTAATAACGTGACATAACTAAAAAAAAAAAAAAAAAAAAAACGATTCTGCAGACGCAACTCATCTGAAATGAAAACTGTCTTGAAGGACCGAAAGAAAAAAAAAACATATGAAATCTAACAGAAAAACTGATTAGAATCCAATCGAAATGAATGAAACAAGATCACTAACGAATCACATACGACTTCCGTCGAGCCCCATCAAAACGAAAGGAACCTTGCTTTACTATATGTCATTTAAAAATATATTACTTTTAATGTAATATTTATTATTAAAATTATTCTTAATTATTAATATATTGCTATTTATTATATCTATTAAGGCATTTTATTATTATTATTCGCTATTGTTTTTATATATAATTTTAGACTATTATTTTTCTATTATAGTTATAAATTATTATTATTGATTTTATTACAGTTTATTTTATTATAAAGATAGTATTTATATTTATTATTAAACTATTAAGAATAGGTTTATTCGTATGTTCCTTCCAGTTGAAACTTAACACGTTGGCGTTAACCCCTGTATGCAAGACTTTTAATGTTTGCTTCACACCTTCCGAAGGAGACTTTTTGTGGTTGTTTCTTACTATATTTCTTTTATCCTCCCTCCCTACCCGCTGTGAAAAAATAATTTAATATTAAAGAAACGGAAAACGAATCTAACAAAAGGAACTAATAACATGACATAACTAAAAAAAACAAAAAAACAAAAAACGATTCTGCAGACGCAACTTATCTGAAATTAAAACTGTCTTGAAGGACCGAAAGAAAAAAAACATATGAAATCGAACAGAAAAACTGATTAGAATCCAATCGAAATGAATGAAACAAGATCACTAACGAATCACATACGACTTCCTTCGAGCCCCACGAAATTACAGAATCAAAACGAAAGGAACCTCGCTTTAGTATATGTCATTTAAAAATATATTACTTTTAATGTAATATTTATTATTACATTAAAAGTTACAAATTATTCTTAATTATTAATATATTGCTATTTATTATATCTATTAAGGCATTTTATTATTATTATTCGCTAATGTTTTTATATATAGTTTTAGATTATTATTTTATATTCTGGATATAAATTATTATTATTGATTTTATTACAGTTTGTTTTATTATAAGGATAGTATTTATATTTATTATTAATCTATTAAGAATAGATTTATTTGTATGTTCCTTCCAGTTGAAACTTAACACGTTGGCGTTAACCCCTGTATGCAAGACTTTTCATGTTTGCTTCACACCTTCCGAAGGAGACTTTTTGTGTTTGTTTCTTACTACTATATTTCTTTTATCCTCCCTCCCTTCCCGCTGTGAAAAATAATTTAACTTAAAGAAACGGAAAACGAATCTAAATAAATTAAACTATTGACGTGACTTAACTAAAAGAAAAAAAATGATGCTGCAAACGCAACTCATCTTAAATGAAAGCTGTCTTGAAGAAGCGAACGAAAAAAAAAACCCTATGAAATCGAAAAGAAAAACTGATTAGAATCCAATCGAAATGAATGAAAGAAGATCACTAACGAATCACATACGACTTCCTTCGAGCCCCACGAAATTAAAGAATCAAAACGAAAGAACCTCGATTCAGTATATGGAATTTAAAAATATATTACCTTTAATGTAATATTTATTAATAAAATTATTCTTAATTATCATTATATTACTATTTATTATATCTATTAAGGCATTTTATTATTATTATTCGCTTTTGGTTTTTATATATAATATTAGACTACTATTTTTATATTATAGTTATAAATTATTATTATTGATTTTATTACAGTTTATTTTATTATAAGGATAGTATTTGTATTTATTATTAAACTATTAAGAATAGATTTATTTGTATGTTCCTTCCAGCTGAAACTTAACACGTTGGCGTTAACCCCTGTATGCAAGACTTTTCATGTTTGCTTCATACCTTCCGAAGCAGACTTTTTGTGTTTGTTTCTTACTATATTTATTTTATCCTCCCTCCCTTCTCGCTGTGAGAAAATAATTTAACTTCAAGAAACGGAAAACGAATCTAACAAAATTGAACTAATAACGTGACATAACTAAAAAAAAAAAAAAGATGCTGCAAACGCAACTCATTTCAAATGAAATTGGAGACAGCCTTTCGCTTATAGAACTGAACGATAAACCCCTAAGAAATCGAAAATAAAAACTGATTAGAATCCAATCGAAATGAATGAAACAAGACCACTAACGAATCACGTACGACTTCATTCGAGCCCCACGAAATTAAAGAATCAAAACGAAAGAACCTCGTTTTAGTATATGGCATTTAAAATTCTTATTACCTTTAATGTAATATTTATTATTAAAATTATTCTTAATTATTATTATATTACTATTTATTATATCTATTAAGGCATTTTATTATTATTATTCGCTTTTGGTTTTTATATATAATATTAGACTATTATTTTTATATTATAGTTATAAATTATTATTATTGATTTTATTACAGTTTATTTTATTATAAGGATAGTATTTATATTTATTATTAAACTATTAAGAATAGGTTTATTCGTATGTTCCTTCCATTTGAAACTTAACACGTTGGCGTTAACCCCTGTATACAAGACTTTTCATGTTTGCTTCAAACCTTCCGAAGGAGACTTTTTGTGGTTGTTTCTTACTATATTTCTTTTATCCTCCCTCCCTTCCCGCTGTGAAAAAATAATCTACTTTAAAAATATATTACTTTTAATGTAACATTTATTATTAAAATTATTCTTAATTCTTAATATACTATTACTATTTATTATATCTATTAAAGCATTTTATTATTATTATTTGCTATTGGTTTTATATATAATTTTAAACTATTATTTTTATATTCTGGATATAAATTATTATTATTGATTTTATTACAGTTTGTTTCATTATAAGGATAGTATTTATATTTATTATTAATCTATTAAGAATAGATTTATTTGTATGTTCCTTCCAGTTGAAACTTAACACGTTGGCGTTAACCCCTGTATGCAAGACCTTTCATGTATGCTTCACACCTTTCGAAAGAGATTTTTTGAGTTGTTCGTTCCTTACTATACTTCTTTTATCCTCCCTCCCTTCCCGCTGTGAAAAAATAATTTAACTTAAAGAAACGGAAAACGAATCTAACAAAATGGAACTAATAACGTGACATAACTAAAAAAAAAAAAAAAAAAAAAAAAAAAACGATTCTGCAGACGCAACTTATCTGAAATGAAAACTGTCTTGAAGGACCGAAAGAAAAAAAAACATATGAAATCTAACAGAAAAACTGATTAGAATCCAATCGAAATGAATGAAACAAGATCACTAACGAATCACATACGACTTCCTTCGAGCCCCATCAAAACGAAAGGAACCTCGCTTTAGTATATCTCATTTAAAAATATCTTACTTTTAATGTAATATTTATTATTAAAATTATTCTTAATTATTAATATACTATTACTATTTATTATATCTATTAAAGCATTTTATTATTATTATTTGCTATTGGTTTTATATATAATTTTAAACTATTATTTTTATATTCTGGATATAAATTATTATTATTGATTTTATTACAGTTTGTTTCATTATAAGGATAGTATTTATATTTATTATTAATCTATTAAGAATAGATTTATTTGTATGTTCCTTCCAGTTGAAACTTAACACGTTGGCGTTAACCCCTGTATGCAAGACCTTTCATGTATGCTTCACACCTTTCGAAAGAGATTTTTTGAGTTGTTCGTTCCTTACTATACTTCTTTTATCCTCCCTCCCTTCCCGCTGTGAAAAAATAATTTAACTTAAAGAAACGGAAAACGAATCTAACAAAATGGAACTAATAACGTGACATAACTAAAAAAAAAAAAAAAAAAAAACGATTCTGCAGACGCAACTCATCTGAAATGAAAACTGTCTTGAAGGACCGAAAGAAAAAAAAAATATGAAATCTAACAGAAAAACTGATTAGAATCCAATCGAAATGAATGAAACAAGATCACTAACGAATCACATACGACTTCCTTCGAGCCCCATCAAAACGAAAGGAACCTCGCTTTAGTATATCTCATTTAAAAATATCTTACTTTTAATGTAATATTTATTATTAAAATTATTCTTAATTATTAATATACTATTACTATTTATTATATCTATTAAAGCATTTTATTATTATTATTTGCTATTGGTTTTATATATAATTTTAAACTATTATTTTTATATTCTGGATAAAAATTATTATTATTGATTTTATTACAGTTTGTTTCATTATAAGGATAGTATTTATATTTATTATTAATCTATTAAGAATAGATTTATTTGTATGTTCCTTCCAGTTGAAACTTAACACGTTGGCGTTAACCCCTGTATGCAAGACCTTTCATGTATGCTTCACACCTTTCGAAAGAGATTTTTTGAGTTGTTCGTTCCTTACTATACTTCTTTTATCCTCCCTCCCTTCCCGCTGTGAAAAAATAATTTAACTTAAAGAAACGGAAAACGAATCTAACAAAATGGAACTAATAACGTGACATAACTAAAAAAAAAAAAAAAAACGATTCTGCAGACGCAACTCATCTGAAATGAAAACTGTCTTGAAGGACCGAAAGAAAAAAAAACATATGAAATCTAACAGAAAAACTGATTAGAATCCAATCGAAATGAATGAAACAAGATCACTAACGAATCACATACGACTTCCTTCGAGCCCCATCAAAACGAAAGGAACCTCGCTTTAGTATATCTCATTTAAAAATATCTTACTTTTAATGTAATATTTATTATTAAAATTATTCTTAATTATTAATATATTGCTATTTATTATATCTATTAAGCCATTTTATTATTATTATTCGCTATTGTTTTTATATATAATTTTAGACTATTATTTTATATTCTGGATATAAATTATTATTATTGATTTTATTACAGTTTGTTTCATTATAAGGATAGTATTTATATTTATTATTAATCTATTAAGAATATATTTATTTGTATGTTCCTTCCAGTTGAAACTTAACACGTTGGCGTTAACCCCTGTATGCAAGACCTTTCATGTATGCTTCACACCTTTCGAAAGAGATTTTTTGAGTTGTTTGTTCCTTACTATACTTCTTTTATCCTCCCTCCCTTCCCGCTGTGAAAAAATAATTTAACTTAAAGAAACGGAAAACGAATCTAACAAAATGGAACTAATAACGTGACATAACTAAAAAAAAAAAAAAAAAAAAAAAACGATTCTGCAGACGCAACTCATCTGAAATGAAAACTGTCTTGAAGGACCGAAAGAAAAAAAAACATATGAAATCTAACAGAAAAACTGATTAGAATCCAATCGAAATGAATGAAACAAGATCACTAACGAATCACATACGAATTCCTTCGAGCCCCATCAAAACGAAAGGAACCTCGCTTTAGTATATCTCATTTAAAAATATCTTACTTTTAATGTAATATTTATTATTAAAATTATTCTTAATTATTAATATACTATTACTATTTATTATATCTATTAAAGCATTTTATTATTATTATTTGCTATTGGTTTTATATATAATTTTAAACTATTATTTTTATATTCTGGATATAAATTATTATTATTGATTTTATTACAGTTTGTTTCATTATAAGGATAGTATTTATATTTATTATTAATCTATTAAGAATAGATTTATTTGTATGTTCCTTCCAGTTGAAACTTAACACGTTGGCGTTAACCCCTGTATGCAAGACCTTTCATGTATGCTTCACACCTTTCGAAAGAGATTTTTTGAGTTGTTCGTTCCTTACTATACTTCTTTTATCCTCCCTCCCTTCCCGCTGTGAAAAAATAATTTAACTTAAAGAAACGGAAAACGAATCTAACAAAATGGAACTAATAACGTGACATAACTAAAAAAAAAAAAAAAAAAAAAACGATTCTGCAGACGCAACTCATCTGAAATGAAAACTGTCTTGAAGGACCGAAAGAAAAAAAAACATATGAAATCTAACAGAAAAACTGATTAGAATCCAATCGAAATGAATGAAACAAGATCACTAACGAATCACATACGACTTCCTTCGAGCCCCATCAAAACGAAAGGAACCTCGCTTTAGTATATCTCATTTAAAAATATCTTACTTTTAATGTAATATTTATTATTAAAATTATTCTTAATTATTAATATACTATTACTATTTATTATATCTATTAAAGCATTTTATTATTATTATTTGCTATTGGTTTTATATATAATTTTAAACTATTATTTTTATATTCTGGATATAAATTATTATTATTGATTTTATTACAGTTTGTTTCATTATAAGGATAGTATTTATATTTATTATTAATCTATTAAGAATAGATTTATTTGTATGTTCCTTCCAGTTGAAACTTAACACGTTGGCGTTAACCCCTGTATGCAAGACCTTTCATGTATGCTTCAAACCTTTCGAAAGAGATTTTTTGAGTTGTTCGTTCCTTACTATACTTCTTTTATCCTCCCTCCCTTCCCGCTGTGAAAAAATAATTTAACTTAAAGAAACGGAAAACGAATCTAACAAAATGGAACTAATAACGTGACATAACTAAAAAAAAAAAAAAAAAAAAAAACGATTCTGCAGACGCAACTCATCTGAAATGAAAACTGTCTTGAAGGACCGAAAGAAAAAAAAACATATGAAATCTAACAGAAAAACTGATTAGAATCCAATCGAAATGAATGAAACAAGATCACTAACGAATCACATACGACTTCCTTCGAGCCCCATCAAAACGAAAGGAACCTCGCTTTATTATATCTATTAAGGCATTTTATTATTATTATTCGCTATTGTTTTTATATATAATTTTAGACTATTATTTTATATTCTGGATATAAATTATTATTATTGATTTTATTACAGTTTGTTTCATTATAAGGATAGTATTTATATTTATTATTAATCTATTAAGAATAGATTTATTTGTATGTTCCTTCCAGTTGAAACTTAACACGTTGGCGTTAACCCCTGTATGCAAGACCTTTCATGTATGCTTCACACCTTTCGAAAGAGATTTTTTGAGTTGTTCGTTCCTTACTATACTTCTTTTATCCTCCCTCCCTTCCCGCTGTGAAAAAATAATTTAACTTAAAGAAACGGAAAACGAATCTAACAAAATGGAACTAATAACGTGACATAACTAAAAAAAAAAAAAAAAAAAAAAAAAAAAAAAACGATTCTGCAGACGCAACTCATCTGAAATGAAAACTGTCTTGAAGGACCGAAAGAAAAAAAAACATATGAAATCTAACAGAAAAACTGATTAGAATCCAATCGAAATGAATGAAACAAGATCACTAACGAATCACATACGACTTCCTTCGAGCCCCATCAAAACGAAAGGAACCTCGCTTTAGTATATCTCATTTAAAAATATCTTACTTTTAATGTAATATTTATTATTAAAATTATTCTTAATTATTAATATACTATTACTATTTATTATATCTATTAAAGCATTTTATTATTATTATTTGCTATTGGTTTTATATATAATTTTAAACTATTATTTTTATATTCTGGATATAAATTATTATTATTGATTTTATTACAGTTTGTTTCATTATAAGGATAGTATTTATATTTATTATTAATCTATTAAGAATAGATTTATTTGTATGTTCCTTCCAGTTGAAACTTAACACGTTGGCGTTAACCCCTGTATGCAAAACCTTTCATGTATGCTTCACACCTTTCGAAAGAGATTTTTTGAGTTGTTCGTTCCTTACTATACTTCTTTTATCCTCCCTCCCTTCCCGCTGTGAAAAAATAATTTAACTTAAAGAAACGGAAAACGAATCTAACAAAATGGAACTAATAACGTGACATAACTAAAAAAAAAAAAAAAAAAAAAAAAAAAAAAAAAAACGATTCTGCAGACGCAACTCATCTGAAATGAAAACTGTCTTGAAGGACCGAAAGAAAAAAAAACATATGAAATCGAACAGAAAAACTGATTAGAATCCAATCGAAATGAATGAAACAAGATCACTAACGAATCACATACGACTTCCTTCGAGCCCCATCAAAACGAAAGGAACCTCGCTTTAGTATATGTCATTTAAAAATATATTACTTTTAATGTAATATTTATTATTAAAATTATTCTTAATTATTAATATATTGCTATTTATTATATCTATTAAAGCATTTTATTATTATTATTTGCTATTGGTTTTATATATAATTTTAAACTATTATTTTTATATTCTGGATATAAATTATTATTATTGATTTTATTACAGTTTGTTTTATTATAAGGATAGTATTTTTATTTATTATTAATCTATTAAGAATAGATTTATATGTATGTTCCTTCCAGTTGAAACTTAACACGTTGGCGTTAACCCCTGTATGCAAGACTTTTCATGTTTGCTTCAAACCTTCCGAAGGAGACATTTTGTGTTTGTTTCTTACTACTATATTTCTTTTATCCTCCCTCCCTTCCCGCTGTGAAAAAATAATTTAACTTAAAGAAACGGAAAACGAATCTAACAAAATTGAACTATTGACGTGACATAACTAAAAAAAAAAAAAAAAAAAGAACGATGCTGCAAACGCAACTCATCTGAAATGAAAGCTGTCTTGAAGAACCGAACGGAAAAAAAACCCTATGAAATCGAAAAGAAAAACTGTTTAGAATCCAAACGAAATGAATGAAACAAGATCACTAACGAATCACATACGACTTCCTTCGAGCCCCACGAAATTACAGAATCAAAACGAAAGGAACGTCGCTTTAGTATACGTCATTAAAAATATATTACTTTTAATGTAATATTTATTATTAAAATTATTCTTAATTGTTAATATATTGCTATTTATTATATCTATTAAGGCATTTTATTATTATTATTCGCTGTTTTTATATATAATTTTAGACTATTATTTTATATTCTGGATATAAATTATTATTATTCATTTTATTACAGTTTGTTTTATTATAAGGATAGTATTTATATTTATTATTAATCTATTAAGAATAGATTTATATGTTCCTTCCAGTTGAAACTTAACACGTTGGCGTTAACCCCTGTATGCAAGACTTTTCATGTTTGCTTCACACCTTTCGAAGGAGACTTTTTGTGTTTGTTTCTTACAAAATTTATTTTATCCTCCCTCCCTTCCCACTGTGAAAAAATAATTTAATATTAAAAAAACGGAAAACGAATCTAACAAAATGGAACTAATAACGTGACATAATTAAAAAAAAAAAAAAAAAAAAAAAAAAAAAAAAAAAACGATTCTGCAGACGCAACTCATCTGAAATGAAAAGTGTCTTGCAGGACCGAAAGAAAAAAAAACATATGAAATCTAACAGAAAAACTGATTAGAATCCAATCGAAATGAATGAAACAAGATCACTAACGAATCACATACGACTTCCTTCGAGCCCCATCAAAACGAAAGGAACCTCGCTTTAGTATATCTCATTTAAAAATATCTTACTTTTAATGTAATATTTATTATTAAAATTATTCTTAATTATTAATATATTGCTATTTATTATATCTATTAAGGCATTTTATTCTTATTATTCGCTATTGTTTTTATATATAATTTTAGACTATTATTTTATATTCTGGATATAAATTATTATTATTGATTTTATTACAGTTTGTTTTATTATAAGGATAGTATTTATATTTATTATTAATCTATTAAGAATAGATTTATTTGTATGTTCCTTCCAGTTGAAACTTAACACGTTGGCGTTAACCCCTGTATGCAAGACCTTTCATGTATGCTTCACACCTTTCGAAAGAGATTTTTTGAGTTGTTCGTTCCTTACTATACTTCTTTTATCCTCCCTCCCTTCCCGCTGTGAAAAAATAATTTAACTTAAAGAAACGGAAAACGAATCTAACAAAATGGAACTAATAACGTGACATAACTAAAAAAAAAAAAAAACGATTCTGCAGACGCAACTCATCTGAAATGAAAACTGTCTTGAAGGACCGAAAGAAAAAAAAACATATGAAATCTAACAGAAAAACTGATTAGAATCCAATCGAAATGAATGAAACAAGATCACTAACGAATCACATACGACTTCCTTCGAGCCCCATCAAAACGAAAGGAACCTCGCTTTAGTATATCTCATTTAAAAATATCTTACTTTTAATGTAATATTTATTATTAAAATTATTCTTAATTATTAATATATTGCTATTTATTATATCTATTAAGGCATTTTATTATTATTATTCGCTATTGTTTTTATATATAATTTTAGACTATTATTTTATATTCTGGATATAAATTATTATTATTGATTTTATTACAGTTTGTTTCATTATAAGGATAGTATTTATATTTATTATTAATCTATTAAGAATATATTTATTTGTATGTTCCTTCCAGTTGAAACTTAACACGTTGGCGTTAACCCCTGTATGCAAGACCTTTCATGTATGCTTCACACCTTTCGAAAGAGATTTTTTGAGTTGTTCGTTCCTTACTATACTTCTTTTATCCTCCCTCCCTTCCCGCTGTGAAAAAATAATTTAACTTAAAGAAACGGAAAACGAATCTAACAAAATGGAACTAATAACGTGACATAACTAAAAAAAAAAAAAAAAAAAAAAAACGATTCTGCAGACGCAACTCATCTGAAATGAAAACTGTCTTGAAGGACCGAAAGAAAAAAAAACATATGAAATCTAACAGAAAAACTGATTAGAATCCAATCGAAATGAATGAAACAAGATCACTAACGAATCACATACGACTTCCTTCGAGCCCCATCAAAACGAAAGGAACCTCGCTTTAGTATATCTCATTTAAAAATATCTTACTTTTAATGTAATATTTATTATTAAAATTATTCTTAATTATTAATATACTATTACTATTTATTATATCTATTAAAGCATTTTATTATTATTATTTGCTATTGGTTTTATATATAATTTTAAACTATTATTTTTATATTCTGGATATAAATTATTATTATTGATTTTATTACAGTTTGTTTCATTATAAGGATAGTATTTATATTTATTATTAATCTATTAAGAATAGATTTATTTGTATGTTCCTTCCAGTTGAAACTTAACACGTTGGCGTTAACCCCTGTATGCAAGACCTTTCATGTATGCTTCACACCTTTCGAAAGAGATTTTTTGAGTTGTTCGTTCCTTACTATACTTCTTTTATCCTCCCTCCCTTCCCGCTGTGAAAAAATAATTTAACTTAAAGAAACGGAAAACGAATCTAACAAAATGGAACTAATAACGTGACATAACTAAAAAAAAAAAAAAAAAAAACGATTCTGCAGACGCAACTCATCTGAAATGAAAACTGTCTTGAAGGACCGAAAGAAAAAAAAAAACATATGAAATCTAACAGAAAAACTGATTAGAATCCAATCGAAATGAATGAAACAAGATCACTAACGAATCACATACGACTTCCTTCGAGCCCCATCAAAACGAAAGGAACCTCGCTTTAGTATATCTCATTTAAAAATATCTTACTTTTAATGTAATATTTATTATTAAAATTATTCTTAATTATTAATATACTATTACTATTTATTATATCTATTAAAGCATTTTATTATTATTATTTGCTATTGGTTTTATATATAATTTTAAACTATTATTTTTATATTCTGGATATAAATTATTATTATTGATTTTATTACAGTTTGTTTCATTATAAGGATAGTATTTATATTTATTATTAATCTATTAAGAATAGATTTATTTGTATGTTCCTTCCAGTTGAAACTTAACACGTTGGCGTTAACCCCTGTATGCAAGACCTTTCATGTATGCTTCACACCTTTCGAAAGAGATTTTTTGAGTTGTTCGTTCCTTACTATACTTCTTTTATCCTCCCTCCCTTCCCGCAGTGAAAAAATAATTTAACTTAAAGAAACGGAAAACGAATCTAACAAAATGGAACTAATAACGTGACATAACTAAAAAAAAAAAAAAAAAAAAAAACGATTCTGCAGACGCAACTCATCTGAAATGAAAACTGTCTTGAAGGACCGAAAGAAAAAAAAACATATGAAATCTAACAGAAAAACTGATTAGAATCCAATCGAAATGAATGAAACAAGATCACTAACGAATCACATACGACTTCCTTCGAGCCCCATCAAAACGAAAGGAACCTCGCTTTAGTATATCTCATTTAAAAATATCTTACTTTTAATGTAATATTTATTATTAAAATTATTCTTAATTATTAATATACTATTACTATTTATTATATCTATTAAAGCATTTTATTATTATTATTTGCTATTGGTTTTATATATAATTTTAAACTATTATTTTTATATTCTGGATATAAATTATTATTATTGATTTTATTACAGTTTGTTTCATTATAAGGATAGTATTTATATTTATTATTAATCTATTAAGAATAGATTTATTTGTATGTTCCTTCCAGTTGAAACTTAACACGTTGGCGTTAACCCCTGTATGCAAAACCTTTCATGTATGCTTCACACCTTTCGAAAGAGATTTTTTGAGTTGTTCGTTCCTTACTATACTTCTTTTATCCTCCCTCCCTTCCCGCTGTGAAAAAATAATTTAACTTAAAGAAACGGAAAACGAATCTAACAAAATGGAACTAATAACGTGACATAACTAAAAAAAAAAAAAAAAAAAAAAAAAAAAAAAAAAACGATTCTGCAGACGCAACTCATCTGAAATGAAAACTGTCTTGAAGGACCGAAAGAAAAAAAAACATATGAAATCGAACAGAAAAACTGATTAGAATCCAATCGAAATGAATGAAACAAGATCACTAACGAATCACATACGACTTCCTTCGAGCCCCATCAAAACGAAAGGAACCTCGCTTTAGTATATCTCATTTAAAAATATCTTACTTTTAATGTAATATTTATTATTAAAATTATTCTTAATTATTAATATACTATTACTATTTATTATATCTATTAAAGCATTTTATTATTATTATTTGCTATTGGTTTTATATATAATTTTAAACTATTATTTTTATATTCTGGATATAAATTATTATTATTGATTTTATTACAGTTTGTTTCATTATAAGGATAGTATTTATATTTATTATTAATCTATTAAGAATAGATTTATTTGTATGTTCCTTCCAGTTGAAACTTAACACGTTGGCGTTAACCCCTGTATGCAAGACCTTTCATGTATGCTTCACACCTTTCGAAAGAGATTTTTTGAGTTGTTCGTTCCTTACTATACTTCTTTTATCCTCCCTCCCTTCCCGCTGTGAAAAAATAATTTAACTTAAAGAAACGGAAAACGAATCCAACAAAATGGAACTAATAACGTGACATAACTAAAAAAAAAAAAAAAAAAAAAAAAAAAAAAAAAACGATTCTGCAGACGCAACTCATCTGAAATGAAAACTGTCTTGAAGGACCGAAAGAAAAAAAAACATATGAAATCTAACAGAAAAACTTATTAGAATCCAATCGAAATGAATGAAACAAGATCACTAACGAATCACATACGACTTCCTTCGAGCCCCATGAAAACGAAAGGAACCTCGCTTTAGTATATCTCATTTAAAAATATCTTACTTTTAATGTAATATTTATTATTAAAATTATTCTTAATTATTAATATATTGCTATTTATTATATCTATTAAGGCATTTTATTATTATTATTCGCTATTGTTTTTATATATAATTTTAGACTATTATTTTATATTCTGGATATAAATTATTATTATTGATTTTATTACAGTTTGTTTCATTATAAGGATAGTATTTATATTTATTATTAATCTATTAAGAATAGATTTATTTGTATGTTCCTTCCAGTTGAAACTTAACACGTTGGCGTTAACCCCTGTATGCAAGACCTTTCATGTATGCTTCACACCTTTCGAAAGAGATTTTTTGAGTTGTTCGTTCCTTACTATACTTCTGTTATCCTCCCTACCTTCCCGCTGTGAAAAAATAATTTAACTTAAAGAAACGGAAAACGAATCTAACAAAATGGAACTAATAACGTGACATAACTAAAAAAAAAAAAAAAAAAAAAAAAAAAACGATTCTGCAGACGCAACTCATCTGAAATGAAAACTGTCTTGAAGGACCGAAAGAAAAAAAACATATGAAATCGAACAGAAAAACTGATTAGAATCCAATCGAAATGAATGAAACAAGATCACTAACGAATCACATACGACTTCCTTCGAGCCCCATCAAAACGAAAGGAACCTCGCTTTAGAATATGTCATTTAAAAATATATTACTTTTAATGTAATATTTATTATTAAAATTATTCTTAATTATTAATATATTGCTATTTATTATATCTATTAAGGCATTTTATTATTATTATTCGCTATTGTTTTTATATATAATTTTAGACTATTATTTTATATTCTGGATATAAATTATTATTATTGATTTTATTACAGTTTGTTTTATTATAAGGATAGTATTTTTATTTATTATTAATCTATTAAGAATAGATTTATATGTATGTTCCTTCCAGTTGAAACTTAACACGTTGGCGTTAACCCCTGTATGCAAGACTTTTCATGTTTGCTTCACACCTTCCGAAGGAGACATTTTGTGTTTGTTTCTTACTACTATATTTCTTTTATCCTCCCTCCCTTCCCGCTGTGAAAAAATAATCTACTTTAAAAATATATTACTTTTAATGTAACATTTATTATTAAAATTATTCTTAATTCTTAATATACTATTACTATTTATTATATCTATTAAAGCATTTTATTATTATTATTTGCTATTGGTTTTATATATAATTTTAAACTATTATTTTTATATTCTGGATATAAATTATTATTATTGATTTTATTACAGTTTGTTTCATTATAAGGATAGTATTTATATTTATTATTAATCTATTAAGAATAGATTTATTTGTATGTTCCTTCCAGTTGAAACTTAACACGTTGGCGTTAACCCCTGTATGCAAGACCTTTCATGTATGCTTCACACCTTTCGAAAGAGATTTTTTGAGTTGTTCGTTCCTTACTATACTTCTTTTATCCTCCCTCCCTTCCCGCTGTGAAAAAATAATTTAACTTAAAGAAACGGAAAACGAATCTAACAAAATGGAACTAATAACGTGACATAACTAAAAAAAAAAAAAAAAAAAAAAAAACGATTCTGCAGACGCAACTCATCTGAAATGAAAACTGTCTTGAAGGACCGAAAGAAAAAAAAACATATGAAATCTAACAGAAAAACTGATTAGAATCCAATCGAAATGAATGAAACAAGATCACTAACGAATCACATACGACTTCCTTCGAGCCCCATCAAAACGAAAGGAACCTCGCTTTAGTATATCTCATTTAAAAATATCTTACTTTTAATGTAATATTTATTATTAAAATTATTCTTAATTATTAATATACTATTACTATTTATTATATCTATTAAAGCATTTTATTATTATTATTTGCTATTGGTTTTATATATAATTTTAAACTATTATTTTTATATTCTGGATATAAATTATTATTATTGATTTTATTACAGTTTGTTTCATTATAAGGATAGTATTTATATTTATTATTAATCTATTAAGAATAGATTTATTTGTATGTTCCTTCCAGTTGAAACTTAACACGTTGGCGTTAACCCCTGTATGCAAGACCTTTCATGTATGCTTCACACCTTTCGAAAGAGATTTTTTGAGTTGTTCGTTCCTTACTATACTTCTTTTATCCTCCCTCCCTTCCCGCTGTGAAAAAATAATTTAACTTAAAGAAACGGAAAACGAATCTAACAAAATGGAACTAATAACGTGACATAACTAAAAAAAAAAAAAAAAAAAAAAAAAACGATTCTGCAGACGCAACTCATCTGAAATGAAAACTGTCTTGAAGGACCGAAAGAAAATAAAACATATGAAATCTAACAGAAAAACTGATTAGAATCCAATCGAAATGAATGAAACAAGATCACTAACGAATCACATACGACTTCCTTCGAGCCCCATCAAAACGAAAGGAACCTCGCTTTAGTAATATCTCATTTAAAAATATCTTACTTTTAATGTAATATTTATTATTAAAATTATTCTTAATTATTAATATATTGCTATTTATTATATCTATTAAGGCATTTTATTATTATTATTCGCTATTGTTTTTATATATAATTTTAGACTATTATTTTATATTCTGGATATAAATTATTATTATTGATTTTATTACAGTTTGTTTCATTATAAGGATAGTATTTATATTTATTATTAATCTATTAAGAATATATTTATTTGTATGTTCCTTCCAGTTGAAACTTAACACGTTGGCGTTAACCCCTGTATGCAAGACCTTTCATGTATGCTTCACACCTTTCGAAAGAGATTTTTTGAGTTGTTCGTTCCTTACTATACTTCTTTTATCCTCCCTCCCTTCCCGCTGTGAAAAAATAATTTAACTTAAAGAAATGGAAAACGAATCTAACAAAATGGAACTAATAATGTGACATAACTAAAAAAAAAAAAAAAAAAAAAAAAAAAACGATTCTGCAGACGCAACTCATCTGAAATGAAAACTGTCTTGAAGGACCGAAAGAAAAAAAAACATATGAAATCTAACAGAAAAACTGATTAGAATCCAATCGAAATGAATGAAACAAGATCACTAACGAATCACATACGACTTCCTTCGAGCCCCATCAAAACGAAAGGAACCTCGCTTTAGTATATCTCATTTAAAAATATCTTAATTTTAATGTAATATTTATTATTAAAATTATTCTTAATTATTAATATACTATTACTATTTATTATATCTATTAAAGCATTTTATTATTATTATTTGCTATTGGTTTTATATATAATTTTAAACTATTATTTTTATATTCTGGATATAAATTATTATTATTGATTTTATTACAGTTTGTTTCATTATAAGGATAGTATTTATATTTATTATTAATCTATTAAGAATAGATTTATTTGTATGTTCCTTCCAGTTGAAACTTAACACGTTGGCGTTAACCCCTGTATGCAAGACCTTTCATGTATGCTTCACACCTTTCGAAAGAGATTTTTTGAGTTGTTCGTTCCTTACTATACCTCTTTTATCCTCCCTCCCTTCCCGCTGTGAAAAAATAATTTAACTTAAAGAAACGGAAAACGAATCTAACAAAATGGAACTAATAACGTGACATAACTAAAAAAAAAAAAAAAAAAAAAAACGATTCTGCAGACGCAACTCATCTGAAATGAAAACTGTCTTGAAGGACCGAAAGAAAAAAAAACATATGAAATCTAACAGAAAAACTGATTAGAATCCAATCGAAATGAATGAAACAAGATCACTAACGAATCACATACGACTTCCTTCGAGCCCCATCAAAACGAAAGGAACCTCGCTTTAGTATATCTCATTTAAAAATATCTTACTTTTAATGTAATATTTATTATTAAAATTATTCTTAATTATTAATATATTGCTATTTATTATATCTATTAAGGCATTTTATTATTATTATTCGCTATTGTTTTTATATATAATTTTAGACTATTATTTTATATTCTGGATATAAATTATTATTATTGATTTTATTACAGTTTGTTTCATTATAAGGATAGTATTTATATTTATTATTAATCTATTAAGAATAGATTTATTTGTATGTTCCTTCCAGTTGAAACTTAACACGTTGGCGTTAACCCCTGTATGCAAGACCTTTCATGTATGCTTCACACCTTTCGAAAGAGATTTTTTGAGTTGTTCGTTCCTTACTATACTTCTTTTATCCTCCCTACCTTCCCGCTGTGAAAAAATAATTTAACTTAAAGAAACGGAAAACGAATCTAACAAAATGGAACTAATAACGTGACATAACTAAAAAAAAAAAAAAAAAAAAAAAAAAAAAAACGATTCTGCAGACGCAACTCATCTGAAATGAAAACTGTCTTGAAGGACCGAAAGAAAAAAAACATATGAAATCGAACAGAAAAACTGATTAGAATCCAATCGAAATGAATGAAACAAGATCACTAACGAATCACATACGACTTCCTTCGAGCCCCATCAAAACGAAAGGAACCTCGCTTTAGTATATGTCATTTAAAAATATATTACTTTTAATGTAATATTTATTATTAAAATTATTCTTAATTATTAATATATTGCTATTTATTATATCTATTAAGGCATTTTATTATTATTATTCGCTATTGTTTTTATATATAATTTTAGACTATTATTTTATATTCTGGATATAAATTATTATTATTGATTTTATTACAGTTTGTTTTATTATAAGGATAGTATTTTTATTTATTATTAATCTATTAAGAATAGATTTATATGTATGTTCCTTCCAGTTGAAACTTAACACGTTGGCGATAACCCCTGTATGCAAGACTTTTCATGTTTGCTTCACACCTTCCGAAGGAGACATTTTGTGTTTGTTTCTTACTACTATATTTCTTTTATCCTCCCTCCCTTCCCGCTGTGAAAAAATAATCTACTTTAAAAATATATTACTTTTAATGTAACATTTATTATTAAAATTATTCTTAATTCTTAATATACTATTACTATTTATTATATCTATTAAAGCATTTTATTATTATTATTTGCTATTGGTTTTATATATAATTTTAAACTATTATTTTTATATTCTGGATATAAATTATTATTATTGATTTTATTACAGTTTGTTTCATTATAAGGATAGTATTTATATTTATTATTAATCTATTAAGAATAGATTTATTTGTATGTTCCTTCCAGTTGAAACTTAACAAGTTGGCGTTAACCCCTGTATGCAAGACCTTTCATGTATGCTTCACACCTTTCGAAAGAGATTTTTTGAGTTGTTCGTTCCTTACTATACTTCTTTTATCCTCCCTCCCTTCCCGCTGTGAAAAAATAATTTAACTTAAAGAAACGGAAAACGAATCTAACAAAATGGAACTAATAACGTGACATAACTAAAAAAAAAAAAAAAAAAAAAAACGATTCTGCAGACGCAACTCATCTGAAATGAAAACTGTCTTGAAGGACCGAAAGAAAAAAAAACATATGAAATCTAACAGAAAAACTGATTAGAATCCAATCGAAATGAATGAAACAAGATCACTAACGAATCACATACGACTTCCTTCGAGCCCCATCAAAACGAAAGGAACCTCGCTTTAGTATATCTCATTTAAAAATATCTTACTTTTAATGTAATATTTATTATTAAAATTATTCTTAATTATTAATATACTATTACTATTTATTATATCTATTAAAGCATTTTATTATTATTATTTGCTATTGGTTTTATATATAATTTTAAACTATTATTTTTATATTCTGGATATAAATTATTATTATTGATTTTATTACAGTTTGTTTCATTATAAGGATAGTATTTATATTTATTATTAATCTATTAAGAATAGATTTATTTGTATGTTCCTTCCAGTTGAAACTTAACACGTTGGCGTTAACCCCTGTATGCAAGACCTTTCATGTATGCTTCACACCTTTCGAAAGAGATTTTTTGAGTTGTTCGTTCCTTACTATACTTCTTTTATCCTCCCTCCCTTCCCGCTGTGAAAAAATAATTTAACTTAAAGAAACGGAAAACGAATCTAACAAAATGGAACTAATAACGTGACATAACTAAAAAAAAAAAAAAAAAAAAAAAAAAAAAAACGATTCTGCAGACGCAACTCATCTGAAATGAAAACTGTCTTGAAAGACCGAAAGAAAAAAAAACATATGAAATCTAACAGAAAAACTGATTAGAATCCAATCGAAATGAATGAAACAAGATCACTAACGAATCACATACGACTTCCTTCGAGCCCCATCAAAACGAAAGGAACCTCGCTTTAGTATATCTCATTTAAAAATATCTTACTTTTAATGTAATATTTATTATTAAAATTATTCTTAATTATTAATATACTATTACTATTTATTATATCTATTAAAGCATTTTATTATTATTATTTGCTATTGGTTTTATATATAATTTTAAACTATTATTTTTATATTCTGGATATAAATTATTATTATTGATTTTATTACAGTTTGTTTCATTATAAGGATAGTATTTATATTTATTATTAATCTATTAAGAATAGATTTATTTGTATGTTCCTTCCAGTTGAAACTTAACACGTTGGCGTTAACCCCTGTATGCAAGACCTTTCATGTATGCTTCACACCTTTCGAAAGAGATTTTTTGAGTTGTTCGTTCCTTACTATACTTCTTTTATCCTCCCTCCCTTCCCGCTGTGAAAAAATAATTTAACTTAAAGAAACGGAAAACGAATCTAACAAAATGGAACTAATAACGTGACATAACTAAAAAAAAAAAAAAACGATTCTGCAGACGCAACTCATCTGAAATGAAAACTGTCTTGAAGGACCGAAAGAAAAAAAAACATATGAAATCTAACAGAAAAACTGATTAGAATCCAATCGAAATGAATGAAACAAGATCACTAACGAATCACATACGACTTCCTTCGAGCCCCATCAAAACGAAAGGAACCTCGCTTTAGTATATCTCATTTAAAAATATCTTACTTTTAATGTAATATTTATTATTAAAATTATTCTTAATTATTAATATACTATTACTATTTATTATATCTATTAAAGCATTTTATTATTATTATTTGCTATTGGTTTTATATATAATTTTAAACTATTATTTTTATATTCTGGATATAAATTATTATTATTGATTTTATTACAGTTTGTTTCATTATAAGGATAGTATTTATATTTATTATTAATCTATTAAGAATAGATTTATTTGTATGTTCCTTCCAGTTGAAACTTAACACGTTGGCGTTAACCCCTGTATGCAAGACCTTTCATGTATTCTTCACACCTTTCGAAAGAGATTTTTTGAGTTGTTCGTTCCTTACTATACTTCTTTTATCCTCCCTCCCTTCCCGCTGTGAAAAAATAATTTAACTTAAAGAAACGGAAAACGAATCTAACAAAATGGAACTAATAACGTGACATAACTAAAAAAAAAAAAAAAAAAAAAAACGATTCTGCAGACGCAACTCATCTGAAATGAAAACTGTCTTGAAGGACCGAAAGAAAAAAAAACATATGAAATCTAACAGAAAAACTGATTAGAATCCAATCGAAATGAATGAAACAAGATCACTAACGAATCACATACGACTTCCTTCGAGCCCCATCAAAACGAAAGGAACCTCGCTTTAGTATATCTCATTTAAAAATATCTTACTTTTAATGTAATATTTATTATTAAAATTATTCTTAATTATTAATATACTATTACTATTTATTATATCTATTAAAGCATTTTAATATTATTATTTGCTATTGGTTTTATATATAATTTTAAACTATTATTTTTATATTCTGGATATAAATTATTATTATTGATTTTATTACAGTTTGTTTCATTATAAGGATAGTATTTATATTTATTATTAATCTATTAAGAATAGATTTATTTGTATGTTCCTTCCAGTTGAAACTTAACACGTTGGCGTTAACCCCTGTATGCAAGACCTTTCATGTATGCTTCACACCTTTCGAAAGAGATTTTTTGAGTTGTTCGTTCCTTACTATACTTCTTTTATCCTCCCTCCCTTCCCGCTGTGAAAAAATAATTTAACTTAAAGAAACGGAAAACGAATCTAACAAAATGGAACTAATAACGTGACATAACTAAAAAAAAAAAAAAAAAAAAAAAAACGATTCTGCAGACGCAACTCATCTGAAATGAAAACTGTCTTGAAGGACCGAAAGAAAAAAAACATATGAAATCTAACAGAAAAACTGATTAGAATCCAATCGAAATGAATGAAACAAGATCACTAACGAATCACATACGACTTCCTTCGAGCCCCATCAAAACGAAAGGAACCTCGCTTTAGTATATCTCATTTAAAAATATCTTACTTTTAATGTAATATTTATTATTAAAATTATTCTTAATTATTAATATACTATTACTATTTATTATATCTATTAAAGCATTTTATTATTATTATTTGCTATTGGTTTTATATATAATTTTAAACTATTATTTTTATATTCTGGATATAAATTATTATTATTGATTTTATTACAGTTTGTTTCATTATAAGGATAGTATTTATATTTATTATTAATCTATTAAGAATAGATTTATTTGTATGTTCCTTCCAGTTGAAACTTAACACGTTGGCGTTAACCCCTGTATGCAAGACCTTTCATGTATGCTTCACACCTTTCGAAAGAGATTTTTTGAGTTGTTCGTTCCTTACTATACTTCTTTTATCCTCCTTCCCTTCCCGCTGTGAAAAAATAATTTAACTTAAAGAAACGGAAAACGAATCTAACAAAATGGAACTAATAACGTGACATAACTAAAAAAAAAAAAAAAAAAAAAAAACGATTCTGCAGACGCAACTCATCTGAAATGAAAACTGTCTTGAAGGACCGAAAGAAAAAAAAACATATGAAATCTAACAGAAAAACTGGTTAGAATCCAATCGAAATGAATGAAACAAGATCACTAACGAATCACATACGACTTCCTTCGAGCCCCATCAAAACGAAAGGAACCTCGCTTTAGTATATCTCATTTAAAAATATCTTACTTTTAATGTAATATTTATTATTAAAATTATTCTTAATTATTAATATATTGCTATTTATTATATCTATTAAGGCATTTTATTATTATTATTCGCTATTGTTTTTATATATAATTTTAGACTATTATTTTATATTCTGGATATAAATTATTATTATTGATTTTATTACAGTTTGTTTCATTATAAGGATAGTATTTATATTTATTATTAATCTATTAAGAATACATTTATTTGTATGTTCCTTCCAGTTGAAACTTAACACGTTGGCGTTAACCCCTGTATGCAAGACCTTTCATGTATGCTTCACACCTTTCGAAAGAGATTTTTTGAGTTGTTCGTTCCTTACTATACTTCTTTTATCCTCCCTCCCTTCCCGCTGTGAAAAAATAATTTAACTTAAAGAAACGGAAAACGAATCTAACAAAATGGAACTAATAACGTGACATAACTAAAAAAAAAAAAAAAAAAAAAAAAAAAAAAAAAAAAAAAAAAAAAAAACGATTCTGCAGACGCAACTCATCTGAAATGAAAACTGTCTTAAAGGACCGAAAGAAAAAAAAACATATGAAATCGAACAGAAAAACTGATTAGAATCCAATCGAAATGAATGAAACAAGATCACTAACGAATCACATACGACTTCCTTCGAGCCCCATCAAAACGAAAGGAACCTCGCTTTAGTATATGTCATTTAAAAATATATTACTTTTAATGTAATATTTATTATTAAAATTATTCTTAATTATTAATATATTGCTATTTATTATATCTATTAAAGCATTTTATTATTATTATTTGCTATTGGTTTTATATATAATTTTAAACTATTATTTTTATATTCTGGATATAAATTATTATTATTGATTTTATTACAGTTTGTTTCATTATAAGGATAGTATTTATATTTATTATTAATCTATTAAGAATAGATTTATTTGTATGTTCCTTCCAGTTGAAACTTAACACGTTGGCGTTAACCCCTGTATGCAAGACCTTTCATGTATGCTTCACACCTTTCGAAAGAGATTTTTTGAGTTGTTCGTTCCTTACTATACTTCTTTTATCCTCCCTCCCTTCCCGCTGTGAAAAAATAATTTAACTTAAAGAAACGGAAAACGAATCTAACAAAATGAAACTAATAACGTGACATAACTAAAAAAAAAAAAAAAAAAAAAAAAACGATTCTGCAGACGCTACTCATCTGAAATGAAAAGTGTCTTGAAGGACCGAAAGAAAAAAAAACATGAAATCTAACAGAAAAACTGATTAGAATCCAATCGAAATGAATGAAACAAGATCACTAACGAATCACATACGACTTCCTTCGAGCCCCATCAAAACGAAAGGAACCTCGCTTTAGTATATCTCATTTAAAAATATCTTACTTTTAATGTAATATTTATTATTAAAATTATTCTTAATTATTAATATACTATTACTATTTATTATATCTATTAAAGCATTTTATTATTATTATTTGCTATTGGTTTTATATATAATTTTAAACTATTATTTTTATATTCTGGATATAAATTATTATTATTGATTTTATTACAGTTTGTTTCATTATAAGGATAGTATTTATATTTATTATTAATCTATTAAGAATAGATTTATTTGTATGTTCCTTCCAGTTGAAACTTAACACGTTGGCGTTAACCCCTGTATGCAAGACCTTTCATGTATGCTTCACACCTTTCGAAAGAGATTTTTTGAGTTGTTCGTTCCTTACTATACTTCTTTTATCCTCCCTCCCTTCCCGCTGTGAAAAAATAATTTAACTTAAAGAAACGGAAAACGAATCTAACAAAATGGAACTAATAACGTGACATAACTAAAAAAAAAAAAAAAAAAAAAAAACGATTCTGCAGACGCAACTCATCTGAAATGAAAACTGTCTTGAAGGACCGAAAGAAAATAAAACATATGAAATCTAACAGAAAAACTGATTAGAATCCAATCGAAATGAATGAAACAAGATCACTAACGAATCACATACGACTTCCTTCGAGCCCCATCAAAACGAAAGGAACCTCGCTTTAGTATATCTCATTTAAAAATATCTTACTTTTAATGTAATATTTATTATTAAAATTATTCTTAATTATTAATATACTATTACTATTTATTATATCTATTAAAGCATTTTATTATTATTATTTGCTATTGGTTTTATATATAATTTTAAACTATTATTTTTATATTCTGGATATAAATTATTATTATTGATTTTATTACAGTTTGTTTCATTATAAGGATAGTATTTATATTTATTATTAATCTATTAAGAATAGATTTATTTGTATGTTCCTTCCAGTTGAAACTTAACACGTTGGCGTTAACCCCTGTATGCAAGACCTTTCATGTATGCTTCACACCTTTCGAAAGAGATTTTTTGAGTTGTTCGTTCCTTACTATACTTCTTTTATCCTCCCTCCCTTCCCGCTGTGAAAAAATAATTTAACTTAAAGAAACGGAAAACGAATCTAACAAAATGGAACTAATAACGTGACATAACTAAAAAAAAAAAAAAAAAACGATTCTGCAGACGCAACTCATCTGAAATGAAAACTGTCTTGAAGGACCGAAAGAAAAAAAAACATATGAAATCTAACAGAAAAACTGATTAGAATCCAATCGAAATGAATGAAACAAGATCACTAACGAATCACATACGACTTCCTTCGAGCCCCATCAAAACGAAAGGAACCTCGCTTTAGTATATCTCATTTAAAAATATCTTACTTTTAATGTAATATTTATTATTAAAATTATTCTTAATTATTAATATACTATTACTATTTATTATATCTATTAAAGCATTTTATTATTATTATTTGCTATTGGTTTTATATATAATTTTAAACTATTATTTTTATATTCTGGATATAAATTATTATTATTGATTTTATTACAGTTTGTTTCATTATAAGGATAGTATTTATATTTATTATTAATCTATTAAGAATAGATTTATTTGTATGTTCCTTCCAGTTGAAACTTAACACGTTGGCGTTAACCCCTGTATGCAAGACCTTTCATGTATGCTTCACACCTTTCGAAAGAGATTTTTTGAGTTGTTCGTTCCTTACTATACCTCTTTTATCCTCCCTCCCTTCCCGCTGTGAAAAAATAATTTAACTTAAAGAAACGGAAAACGAATCTAACAAAATGGAACTAATAACGTGACATAACTAAAAAAAAAAAAAAAAAAAACGATTCTGCAGACGCAACTCATCTGAAATGAAAACTGTCTTGAAGGACCGAAAGAAAAAAAACATATGAAATCGAACAGAAAAACTGATTAGAATCCAATCGAAATGAATGAAACAAGATCACTAACGAATCACATACGACTTCCTTCGAGCCCCATCAAAACGAAAGGAACCTCGCTTTAGTATATGTCATTTAAAAATATATTACTTTTAATGTAATATTTATTATTAAAATTATTCTTAATTATTAATATATTGCTATTTATTATATCTATTAAGGCATTTTATTATTATTATTCGCTATTGTTTTTATATATAATTTTAGACTATTATTTTATATTCTGGATATAAATTATTATTATTGATTTTATTACAGTTTGTTTTATTATAAGGATAGTATTTTTATTTATTATTAATCTATTAAGAATAGATTTATATGTATGTTCCTTCCAGTTGAAACTTAACACGTTGGCGTTAACCCCTGTATGCAAGACTTTTCATGTTTGCTTCACACCTTCCGAAGGAGACATTTTGTGTTTGTTTCTTACTACTATATTTCTTTATCCTCCCTCCCTTCCCGCTGTGAAAAAATAATCTACTTTAAAAATATATTACTTTTAATGTAACATTTATTATTAAAATTATTCTTAATTCTTAATATACTATTACTATTTATTATATCTATTAAAGCATTTTATTATTATTATTTGCTATTGGTTTTATATATAATTTTAAACTATTATTTTTATATTCTGGATATAAATTATTATTATTGATTTTATTACAGTTTGTTTCATTATAAGGATAGTATTTATATTTATTATTAATCTATTAAGAATAGATTTATTTGTATGTTCCTTCCAGTTGAAACTTAACAAGTTGGCGTTAACCCCTGTATGCAAGACCTTTCATGTATGCTTCACACCTTTCGAAAGAGATTTTTTGAGTTGTTCGTTCCTTACTATACTTCTTTTATCCTCCCTCCCTTCCCGCTGTGAAAAAATAATTTAACTTAAAGAAACGGAAAACGAATCTAACAAAATGGAACTAATAACGTGACATAACTAAAAAAAAAAAAAAAAAAAAAAACGATTCTGCAGACGCAACTCATCTGAAATGAAAACTGTCTTGAAGGACCGAAAGAAAAAAAAACATATGAAATCTAACAGAAAAACTGATTAGAATCCAATCGAAATGAATGAAACAAGATCACTAACGAATCACATACGACTTCCTTCGAGCCCCATCAAAACGAAAGGAACCTCGCTTTAGTATATCTCATTTAAAAATATCTTACTTTTAATGTAATATTTATTATTAAAATTATTCTTAATTATTAATATACTATTACTATTTATTATATCTATTAAAGCATTTTATTATTATTATTTGCTATTGGTTTTATATATAATTTTAAACTATTATTTTTATATTCTGGATATAAATTATTATTATTGATTTTATTACAGTTTGTTTCATTATAAGGATAGTATTTATATTTATTATTAATCTATTAAGAATAGATTTATTTGTATGTTCCTTCCAGTTGAAACTTAACACGTTGGCGTTAACCCCTGTATGCAAGACCTTTCATGTATGCTTCACACCTTTCGAAAGAGATTTTTTGAGTTGTTCGTTCCTTACTATACTTCTTTTATCCTCCCTCCCTTCCCGCTGTGAAAAAATAATTTAACTTAAAGAAACGGAAAACGAATCTAACAAAATGGAACTAATAACGTGACATAACTAAAAAAAAAAAAAAAAAAAAAAAAAAAAACGATTCTGCAGACGCAACTCATCTGAAATGAAAACTGTCTTGAAAGACCGAAAGAAAAAAAAACATATGAAATCTAACAGAAAAACTGATTAGAATCCAATCGAAATGAATGAAACAAGATCACTAACGAATCACATACGACTTCCTTCGAGCCCCATCAAAACGAAAGGAACCTCGCTTTAGTATATCTCATTTAAAAATATCTTACTTTTAATGTAATATTTATTATTAAAATTATTCTTAATTATTAATATACTATTACTATTTATTATATCTATTAAAGCATTTTATTATTATTATTTGCTATTGGTTTTATATATAATTTTAAACTATTATTTTTATATTCTGGATATAAATTATTATTATTGATTTTATTACAGTTTGTTTCATTATAAGGATAGTATTTATATTTATTATTAATCTATTAAGAATAGATTTATTTGTATGTTCCTTCCAGTTGAAACTTAACACGTTGGCGTTAACCCCTGTATGCAAGACCTTTCATGTATGCTTCACACCTTTCGAAAGAGATTTTTTGAGTTGTTCGTTCCTTACTATACTTCTTTTATCCTCCCTCCCTTCCCGCTGTGAAAAACTAATTTAACTTAAAGAAACGGAAAACGAATCTAACAAAATGGAACTAATAACGTGACATAACTAAAAAAAAAAAAAACGATTCTGCAGACGCAACTCATCTGAAATGAAAACTGTCTTGAAGGACCGAAAGAAAAAAAAACATATGAAATCTAACAGAAAAACTGATTAGAATCCATTCGAAATGAATGAAACAAGATCACTAACGAATCACATACGACTTCCTTCGAGCCCCATCAAAACGAAAGGAACCTCGCTTTAGTATATCTCATTTAAAAATATCTTACTTTTAATGTAATATTTATTATTAAAATTATTCTTAATTATTAATATACTATTACTATTTATTATATCTATTAAAGCATTTTATTATTATTATTTGCTATTGGTTTTATATATAATTTTAAACTATTATTTTTATATTCTGGATATAAATTATTATTATTGATTTTATTACAGTTTGTTTCATTATAAGGATAGTATTTATATTTATTATTAATCTATTAAGAATAGATTTATTTGTATGTTCCTTCCAGTTGAAACTTAACACGTTGGCGTTAACCCCTGTATGCAAGACCTTTCATGTATGCTTCACACCTTTCGAAAGAGATTTTTTGAGTTGTTCGTTCCTTACTATACTTCTTTTATCCTCCCTCCCTTCCCGCTGTGAAAAAATAATTTAACTTAAAGAAACGGAAAACGAATCTAACAAAATGGAACTAATAACGTGACATAACTAAAAAAAAAAAAAAAAAAAAAAAACGATTCTGCAGACGCAACTCATCTGAAATGAAAACTGTCTTGAAGGACCGAAAGAAAAAAAAACATATGAAATCTAACAGAAAAACTGATTAGAATCCAATCGAAATGAATGAAACAAGATCACTAACGAATCACATACGACTTCCTTCGAGCCCCATCAAAACGAAAGGAACCTCGCTTTAGTATATCTCATTTAAAAATATCTTACTTTTAATGTAATATTTATTATTAAAATTATTCTTAATTATTAATATACTATTACTATTTATTATATCTATTAAAGCATTTTATTATTATTATTTGCTATTGGTTTTATATATAATTTTAAACTATTATTTTTATATTCTGGATATAAATTATTATTATTGATTTTATTACAGTTTGTTTCATTATAAGGATAGTATTTATATTTATTATTAATCTATTAAGAATAGATTTATTTGTATGTTCCTTCCAGTTGAAACTTAACACGTTGGCGTTAACCCCTGTATGCAAAACCTTTCATGTATGCTTCACACCTTTCGAAAGAGATTTTTTGAGTTGTTCGTTCCTTACTATACTTCTTTTATCCTCCCTCCCTTCCCGCTGTGAAAAAATAATTTAACTTAAAGAAACGGAAAACGAATCTAACAAAATGGAACTAATAACGTGACATAACTAAAAAAAAAAAAAAAAAAAAAAAAAAAAAAAAAAAAAAACGATTCTGCAGACGCAACTCATCTGAAATGAAAACTGTCTTGAAGGACCGAAAGAAAAAAAAACATATGAAATCTAACAGAAAAACTGATTAGAATCCAATCGAAATGAATGAAACAAGATCACTAACGAATCACATACGACTTCCTTCGAGCCCCATCAAAACGAAAGGAACCTCGCTTTAGTATATCTCATTTAAAAATATCTT
Source organism: Maratus speciosus (assembly GCA_963932465.1). Lineage (NCBI taxonomy): Eukaryota > Metazoa > Arthropoda > Arachnida > Araneae > Salticidae > Maratus > Maratus speciosus. Next base: position 73,381,356 of record OZ010791.1, on the reverse strand, counting down.
ACTTTTAATGTAATATTTATTATTAAAATTATTCTTAATTATTAATATATTGCTATTTATTATATCTATTAAGGCATTTTATTATTATTATTCGCTATTGTTTTTATATATAATTTTAGACTATTATTTTATATTCTGGATATAAATTATTATTATTGATTTTATTACAGTTTGTTTCATTATAAGGATAGTATTTATATTTATTATTAATCTATTAAGAATAGATTTATTTGTATGTTCCTTCCAGTTGAAACTTAACACGTTGGCGTTAACCCCTGTATGCAAGACCTTTCATGTATGCTTCACACCTTTCGAAAGAGATTTTTTGAGTTGTTCGTTCCTTACTATACTTCTTTTATCCTCCCTCCCTTCCCGCTGTGAAAAAATAATTTAACTTAAAGAAACGGAAAACGAATCTAACAAAATGGAACTAATAACGTGACATAACTAAAAAAAAAAAAAAAAAAAAAAAACGATTCTGCAGACGCAACTCATCTGAAATGAAAACTGTCTTGAAGGACCGAAAGAAAAAAAACATATGAAATCTAACAGAAAAACTGATTAGAATCCAATCGAAATGAATGAAACAAGATCACTAACGAATCACATACGACTTCCTTCGAGCCCCATCAAAACGAAAGGAACCTCGCTTTAGTATATCTCATTTAAAAATATCTTACTTTTAATGTAATATTTATTATTAAAATTATTCTTAATTATTAATATACTATTACTATTTATTATATCTATTAAAGCATTTTATTATTATTATTTGCTATTGGTTTTATATATAATTTTAAACTATTATTTTTATATTCTGGATATAAATTATTATTATTGATTTTATTACAGTTTGTTTCATTATAAGGATAGTATTTATATTTATTATTAATCTATTAAGAATAGATTTATTTGTATGTTCCTTCCAGTTGAAACTTAACACGTTGGCGTTAACCCCTGTATGCAAGACCTTTCATGTATGCTTCACACCTTTCGAAAGAGATTTTTTGAGTTGTTCGTTCCTTACTATACTTCTTTTATCCTCCTTCCCTTCCCGCTGTGAAAAAATAATTTAACTTAAAGAAACGGAAAACGAATCTAACAAAATGGAACTAATAACGTGACATAACTAAAAAAAAAAAAAAAAAAAAAAAAACGATTCTGCAGACGCAACTCATCTGAAATGAAAACTGTCTTGAAGGACCGAAAGAAAAAAAAACATATGAAATCTAACAGAAAAACTGGTTAGAATCCAATCGAAATGAATGAAACAAGATCACTAACGAATCACATACGACTTCCTTCGAGCCCCATCAAAACGAAAGGAACCTCGCTTTAGTATATCTCATTTAAAAATATCTTACTTTTAATGTAATATTTATTATTAAAATTATTCTTAATTATTAATATATTGCTATTTATTATATCTATTAAAGCATTTTATTATTATTATTTGCTATTGGTTTTATATATAATTTTAAACTATTATTTTTATATTCTGGATATAAATTATTATTATTGATTTTATTACAGTTTGTTTTATTATAAGGATAGTATTTTTATTTATTATTAATCTATTAAGAATAGATTTATATGTATGTTCCTTCCAGTTGAAACTTAACACGTTGGCGTTAACCCCTGTATGCAAGACTTTTCATGTTTGCTTCAAACCTTCCGAAGGAGACATTTTGTGTTTGTTTCTTACTACTATATTTCTTTTATCCTCCCTCCCTTCCCGCTGTGAAAAAATAATTTAACTTAAAGAAACGGAAAACGAATCTAACAAAATTGAACTATTGACGTGACATAACTAAAAAAAAAAAAAAAAAAAAAAAAAAAAAAAAAAAAAAAAAAACGATGCTGCAAACGCAACTCATCTGAAATGAAAGCTGTCTTGAAGAACCGAACGGAAAAAAAAACCCTATGAAATCGAAAAGAAAAACTGTTTAGAATCCAATCGAAATGAATGAAACAAGATCACTAACGAATCACATACGACTTCCTTCGAGCCCCACGAAATTACAGAATCAAAACGAAAGGAACCTCGCTTTAGTATACGTCATTTAAAAATATATTACTTTTAATGTAATATTTATTATTAAAATTATTCTTAATTATTAATATATTGCTATTTATTATATCTATTAAGGCATTTTATTATTATTATTCGCTGTTTTTATATATAATTTTAGACTATTATTTTATATTCTGGATATAAATTATTATTATTCATTTTATTACAGTTTGTTTTATTATAAGGATAGTATTTATATTTATTATTAATCTATTAAGAATAGATTTATATGTTCCTTCCAGTTGAAACTTAACACGTTGGCGTTAACCCCTGTATGCAAGACTTTTCATGTTTGCTTCACACCTTTCGAAGGAGACTTTTTGTGTTTGTTTCTTACAAAATTTATTTTATCCTCCCTCCCTTCCCACTGTGAAAAAATAATTTAATATTAAAAAAACGGAAAACGAATCTAACAAAATGGAACTAATAACGTGACATAATTAAAAAAAAAAAAAAAAAAAAAAAAAAAAACGATTCTGCAGACGCAACTCATCTGAAATGAAAAGTGTCTTGCAGGACCGAAAGAAAAAAAAACATATGAAATCTAACAGAAAAACTGATTAGAATCCAATCGAAATGAATGAAACAAGATCACTAACGAATCACATACGACTTCCTTCGAGCCCCATCAAAACGAAAGGAACCTCGCTTTAGTATATCTCATTTAAAAATATCTTACTTTTAATGTAATATTTATTATTAAAATTATTCTTAATTATTAATATATTGCTATTTATTATATCTATTAAGGCATTTTATTATTATTATTCGCTATTGTTTTTATATATAATTTTAGACTATTATTTTATATTCTGGATATAAATTATTATTATTGATTTTATTACAGTTTGTTTTATTATAAGGATAGTATTTATATTTATTATTAATCTATTAAGAATAGATTTATTTGTATGTTCCTTCCAGTTGAAACTTAACACGTTGGCGTTAACCCCTGTATGCAAGACTTTTCATGTTTGCTTCACACCTTCCGAAGGAGACTTTTTGTGTTTGTTTCTTACAAAATTTATTTTATCCTCCCTCCCTTCCCGCTGTGAAAAAATAATTTAATATTAAAAAAACGGAAAACGAATCTAACAAAATGGAACTAATAACGTGACATAACTAAAAAAAAAAAAAACGATTCTGCAGACCCAACTCATCTGAAATGAAAACTGTCTTGAAGGACCGAAAGAAAAAAAACATATGAAATCGAACAGAAAAACTGATTAGAATCCAATCGAAATGAATGAAACAAGATCACTAACGAATCACATACGACTTCCTTCGAGCCCCATCAAAACGAAAGGAACCTCGCTTTAGTATATGTCATTTAAAAATATATTACTTTTAATGTAATATTTATTATTAAAATTATTCTTAATTATTAATATATTGCTATTTATTATATCTATTAAGGCATTTTATTATTATTATTCGCTATTGTTTTTATATATAATTTTAGACTATTATTTTATATTCTGGATATAAATTATTATTATTGATTTTATTACAGTTTGTTTTATTATAAGGATAGTATTTATATTTATTATTAATCTATTAAGAATAGATTTATTTGTATGTTCCTTCCAGTTGAAACTTAAACACGTTGGCGTTAACCCCTGTATGCAAGACCTTTCATGTATGCTTCACACCTTTCGAAAGAGATTTTTTGAGTTGTTCGTTCCTTACTATACTTCTTTTATCCTCCCTCCCTTCCCGCTGTGAAAAAATAATTTAACTTAAAGAAACGGAAAACGAATCTAACAAAATGGAACTAATAACGTGACATAACTAAAAAAAAAAAAAAAAAAAAAAACGATTCTGCAGACGCAACTCATCTGAAATGAAAACTGTCTTGAAGGACCGAAAGAAAAAAAAACATATGAAATCTAACAGAAAAACTGATTAGAATCCAATCGAAATGAATGAAACAAGATCACTAACGAATCACATACGACTTCCTTCGAGCCCCATCAAAACGAAAGAAACCTCGCTTTAGTATATCTCATTTAAAAATATCTTACTTTTAATGTAATATTTATTATTAAAATTATTCTTAATTATTAATATACTATTACTATTTATTATATCTATTAAAGCATTTTATTATTATTATTTGCTATTGGTTTTATATATAATTTTAAACTATTATTTTTATATTCTGGATATAAATTATTATTATTGATTTTATTACAGTTTGTTTCATTATAAGGATAGTATTTATATTTATTATTAATCTATTAAGAATAGATTTATTTGTATGTTCCTTCCAGTTGAAACTTAACACGTTGGCGTTAACCCCTGTATGCAAGACCTTTCATGTATGCTTCACACCTTTCGAAAGAGATTTTTTGAGTTGTTCGTTCCTTACTATACTTCTTTTATCCTCCCTCCCTTCCCGCAGTGAAAAAATAATTTAACTTAAAGAAACGGAAAACGAATCTAACAAAATGGAACTAATAACGTGACATAACTAAAAAAAAAAAAAAAAAAAAAAAACGATTCTGCAGACGCAACTCATCTGAAATGAAAACTGTCTTGAAGGACCGAAAGAAAAAAAAACATATGAAATCTAACAGAAAAACTGATTAGAATCCAATCGAAATGAATGAAACAAGATCACTAACGAATCACATACGACTTCCTTCGAGCCCCATCAAAACGAAAGGAACCTCGCTTTAGTATATCTCATTTAAAAATATCTTACTTTTAATGTAATATTTATTATTAAAATTATTCTTAATTATTAATATATTGCTATTTATTATATCTATTAAGGCATTTTATTATTATTATTCGCTATTGTTTTTATATATAATTTTAGACTATTATTTTATATTCTGGATATAAATTATTATTATTGATTTTATTACAGTTTGTTTCATTATAAGGATAGTATTTATATTTATTATTAATCTATTAAGAATAGATTTATTTGTATGTTCCTTCCAGTTGAAACTTAACACGTTGGCGTTAACCCCTGTATGCAAGACCTTTCATGTATGCTTCACACCTTTCGAAAGAGATTTTTTGAGTTGTTCGTTCCTTACTATACTTCTTTTATCCTCCCTCCCTTCCCGCTGTGAAAAAATAATTTAACTTAAAGAAACGGAAAACGAATCTAACAAAATGGAACTAATAACGTGACATAACTAAAAAAAAAAAAAAAAAAAAACGATTCTGCAGACGCAACTCATCTGAAATGAAAACTGTCTTGAAGGACCGAAAGAAAAAAAAAATATGAAATCTAACAGAAAAACTGATTAGAATCCAATCGAAATGAATGAAACAAGATCACTAACGAATCACATACGACTTCCTTCGAGCCCCATCAAAACGAAAGGAACCTCGCTTTAGTATATCTCATTTAAAAATATCTTACTTTTAATGTAATATTTATTATTAAAATTATTCTTAATTATTAATATACTATTACTATTTATTATATCTATTAAAGCATTTTATTATTATTATTTGCTATTGGTTTTATATATAATTTTAAACTATTATTTTTATATTCTGGATATAAATTATTATTATTGATTTTATTACAGTTTGTTTCATTATAAGGATAGTATTTATATTTATTATTAATCTATTAAGAATAGATTTATTTGTATGTTCCTTCCAGTTGAAACTTAACACGTTGGCGTTAACCCCTGTATGCAAGACCTTTCATGTATGCTTCACACCTTTCGAAAGAGATTTTTTGAGTTGTTCGTTCCTTACTATACTTCTTTTATCCTCCCTCCCTTCCCGCTGTGAAAAAATAATTTAACTTAAAGAAACGGAAAACGAATCTAACAAAATGGAACTAATAACGTGACATAACTAAAAAAAAAAAAAAAACGATTCTGCAGACGCAACTCATCTGAAATGAAAACTGTCTTGAAGGACCGAAAGAAAAAAAAACATATGAAATCTAACAGAAAAACTGATTAGAATCCAATCGAAATGAATGAAACAAGATCACTAACGAATCACATACGACTTCCTTCGAGCCCCATCAAAACGAAAGGAACCTCGCTTTAGTATATCTCATTTAAAAATATCTTACTTTTAATGTAATATTTATTATTAAAATTATTCTTAATTATTAATATATTGCTATTTATTATATCTATTAAGCCATTTTATTATTATTATTCGCTATTGTTTTTATATATAATTTTAGACTATTATTTTATATTCTGGATATAAATTATTATTATTGATTTTATTACAGTTTGTTTCATTATAAGGATAGTATTTATATTTATTATTAATCTATTAAGAATATATTTATTTGTATGTTCCTTCCAGTTGAAACTTAACACGTTGGCGTTAACCCCTGTATGCAAGACCTTTCATGTATGCTTCACACCTTTCGAAAGAGATTTTTTGAGTTGTTTGTTCCTTACTATACTTCTTTTATCCTCCCTCCCTTCCCGCTGTGAAAAAATAATTTAACTTAAAGAAACGGAAAACGAATCTAACAAAATGGAACTAATAACGTGACATAACTAAAAAAAAAAAAAAAAAAAAAAAACGATTCTGCAGACGCAACTCATCTGAAATGAAAACTGTCTTGAAGGACCGAAAGAAAAAAAAACATATGAAATCTAACAGAAAAACTGATTAGAATCCAATCGAAATGAATGAAACAAGATCACTAACGAATCACATACGAATTCCTTCGAGCCCCATCAAAACGAAAGGAACCTCGCTTTAGTATATCTCATTTAAAAATATCTTACTTTTAATGTAATATTTATTATTAAAATTATTCTTAATTATTAATATACTATTACTATTTATTATATCTATTAAAGCATTTTATTATTATTATTTGCTATTGGTTTTATATATAATTTTAAACTATTATTTTTATATTCTGGATATAAATTATTATTATTGATTTTATTACAGTTTGTTTCATTATAAGGATAGTATTTATATTTATTATTAATCTATTAAGAATAGATTTATTTGTATGTTCCTTCCAGTTGAAACTTAACACGTTGGCGTTAACCCCTGTATGCAAGACCTTTCATGTATGCTTCACACCTTTCGAAAGAGATTTTTTGAGTTGTTCGTTCCTTACTATACTTCTTTTATCCTCCCTCCCTTCCCGCTGTGAAAAAATAATTTAACTTAAAGAAACGGAAAACGAATCTAACAAAATGGAACTAATAACGTGACATAACTAAAAAAAAAAAAAAAAAAAAAAACGATTCTGCAGACGCAACTCATCTGAAATGAAAACTGTCTTGAAGGACCGAAAGAAAAAAAAAACATATGAAATCTAACAGAAAAACTGATTAGAATCCAATCGAAATGAATGAAACAAGATCACTAACGAATCACATACGACTTCCTTCGAGCCCCATCAAAACGAAAGGAACCTCGCTTTAGTATATCTCATTTAAAAATATCTTACTTTTAATGTAATATTTATTATTAAAATTATTCTTAATTATTAATATACTATTACTATTTATTATATCTATTAAAGCATTTTATTATTATTATTTGCTATTGGTTTTATATATAATTTTAAACTATTATTTTTATATTCTGGATATAAATTATTATTATTGATTTTATTACAGTTTGTTTCATTATAAGGATAGTATTTATATTTATTATTAATCTATTAAGAATAGATTTATTTGTATGTTCCTTCCAGTTGAAACTTAACACGTTGGCGTTAACCCCTGTATGCAAGACCTTTCATGTATGCTTCACACCTTTCGAAAGAGATTTTTTGAGTTGTTCGTTCCTTACTATACTTCTTTTATCCTCCCTCCCTTCCCGCTGTGAAAAAATAATTTAACTTAAAGAAACGGAATACGAATCTAACAAAATGGAACTAATAACGTGACATAACTAAAAAAAAAAAAAAAAAAAAAAAACGATTCTGCAGACGCAACTCATCTGAAATGAAAACTGTCTTGAAGGACCGAAAGAAAAAAAAACATATGAAATCTAACAGAAAAACTGATTAGAATCCAATCGAAATGAATGAAACAAGATCACTAACGAATCACATACGACTTCCTTCGAGCCCCATCAAAACGAAAGGAACCTCGCTTTATTATATCTATTAAGGCATTTTATTATTATTATTCGCTATTGTTTTTATATATAATTTTAGACTATTATTTTATATTCTGGATATAAATTATTATTATTGATTTTATTACAGTTTGTTTCATTATAAGGATAGTATTTATATTTATTATTAATCTATTAAGAATAGATTTATTTGTATGTTCCTTCCAGTTGAAACTTAACACGTTGGCGTTAACCCCTGTATGCAAGACCTTTCATGTATGCTTCACACCTTTCGAAAGAGATTTTTTGAGTTGTTCGTTCCTTACTATACTTCTTTTATCCTCCCTCCCTTCCCGCTGTGAAAAAATAATTTAACTTAAAGAAACGGAAAACGAATCTAACAAAATGGAACTAATAACGTGACATAACTAAAAAAAAAAAAAAAAAAAAAAAAAAAAACGATTCTGCAGACGCAACTCATCTGAAATGAAAACTGTCTTGAAGGACCGAAAGAAAAAAAAACATATGAAATCTAACAGAAAAACTGATTAGAATCCAATCGAAATGAATGAAACAAGATCACTAACGAATCACATACGACTTCCTTCGAGCCCCATCAAAACGAAAGGAACCTCGCTTTAGTATATCTCATTTAAAAATATCTTACTTTTAATGTAATATTTATTATTAAAATTATTCTTAATTATTAATATACTATTACTATTTATTATATCTATTAAAGCATTTTATTATTATTATTTGCTATTGGTTTTATATATAATTTTAAACTATTATTTTTATATTCTGGATATAAATTATTATTATTGATTTTATTACAGTTTGTTTCATTATAAGGATAGTATTTATATTTATTATTAATCTATTAAGAATAGATTTATTTGTATGTTCCTTCCAGTTGAAACTTAACACGTTGGCGTTAACCCCTGTATGCAAGACCTTTCATGTATGCTTCACACCTTTCGAAAGAGATTTTTTGAGTTGTTCGTTCCTTACTATACTTCTTTTATCCTCCCTCCCTTCCCGCTGTGAAAAAATAATTTAACTTAAAGAAACGGAAAACGAATCTAACAAAATGGAACTAATAACGTGACATAACTAAAAAAAAAAAAAAAAAAAAAAAAACGATTCTGCAGACGCAACTCATCTGAAATGAAAACTGTCTTGAAGGACCGAAAGAAAAAAAAACATATGAAATCTAACAGAAAAACTGATTAGAATCCAATCGAAATGAATGAAACAAGATCACTAACGAATCACATACGACTTCCTTCGAGCCCCATCAAAACGAAAGGAACCTCGCTTTAGTATATCTCATTTAAAAATTTCTTACTTTTAATGTAATATTTATTATTAAAATTACTCTTAATTATTAATATATTGCTATTTATTATATCTATTAAGGCATTTTATTATTATTATTCGCTATTGTTTTCATATATAATTTTAGACTATTATTTTATATTCTGGATATAAATTATTATTATTGATTTTATTACAGTTTGTTTCATTATAAGGATAGTATTTATATTTATTATTAATCTATTAAGAATAGATTTATTTGTATGTTCCTTCCAGTTGAAACTTAACACGTTGGCGTTAACCCCTGTATGCAAGACCTTTCATGTATGCTTCACACCTTTCGAAAGAGATTTTTTGAGTTGTTCGTTCCTTACTATACTTCTTTTATCCTCCCTCCCTTCCCGCTGTGAAAAAATAATTTAACTTAAAGAAACGGAAAACGAATCTAACAAAATGGAACTAATAACGTGACATAACTAAAAAAAAAAAAAAAAAAAAAAAAAAAAAAAAAAAAAAAAAAAAAAAAAAAACGATTCTGCAGACGCAATTCATCTGAAATGAAAACTGTCTTGAAGGACCGAAAGAAAAAAAAACATATGAAATCGAACAGAAAAACTGATTAGAATCCAATCGAAATGAATGAAACAAGATCACTAACGAATCACATACGACTTCCTTCGAGCCCCATCAAAACGAAAGGAACCTCGCTTTAGTATATGTCATTTAAAAATATATTACTTTTAATGTAATATTTATTATTAAAATTATTCTTAATTATTAATATATTGCTATTTATTATATCTATTAAAGCATTTTATTATTATTATTTGCTATTGGTTTTATATATAATTTTAAACTATTATTTTTATATTCTGGATATAAATTATTATTATTGATTTTATTACAGTTTGTTTTATTATAAGGATAGTATTTTTATTTATTATTAATCTATTAAGAATAGATTTATATGTATGTTCCTTCCAGTTGAAACTTAACACGTTGGCGTTAACCCCTGTATGCAAGACTTTTCATGTTTGCTTCAAACCTTCCGAAGGAGACATTTTGTGTTTGTTTCTTACTACTATATTTCTTTTATCCTCCCTCCCTTCCCGCTGTGAAAAAATAATTTAACTTAAAGAAACGGAAAACGAATCTAACAAAATTGAACTATTGACGTGACATAACTAAAAAAAAAAAAAAAAAAAGAACGATGCTGCAAACGCAACTCATCTGAAATGAAAGCTGTCTTGAAGAACCGAACGGAAAAAAAACCCTATGAAATCGAAAAGAAAAACTGTTTAGAATCCAAACGAAATGAATGAAACAAGATCACTAACGAATCACATACGACTTCCTTCGAGCCCCACGAAATTACAGAATCAAAACGAAAGGAACGTCGCTTTAGTATACGTCATTAAAAATATATTACTTTTAATGTAATATTTATTATTAAAATTATTCTTAATTGTTAATATATTGCTATTTATTATATCTATTAAGGCATTTTATTATTATTATTCGCTGTTTTTATATATAATTTTAGACTATTATTTTATATTCTGGATATAAATTATTATTATTCATTTTATTACAGTTTGTTTTATTATAAGGATAGTATTTATATTTATTATTAATCTATTAAGAATAGATTTATATGTTCCTTCCAGTTGAAACTTAACACGTTGGCGTTAACCCCTGTATGCAAGACTTTTCATGTTTGCTTCACACCTTTCGAAGGAGACTTTTTGTGTTTGTTTCTTACAAAATTTATTTTATCCTCCCTCCCTTCCCACTGTGAAAAAATAATTTAATATTAAAAAAACGGAAAACGAATCTAACAAAATGGAACTAATAACGTGACATAATTAAAAAAAAAAAAAAAAAAAACGATTCTGCAGACGCAACTCATCTGAAATGAAAAGTGTCTTGCAGGACCGAAAGAAAAAAAAACATATGAAATCTAACAGAAAAACTGATTAGAATCCAATCGAAATGAATGAAACAAGATCACTAACGAATCACATACGACTTCCTTCGAGCCCCATCAAAACGAAAGGAACCTCGCTTTAGTATATCTCATTTAAAAATATCTTACTTTTAATGTAATATTTATTATTAAAATTATTCTTAATTATTAATATATTGCTATTTATTATATCTATTAAGGCATTTTATTCTTATTATTCGCTATTGTTTTTATATATAATTTTAGACTATTATTTTATATTCTGGATATAAATTATTATTATTGATTTTATTACAGTTTGTTTTATTATAAGGATAGTATTTTTATTTATTATTAATCTATTAAGAATAGATTTATATGTATGTTCCTTCCAGTTGAAACTTAACACGTTGGCGTTAACCCCTGTATGCAAGACTTTTCATGTTTGCTTCAAACCTTCCGAAGGAGACATTTTGTGTTTGTTTCTTACTACTATATTTCTTTTATCCTCCCTCCCTTCCCGCTGTGAAAAAATAATTTAACTTAAAGAAACGGAAAACGAATCTAACAAAATTGAACTATTGACGTGACATAACTAAAAAAAAAAAAAAAAAAACGATGCTGCAAACGCAACTCATCTGAAATGAAGGCTGTCTTGAAGAACCGAACGAAACAAAAAACCCCTATGAAATCGAAAAGAAAAACTGTTTAGAATCCAATCGAAATGAATGAAACAAGATCACTAACGAATCACATACGACTTCCTTCGAGCCCCACGAAATTACAGAATCAAAACGAAAGGAACCTCGCTTTAGTATACGTCATTTAAAAATATATTACTTTTAATGTAATATTTATTATTAAAATTATTCTTAATTATTAATATATTGCTATTTATTATATCTATTAAGGCATTTTATTATTATTATTCGCTATTGTTTTTATATATAATTTTAGACTATTATTTTATATTCTGGATATAAATTATTATTATTGATTTTATTACAGTTTGTTTTATTATAAGGATAGTATTTATATTTATTATTAATCTATTAAGAATAGATTTATTTGTATGTTCCTTCCAGTTGAAACTTAACACGTTGGCGTTAACCCCTGTATGCAAGACCTTTCATGTATGCTTCACACCTTTCGAAAGAGATTTTTTGAGTTGTTCGTTCCTTACTATACTTCTTTTATCCTCCCTCCCTTCCCGCTGTGAAAAAATAATTTAACTTAAAGAAACGGAAAACGAATCTAACAAAATGGAACTAATAACGTGACATAACTAAAAAAAAAAAAAACGATTCTGCAGACGCAACTCATCTGAAATGAAAACTGTCTTGAAGGACCGAAAGAAAAAAAAACATATGAAATCTAACAGAAAAACTGATTAGAATCCAATCGAAATGAATGAAACAAGATCACTAACGAATCACATACGACTTCCTTCGAGCCCCATCAAAACGAAAGGAACCTCGCTTTAGTATATCTCATTTAAAAATATCTTACTTTTAATGTAATATTTATTATTAAAATTATTCTTAATTATTAATATATTGCTATTTATTATATCTATTAAGGCATTTTATTATTATTATTCGCTATTGTTTTTATATATAATTTTAGACTATTATTTTATATTCTGGATATAAATTATTATTATTGATTTTATTACAGTTTGTTTCATTATAAGGATAGTATTTATATTTATTATTAATCTATTAAGAATATATTTATTTGTATGTTCCTTCCAGTTGAAACTTAACACGTTGGCGTTAACCCCTGTATGCAAGACCTTTCATGTATGCTTCACACCTTTCGAAAGAGATTTTTTGAGTTGTTCGTTCCTTACTATACTTCTTTTATCCTCCCTCCCTTCCCGCTGTGAAAAAATAATTTAACTTAAAGAAACGGAAAACGAATCTAACAAAATGGAACTAATAACGTGACATAACTAAAAAAAAAAAAAAAAAAAAAAAACGATTCTGCAGACGCAACTCATCTGAAATGAAAACTGTCTTGAAGGACCGAAAGAAAAAAAAACATATGAAATCTAACAGAAAAACTGATTAGAATCCAATCGAAATGAATGAAACAAGATCACTAACGAATCACATACGACTTCCTTCGAGCCCCATCAAAACGAAAGGAACCTCGCTTTAGTATATCTCATTTAAAAATATCTTACTTTTAATGTAATATTTATTATTAAAATTATTCTTAATTATTAATATACTATTACTATTTATTATATCTATTAAAGCATTTTATTATTATTATTTGCTATTGGTTTTATATATAATTTTAAACTATTATTTTTATATTCTGGATATAAATTATTATTATTGATTTTATTACAGTTTGTTTCATTATAAGGATAGTATTTATATTTATTATTAATCTATTAAGAATAGATTTATTTGTATGTTCCTTCCAGTTGAAACTTAACACGTTGGCGTTAACCCCTGTATGCAAGACCTTTCATGTATGCTTCACACCTTTCGAAAGAGATTTTTTGAGTTGTTCGTTCCTTACTATACTTCTTTTATCCTCCCTCCCTTCCCGCTGTGAAAAAATAATTTAACTTAAAGAAACGGAAAACGAATCTAACAAAATGGAACTAATAACGTGACATAACTAAAAAAAAAAAAAAAAAAAACGATTCTGCAGACGCAACTCATCTGAAATGAAAACTGTCTTGAAGGACCGAAAGAAAAAAAAAACATATGAAATCTAACAGAAAAACTGATTAGAATCCAATCGAAATGAATGAAACAAGATCACTAACGAATCACATACGACTTCCTTCGAGCCCCATCAAAACGAAAGGAACCTCGCTTTAGTATATCTCATTTAAAAATATCTTACTTTTAATGTAATATTTATTATTAAAATTATTCTTAATTATTAATATACTATTACTATTTATTATATCTATTAAAGCATTTTATTATTATTATTTGCTATTGGTTTTATATATAATTTTAAACTATTATTTTTATATTCTGGATATAAATTATTATTATTGATTTTATTACAGTTTGTTTCATTATAAGGATAGTATTTATATTTATTATTAATCTATTAAGAATAGATTTATTTGTATGTTCCTTCCAGTTGAAACTTAACACGTTGGCGTTAACCCCTGTATGCAAGACCTTTCATGTATGCTTCACACCTTTCGAAAGAGATTTTTTGAGTTGTTCGTTCCTTACTATACTTCTTTTATCCTCCCTCCCTTCCCGCAGTGAAAAAATAATTTAACTTAAAGAAACGGAAAACGAATCTAACAAAATGGAACTAATAACGTGACATAACTAAAAAAAAAAAAAAAAAAAAAACGATTCTGCAGACGCAACTCATCTGAAATGAAAACTGTCTTGAAGGACCGAAAGAAAAAAAAACATATGAAATCTAACAGAAAAACTGATTAGAATCCAATCGAAATGAATGAAACAAGATCACTAACGAATCACATACGACTTCCTTCGAGCCCCATCAAAACGAAAGGAACCTCGCTTTAGTATATCTCATTTAAAAATATCTTACTTTTAATGTAATATTTATTATTAAAATTATTCTTAATTATTAATATACTATTACTATTTATTATATCTATTAAAGCATTTTATTATTATTATTTGCTATTGGTTTTATATATAATTTTAAACTATTATTTTTATATTCTGGATATAAATTATTATTATTGATTTTATTACAGTTTGTTTCATTATAAGGATAGTATTTATATTTATTATTAATCTATTAAGAATAGATTTATTTGTATGTTCCTTCCAGTTGAAACTTAACACGTTGGCGTTAACCCCTGTATGCAAGACCTTTCATGTATGCTTCACACCTTTCGAAAGAGATTTTTTGAGTTGTTCGTTCCTTACTATACTTCTTTTATCCTCCCTCCCTTCCCGCTGTGAAAAAATAATTTAACTTAAAGAAACGGAAAACGAATCCAACAAAATGGAACTAATAACGTGACATAACTAAAAAAAAAAAAAAAAAAAAAAAAAAAAAAAAACGATTCTGCAGACGCAACTCATCTGAAATGAAAACTGTCTTGAAGGACCGAAAGAAAAAAAAACATATGAAATCTAACAGAAAAACTTATTAGAATCCAATCGAAATGAATGAAACAAGATCACTAACGAATCACATACGACTTCCTTCGAGCCCCATGAAAACGAAAGGAACCTCGCTTTAGTATATCTCATTTAAAAATATCTTACTTTTAATGTAATATTTATTATTAAAATTATTCTTAATTATTAATATATTGCTATTTATTATATCTATTAAGGCATTTTATTATTATTATTCGCTATTGTTTTTATATATAATTTTAGACTATTATTTTATATTCTGGATATAAATTATTATTATTGATTTTATTACAGTTTGTTTCATTATAAGGATAGTATTTATATTTATTATTAATCTATTAAGAATAGATTTATTTGTATGTTCCTTCCAGTTGAAACTTAACACGTTGGCGTTAACCCCTGTATGCAAGACCTTTCATGTATGCTTCACACCTTTCGAAAGAGATTTTTTGAGTTGTTCGTTCCTTACTATACTTCTTTTATCCTCCCTCCCTTCCCGCTGTGAAAAAATAATTTAACTTAAAGAAACGGAAAACGAATCTAACAAAATGGAACTAATAACGTGACATAACTAAAAAAAAAAAAAAAAAAAAAAAAACGATTCTGCAGACGCAACTCATCTGAAATGAAAACTGTCTTGAAGGACCGAAAGAAAATAAAACATATGAAATCTAACAGAAAAACTGATTAGAATCCAATCGAAATGAATGAAACAAGATCACTAACGAATCACATACGACTTCCTTCGAGCCCCATCAAAACGAAAGGAACCTCGCTTTAGTATATCTCATTTAAAAATATCTTACTTTTAATGTAATATTTATTATTAAAATTATTCTTAATTATTAATATACTATTACTATTTATTATATCTATTAAAGCATTTTATTATTATTATTTGCTATTGGTTTTATATATAATTTTAAACTATTATTTTTATATTCTGGATATAAATTATTATTATTGATTTTATTACAGTTTGTTTCATTATAAGGATAGTATTTATATTTATTATTAATCTATTAAGAATAGATTTATTTGTATGTTCCTTCCAGTTGAAACTTAACACGTTGGCGTTAACCCCTGTATGCAAGACCTTTCATGTATGCTTCACACCTTTCGAAAGAGATTTTTTGAGTTGTTCGTTCCTTACTATACCTCTTTTATCCTCCCTCCCTTCCCGCTGTGAAAAAATAATTTAACTTAAAGAAACGGAAAACGAATCTAACAAAATGGAACTAATAACGTGACATAACTAAAAAAAAAAAAAAAAAAAACGATTCTGCAGACGCAACTCATCTGAAATGAAAACTGTCTTGAAGGACCGAAAGAAAAAAAAACATATGAAATCTAACAGAAAAACTGATTAGAATCCAATCGAAATGAATGAAACAAGATCACTAACGAATCACATACGACTTCCTTCGAGCCCCATCAAAACGAAAGGAACCTCGCTTTAGTATATCTCATTTAAAAATATCTTACTTTTAATGTAATATTTATTATTAAAATTATTCTTAATTATTAATATATTGCTATTTATTATATCTATTAAGGCATTTTATTATTATTATTCGCTATTGTTTTTATATATAATTTTAGACTATTATTTTATATTCTGGATATAAATTATTATTATTGATTTTATTACAGTTTGTTTCATTATAAGGATAGTATTTATATTTATTATTAATCTATTAAGAATAGATTTATTTGTATGTTCCTTCCAGTTGAAACTTAACACGTTGGCGTTAACCCCTGTATGCAAGACCTTTCATGTATGCTTCACACCTTTCGAAAGAGATTTTTTGAGTTGTTCGTTCCTTACTATACTTCTTTTATCCTCCCTACCTTCCCGCTGTGAAAAAATAATTTAACTTAAAGAAACGGAAAACGAATCTAACAAAATGGAACTAATAACGTGACATAACTAAAAAAAAAAAAAAAAAAAAAAAAAAAAAAACGATTCTGCAGACGCAACTCATCTGAAATGAAAACTGTCTTGAAGGACCGAAAGAAAAAAAACATATGAAATCGAACAGAAAAACTGATTAGAATCCAATCGAAATGAATGAAACAAGATCACTAACGAATCACATACGACTTCCTTCGAGCCCCATCAAAACGAAAGGAACCTCGCTTTAGTATATGTCATTTAAAAATATATTACTTTTAATGTAATATTTATTATTAAAATTATTCTTAATTATTAATATATTGCTATTTATTATATCTATTAAGGCATTTTATTATTATTATTCGCTATTGTTTTTATATATAATTTTAGACTATTATTTTATATTCTGGATATAAATTATTATTATTGATTTTATTACAGTTTGTTTTATTATAAGGATAGTATTTTTATTTATTATTAATCTATTAAGAATAGATTTATATGTATGTTCCTTCCAGTTGAAACTTAACACGTTGGCGTTAACCCCTGTATGCAAGACTTTTCATGTTTGCTTCACACCTTCCGAAGGAGACATTTTGTGTTTGTTTCTTACTACTATATTTCTTTTATCCTCCCTCCCTTCCCGCTGTGAAAAAATAATCTACTTTAAAAATATATTACTTTTAATGTAACATTTATTATTAAAATTATTCTTAATTCTTAATATACTATTACTATTTATTATATCTATTAAAGCATTTTATTATTATTATTTGCTATTGGTTTTATATATAATTTTAAACTATTATTTTTATATTCTGGATATAAATTATTATTATTGATTTTATTACAGTTTGTTTCATTATAAGGATAGTATTTATATTTATTATTAATCTATTAAGAATAGATTTATTTGTATGTTCCTTCCAGTTGAAACTTAACAAGTTGGCGTTAACCCCTGTATGCAAGACCTTTCATGTATGCTTCACACCTTTCGAAAGAGATTTTTTGAGTTGTTCGTTCCTTACTATACTTCTTTTATCCTCCCTCCCTTCCCGCTGTGAAAAAATAATTTAACTTAAAGAAACGGAAAACGAATCTAACAAAATGGAACTAATAACGTGACATAACTAAAAAAAAAAAAAAAAAAAAAAAACGATTCTGCAGACGCAACTCATCTGCAATGAAAACTGTCTTGAAGGACCGAAAGAAAAAAAAACATATGAAATCTAACAGAAAAACTGATTAGAATCCAATCGAAATGAATGAAACAAGATCACTAACGAATCACATACGACTTCCTTCGAGCCCCATCAAAACGAAAGGAACCTCGCTTTAGTATATCTCATTTAAAAATATCTTACTTTTAATGTAATATTTATTATTAAAATTATTCTTAATTATTAATATACTATTACTATTTATTATATCTATTAAAGCATTTTATTATTATTATTTGCTATTGGTTTTATATATAATTTTAAACTATTATTTTTATATTCTGGATATAAATTATTATTATTGATTTTATTACAGTTTGTTTCATTATAAGGATAGTATTTATATTTATTATTAATCTATTAAGAATAGATTTATTTGTATGTTCCTTCCAGTTGAAACTTAACACGTTGGCGTTAACCCCTGTATGCAAGACCTTTCATGTATGCTTCACACCTTTCGAAAGAGATTTTTTGAGTTGTTCGTTCCTTACTATACTTCTTTTATCCTCCCTCCCTTCCCGCTGTGAAAAAATAATTTAACTTAAAGAAACGGAAAACGAATCTAACAAAATGGAACTAATAACGTGACATAACTAAAAAAAAAAAAAAAAAAAAAAAAAAAAAAACGATTCTGCAGACGCAACTCATCTGAAATGAAAACTGTCTTGAAAGACCGAAAGAAAAAAAAACATATGAAATCTAACAGAAAAACTGATTAGAATCCAATCGAAATGAATGAAACAAGATCACTAACGAATCACATACGACTTCCTTCGAGCCCCATCAAAACGAAAGGAACCTCGCTTTAGTATATCTCATTTAAAAATATCTTACTTTTAATGTAATATTTATTATTAAAATTATTCTTAATTATTAATATACTATTACTATTTATTATATCTATTAAAGCATTTTATTATTATTATTTGCTATTGGTTTTATATATAATTTTAAACTATTATTTTTATATTCTGGATATAAATTATTATTATTGATTTTATTACAGTTTGTTTCATTATAAGGATAGTATTTATATTTATTATTAATCTATTAAGAATAGATTTATTTGTATGTTCCTTCCAGTTGAAACTTAACACGTTGGCGTTAACCCCTGTATGCAAGACCTTTCATGTATGCTTCACACCTTTCGAAAGAGATTTTTTGAGTTGTTCGTTCCTTACTATACTTCTTTTATCCTCCCTCCCTTCCCGCTGTGAAAAAATAATTTAACTTAAAGAAACGGAAAACGAATCTAACAAAATGGAACTAATAACGTGACATAACTAAAAAAAAAAAAAACGATTCTGCAGACGCAACTCATCTGAAATGAAAACTGTCTTGAAGGACCGAAAGAAAAAAAAACATATGAAATCTAACAGAAAAACTGATTAGAATCCAATCGAAATGAATGAAACAAGATCACTAACGAATCACATACGACTTCCTTCGAGCCCCATCAAAACGAAAGGAACCTCGCTTTAGTATATCTCATTTAAAAATATCTTACTTTTAATGTAATATTTATTATTAAAATTATTCTTAATTATTAATATACTATTACTATTTATTATATCTATTAAAGCATTTTATTATTATTATTTGCTATTGGTTTTATATATAATTTTAAACTATTATTTTTATATTCTGGATATAAATTATTATTATTGATTTTATTACAGTTTGTTTCATTATAAGGATAGTATTTATATTTATTATTAATCTATTAAGAATAGATTTATTTGTATGTTCCTTCCAGTTGAAACTTAACACGTTGGCGTTAACCCCTGTATGCAAGACCTTTCATGTATTCTTCACACCTTTCGAAAGAGATTTTTTGAGTTGTTCGTTCCTTACTATACTTCTTTTATCCTCCCTCCCTTCCCGCTGTGAAAAAATAATTTAACTTAAAGAAACGGAAAACGAATCTAACAAAATGGAACTAATAACGTGACATAACTAAAAAAAAAAAAAAAAAAAAAAAAAACGATTCTGCAGACGCAACTCATCTGAAATGAAAACTGTCTTGAAGGACCGAAAGAAAAAAAAACATATGAAATCTAACAGAAAAACTGATTAGAATCCAATCGAAATGAATGAAACAAGATCACTAACGAATCACATACGACTTCCTTCGAGCCCCATCAAAACGAAAGGAACCTCGCTTTAGTATATCTCATTTAAAAATATCTTACTTTTAATGTAATATTTATTATTAAAATTATTCTTAATTATTAATATACTATTACTATTTATTATATCTATTAAAGCATTTTAATATTATTATTTGCTATTGGTTTTATATATAATTTTAAACTATTATTTTTATATTCTGGATATAAATTATTATTATTGATTTTATTACAGTTTGTTTCATTATAAGGATAGTATTTATATTTATTATTAATCTATTAAGAATAGATTTATTTGTATGTTCCTTCCAGTTGAAACTTAACACGTTGGCGTTAACCCCTGTATGCAAAACCTTTCATGTATGCTTCACACCTTTCGAAAGAGATTTTTTGAGTTGTTCGTTCCTTACTATACTTCTTTTATCCTCCCTCCCTTCCCGCTGTGAAAAAATAATTTAACTTAAAGAAACGGAAAACGAATCTAACAAAATGGAACTAATAACGTGACATAACTAAAAAAAAAAAAAAAAAAAAAAAAAAAACGATTCTGCAGACGCAACTCATCTGAAATGAAAACTGTCTTGAAGGACCGAAAGAAAAAAAAACATATGAAATCTAACAGAAAAACTGATTAGAATCCAATCGAAATGAATGAAACAAGATCACTAACGAATCACATACGACTTCCTTCGAGCCCCATCAAAACGAAAGGAACCTCGCTTTAGTATATCTCATTTAAAAATATCTTACTTTTAATGTAATATTTATTATTAAAATTATTCTTAATTATTAATATATTGCTATTTATTATATCTATTAAGGCATTTTATTATTATTATTCGCTATTGTTTTTATATATAATTTTAGACTATTATTTTATATTCTGGATATAAATTATTATTATTGATTTTATTACAGTTTGTTTCATTATAAGGATAGTATTTATATTTATTATTAATCTATTAAGAATAGATTTATTTGTATGTTCCTTCCAGTTGAAACTTAACACGTTGGCGTTAACCCCTGTATGCAAGACCTTTCATGTATGCTTCACACCTTTCGAAAGAGATTTTTTGAGTTGTTCGTTCCTTACTATACTTCTTTTATCCTCCCTCCCTTCCCGCTGTGAAAAAATAATTTAACTTAAAGAAACGGAAAACGAATCTAACAAAATGGAACTAATAACGTGACATAACTAAAAAAAAAAAAAAAAAAAAAAAAACGATTCTGCAGACGCAACTCATCTGAAATGAAAACTGTCTTGAAGGACCGAAAGAAAAAAAACATATGAAATCTAACAGAAAAACTGATTAGAATCCAATCGAAATGAATGAAACAAGATCACTAACGAATCACATACGACTTCCTTCGAGCCCCATCAAAACGAAAGGAACCTCGCTTTAGTATATCTCATTTAAAAATATCTTACTTTTAATGTAATATTTATTATTAAAATTATTCTTAATTATTAATATACTATTACTATTTATTATATCTATTAAAGCATTTTATTATTATTATTTGCTATTGGTTTTATATATAATTTTAAACTATTATTTTTATATTCTGGATATAAATTATTATTATTGATTTTATTACAGTTTGTTTCATTATAAGGATAGTATTTATATTTATTATTAATCTATTAAGAATAGATTTATTTGTATGTTCCTTCCAGTTGAAACTTAACACGTTGGCGTTAACCCCTGTATGCAAGACCTTTCATGTATGCTTCACACCTTTCGAAAGAGATTTTTTGAGTTGTTCGTTCCTTACTATACTTCTTTTATCCTCCTTCCCTTCCCGCTGTGAAAAAATAATTTAACTTAAAGAAACGGAAAACGAATCTAACAAAATGGAACTAATAACGTGACATAACTAAAAAAAAAAAAAAAAAAAAAAAAAACGATTCTGCAGACGCAACTCATCTGAAATGAAAACTGTCTTGAAGGACCGAAAGAAAAAAAAACATATGAAATCTAACAGAAAAACTGGTTAGAATCCAATCGAAATGAATGAAACAAGATCACTAACGAATCACATACGACTTCCTTCGAGCCCCATCAAAACGAAAGGAACCTCGCTTTAGTATATCTCATTTAAAAATATCTTACTTTTAATGTAATATTTATTATTAAAATTATTCTTAATTATTAATATATTGCTATTTATTATATCTATTAAGGCATTTTATTATTATTATTCGCTATTGTTTTTATATATAATTTTAGACTATTATTTTATATTCTGGATATAAATTATTATTATTGATTTTATTACAGTTTGTTTCATTATAAGGATAGTATTTATATTTATTATTAATCTATTAAGAATACATTTATTTGTATGTTCCTTCCAGTTGAAACTTAACACGTTGGCGTTAACCCCTGTATGCAAGACCTTTCATGTATGCTTCACACCTTTCGAAAGAGATTTTTTGAGTTGTTCGTTCCTTACTATACTTCTTTTATCCTCCCTCCCTTCCCGCTGTGAAAAAATAATTTAACTTAAAGAAACGGAAAACGAATCTAACAAAATGGAACTAATAACGTGACATAACTAAAAAAAAAAAAAAAAAAAAAAAAAAAAAAAAAAAAAAAAAAAAAAAAAAAAACGATTCTGCAGACGCAACTCATCTGAAATGAAAACTGTCTTGAAGGACCGAAAGAAAAAAAAACATATGAAATCGAACAGAAAAACTGATTAGAATCCAATCGAAATGAATGAAACAAGATCACTAACGAATCACATACGACTTCCTTCGAGCCCCATCAAAACGAAAGGAACCTCGCTTTAGTATATGTCATTTAAAAATATATTACTTTTAATGTAATATTTATTATTAAAATTATTCTTAATTATTAATATATTGCTATTTATTATATCTATTAAAGCATTTTATTATTATTATTTGCTATTGGTTTTATATATAATTTTAAACTATTATTTTTATATTCTGGATATAAATTATTATTATTGATTTTATTACAGTTTGTTTCATTATAAGGATAGTATTTATATTTATTATTAATCTATTAAGAATAGATTTATTTGTATGTTCCTTCCAGTTGAAACTTAACACGTTGGCGTTAACCCCTGTATGCAAGACCTTTCATGTATGCTTCACACCTTTCGAAAGAGATTTTTTGAGTTGTTCGTTCCTTACTATACTTCTTTTATCCTCCCTCCCTTCCCGCTGTGAAAAAATAATTTAACTTAAAGAAACGGAAAACGAATCTAACAAAATGGAACTAATAACGTGACATAACTAAAAAAAAAAAAAAAAAAAAAAAACGATTCTGCAGACGCAACTCATCTGAAATGAAAAGTGTCTTGAAGGACCGAAAGAAAAAAAAACATGAAATCTAACAGAAAAACTGATTAGAATCCAATCGAAATGAATGAAACAAGATCACTAACGAATCACATACGACTTCCTTCGAGCCCCATCAAAACGAAAGGAACCTCGCTTTAGTATATCTCATTTAAAAATATCTTACTTTTAATGTAATATTTATTATTAAAATTATTCTTAATTATTAATATACTATTACTATTTATTATATCTATTAAAGCATTTTATTATTATTATTTGCTATTGGTTTTATATATAATTTTAAACTATTATTTTTATATTCTGGATATAAATTATTATTATTGATTTTATTACAGTTTGTTTCATTATAAGGATAGTATTTATATTTATTATTAATCTATTAAGAATAGATTTATTTGTATGTTCCTTCCAGTTGAAACTTAACACGTTGGCGTTAACCCCTGTATGCAAGACCTTTCATGTATGCTTCACACCTTTCGAAAGAGATTTTTTGAGTTGTTCGTTCCTTACTATACTTCTTTTATCCTCCCTCCCTTCCCGCTGTGAAAAAATAATTTAACTTAAAGAAACGGAAAACGAATCTAACAAAATGGAACTAATAACGTGACATAACTAAAAAAAAAAAAAAAAAAAAAAAAAACGATTCTGCAGACGCAACTCATCTGAAATGAAAACTGTCTTGAAGGACCGAAAGAAAATAAAACATATGAAATCTAACAGAAAAACTGATTAGAATCCAATCGAAATGAATGAAACAAGATCACTAACGAATCACATACGACTTCCTTCGAGCCCCATCAAAACGAAAGGAACCTCGCTTTAGTATATCTCATTTAAAAATATCTTACTTTTAATGTAATATTTATTATTAAAATTATTCTTAATTATTAATATACTATTACTATTTATTATATCTATTAAAGCATTTTATTATTATTATTTGCTATTGGTTTTATATATAATTTTAAACTATTATTTTTATATTCTGGATATAAATTATTATTATTGATTTTATTACAGTTTGTTTCATTATAAGGATAGTATTTATATTTATTATTAATCTATTAAGAATAGATTTATTTGTATGTTCCTTCCAGTTGAAACTTAACACGTTGGCGTTAACCCCTGTATGCAAGACCTTTCATGTATGCTTCACACCTTTCGAAAGAGATTTTTTGAGTTGTTCGTTCCTTACTATACTTCTTTTATCCTCCCTCCCTTCCCGCTGTGGAAAAATAATTTAACTTAAAGAAACGGAAAACGAATCTAACAAAATGGAACTAATAACGTGACATAACTAAAAAAAAAAAAAAAAACGATTCTGCAGACGCAACTCATCTGAAATGAAAACTGTCTTGAAGGACCGAAAGAAAAAAAAACATATGAAATCTAACAGAAAAACTGATTAGAATCCAATCGAAATGAATGAAACAAGATCACTAACGAATCACATACGACTTCCTTCGAGCCCCATCAAAACGAAAGGAACCTCGCTTTAGTATATCTCATTTAAAAATATCTTACTTTTAATGTAATATTTATTATTAAAATTATTCTTAATTATTAATATACTATTACTATTTATTATATCTATTAAAGCATTTTATTATTATTATTTGCTATTGGTTTTATATATAATTTTAAACTATTATTTTTATATTCTGGATATAAATTATTATTATTGATTTTATTACAGTTTGTTTCATTATAAGGATAGTATTTATATTTATTATTAATCTATTAAGAATAGATTTATTTGTATGTTCCTTCCAGTTGAAACTTAACACGTTGGCGTTAACCCCTGTATGCAAGACCTTTCATGTATGCTTCACACCTTTCGAAAGAGATTTTTTGAGTTGTTCGTTCCTTACTATACCTCTTTTATCCTCCCTCCCTTCCCGCTGTGAAAAAATAATTTAACTTAAAGAAACGGAAAACGAATCTAACAAAATGGAACTAATAACGTGACATAACTAAAAAAAAAAAAAAAAAAAACGATTCTGCAGACGCAACTCATCTGAAATGAAAACTGTCTTGAAGGACCGAAAGAAAAAAAAACATATGAAATCTAACAGAAAAACTGATTAGAATCCAATCGAAATGAATGAAACAAGATCACTAACGAATCACATACGACTTCCTTCGAGCCCCATCAAAACGAAAGGAACCTCGCTTTAGTATATCTCATTTAAAAATATCTTACTTTTAATGTAATATTTATTATTAAAATTATTCTTAATTATTAATATATTGCTATTTATTATATCTATTAAGGCATTTTATTATTATTATTCGCTATTGTTTTTATATATAATTTTAGACTATTATTTTATATTCTGGATATAAATTATTATTATTGATTTTATTACAGTTTGTTTCATTATAAGGATAGTATTTATATTTATTATTAATCTATTAAGAATAGATTTATTTGTATGTTCCTTCCAGTTGAAACTTAACACGTTGGCGTTAACCCCTGTATGCAAGACCTTTCATGTATGCTTCACACCTTTCGAAAGAGATTTTTTGAGTTGTTCGTTCCTTACTATACTTCTTTTATCCTCCCTACCTTCCCGCTGTGAAAAAATAATTTAACTTAAAGAAACGGAAAACGAATCTAACAAAATGGAACTAATAACGTGACATAACTAAAAAAAAAAAAAAAAAAAAAAAAAAAAAAAAAAACGATTCTGCAGACGCAACTCATCTGAAATGAAAACTGTCTTGAAGGACCGAAAGAAAAAAAACATATGAAATCGAACAGAAAAACTGATTAGAATCCAATCGAAATGAATGAAACAAGATCACTAACGAATCACATACGACTTCCTTCGAGCCCCATCAAAACGAAAGGAACCTCGCTTTAGTATATGTCATTTAAAAATATATTACTTTTAATGTAATATTTATTATTAAAATTATTCTTAATTATTAATATATTGCTATTTATTATATCTATTAAGGCATTTTATTATTATTATTCGCTATTGTTTTTATATATAATTTTAGACTATTATTTTATATTCTGGATATAAATTATTATTATTGATTTTATTACAGTTTGTTTTATTATAAGGATAGTATTTTTATTTATTATTAATCTATTAAGAATAGATTTATATGTATGTTCCTTCCAGTTGAAACTTAACACGTTGGCGTTAACCCCTGTATGCAAGACTTTTCATGTTTGCTTCACACCTTCCGAAGGAGACATTTTGTGTTTGTTTCTTACTACTATATTTCTTTTATCCTCCCTCCCTTCCCGCTGTGAAAAAATAATCTACTTTAAAAATATATTACTTTTAATGTAACATTTATTATTAAAATTATTCTTAATTCTTAATATACTATTACTATTTATTATATCTATTAAAGCATTTTATTATTATTATTTGCTATTGGTTTTATATATAATTTTAAACTATTATTTTTATATTCTGGATATAAATTATTATTATTGATTTTATTACAGTTTGTTTCATTATAAGGATAGTATTTATATTTATTATTAATCTATTAAGAATAGATTTATTTGTATGTTCCTTCCAGTTGAAACTTAACAAGTTGGCGTTAACCCCTGTATGCAAGACCTTTCATGTATGCTTCACACCTTTCGAAAGAGATTTTTTGAGTTGTTCGTTCCTTACTATACTTCTTTTATCCTCCCTCCCTTCCCGCTGTGAAAAAATAATTTAACTTAAAGAAACGGAAAACGAATCTAACAAAATGGAACTAATAACGTGACATAACTAAAAAAAAAAAAAAAAAAAAAAACGATTCTGCAGACGCAACTCATCTGAAATGAAAACTGTCTTGAAGGACCGAAAGAAAAAAAAACATATGAAATCTAACAGAAAAACTGATTAGAATCCAATCGAAATGAATGAAACAAGATCACTAACGAATCACATACGACTTCCTTCGAGCCCCATCAAAACGAAAGGAACCTCGCTTTAGTATATCTCATTTAAAAATATCTTACTTTTAATGTAATATTTATTATTAAAATTATTCTTAATTATTAATATACTATTACTATTTATTATATCTATTAAAGCATTTTATTATTATTATTTGCTATTGGTTTTATATATAATTTTAAACTATTATTTTTATATTCTGGATATAAATTATTATTATTGATTTTATTACAGTTTGTTTCATTATAAGGATAGTATTTATATTTATTATTAATCTATTAAGAATAGATTTATTTGTATGTTCCTTCCAGTTGAAACTTAACACGTTGGCGTTAACCCCTGTATGCAAGACCTTTCATGTATGCTTCACACCTTTCGAAAGAGATTTTTTGAGTTGTTCGTTCCTTACTATACTTCTTTTATCCTCCCTCCCTTCCCGCTGTGAAAAAATAATTTAACTTAAAGAAACGGAAAACGAATCTAACAAAATGGAACTAATAACGTGACATAACTAAAAAAAAAAAAAAAAAAAAAAAAAAAAAAAACGATTCTGCAGACGCAACTCATCTGAAATGAAAACTGTCTTGAAAGACCGAAAGAAAAAAAAACATATGAAATCTAACAGAAAAACTGATTAGAATCCAATCGAAATGAATGAAACAAGATCACTAACGAATCACATACGACTTCCTTCGAGCCCCATCAAAACGAAAGGAACCTCGCTTTAGTATATCTCATTTAAAAATATCTTACTTTTAATGTAATATTTATTATTAAAATTATTCTTAATTATTAATATACTATTACTATTTATTATATCTATTAAAGCATTTTATTATTATTATTTGCTATTGGTTTTATATATAATTTTAAACTATTATTTTTATATTCTGGATATAAATTATTATTATTGATTTTATTACAGTTTGTTTCATTATAAGGATAGTATTTATATTTATTATTAATCTATTAAGAATAGATTTATTTGTATGTTCCTTCCAGTTGAAACTTAACACGTTGGCGTTAACCCCTGTATGCAAGACCTTTCATGTATGCTTCACACCTTTCGAAAGAGATTTTTTGAGTTGTTCGTTCCTTACTATACTTCTTTTATCCTCCCTCCCTTCCCGCTGTGAAAAACTAATTTAACTTAAAGAAACGGAAAACGAATCTAACAAAATGGAACTAATAACGTGACATAACTAAAAAAAAAAAAAACGATTCTGCAGACGCAACTCATCTGAAATGAAAACTGTCTTGAAGGACCGAAAGAAAAAAAAACATATGAAATCTAACAGAAAAACTGATTAGAATCCATTCGAAATGAATGAAACAAGATCACTAACGAATCACATACGACTTCCTTCGAGCCCCATCAAAACGAAAGGAACCTCGCTTTAGTATATCTCATTTAAAAATATCTTACTTTTAATGTAATATTTATTATTAAAATTATTCTTAATTATTAATATACTATTACTATTTATTATATCTATTAAAGCATTTTATTATTATTATTTGCTATTGGTTTTATATATAATTTTAAACTATTATTTTTATATTCTGGATATAAATTATTATTATTGATTTTATTACAGTTTGTTTCATTATAAGGATAGTATTTATATTTATTATTAATCTATTAAGAATAGATTTATTTGTATGTTCCTTCCAGTTGAAACTTAACACGTTGGCGTTAACCCCTGTATGCAAGACCTTTCATGTATGCTTCACACCTTTCGAAAGAGATTTTTTGAGTTGTTCGTTCCTTACTATACTTCTTTTATCCTCCCTCCCTTCCCGCTGTGAAAAAATAATTTAACTTAAAGAAACGGAAAACGAATCTAACAAAATGGAACTAATAACGTGACATAACTAAAAAAAAAAAAAAAAAAAAAACGATTCTGCAGACGCAACTCATCTGAAATGAAAACTGTCTTGAAGGACCGAAAGAAAAAAAAACATATGAAATCTAACAGAAAAACTGATTAGAATCCAATCGAAATGAATGAAACAAGATCACTAACGAATCACATACGACTTCCTTCGAGCCCCATCAAAACGAAAGGAACCTCGCTTTAGTATATCTCATTTAAAAATATCTTACTTTTAATGTAATATTTATTATTAAAATTATTCTTAATTATTAATATACTATTACTATTTATTATATCTATTAAAGCATTTTATTATTATTATTTGCTATTGGTTTTATATATAATTTTAAACTATTATTTTTATATTCTGGATATAAATTATTATTATTGATTTTATTACAGTTTGTTTCATTATAAGGATAGTATTTATATTTATTATTAATCTATTAAGAATAGATTTATTTGTATGTTCCTTCCAGTTGAAACTTAACACGTTGGCGTTAACCCCTGTATGCAAAACCTTTCATGTATGCTTCACACCTTTCGAAAGAGATTTTTTGAGTTGTTCGTTCCTTACTATACTTCTTTTATCCTCCCTCCCTTCCCGCTGTGAAAAAATAATTTAACTTAAAGAAACGGAAAACGAATCTAACAAAATGGAACTAATAACGTGACATAACTAAAAAAAAAAAAAAAAAAAAAAAAAAAAAAAAAAAAACGATTCTGCAGACGCAACTCATCTGAAATGAAAACTGTCTTGAAGGACCGAAAGAAAAAAAAACATATGAAATCTAACAGAAAAACTGATTAGAATCCAGTCGAAATGAATGAAACAAGATCACTAACGAATCACATACGACTTCCTTCGAGCCCCATCAAAACGAAAGGAACCTCGCTTTAGTATGTCTCATTTAAAAATATCTTACTTTTAATGTAATATTTATTATTAAAATTATTCTTAATTATTAATATATTGCTATTTATTATATCTATTAAGGCATTTTATTATTATTATTCGCTATTGTTTTTATATATAATTTTAGACTATTATTTTATATTCTGGATATAAATTATTATTATTGATTTTATTACAGTTTGTTTCATTATAAGGATAGTATTTATATTTATTATTAATCTATTAAGAATAGATTTATTTGTATGTTCCTTCCAGTTGAAACTTAACACGTTGGCGTTAACCCCTGTATGCAAGACCTTTCATGTATGCTTCACACCTTTCGAAAGAGATTTTTTGAGTTGTTCGTTCCTTACTATACTTCTTTTATCCTCCCTCCCTTCCCGCTGTGAAAAAATAATTTAACTTAAAGAAACGGAAAACGAATCTAACAAAATGGAACTAATAACGTGACATAACTAAAAAAAAAAAAAAAAAAAAAAAAACGATTCTGCAGACGCAACTCATCTGAAATGAAAACTGTCTTGAAGGACCGAAAGAAAAAAAACATATGAAATCTAACAGAAAAACTGATTAGAATCCAATCGAAATGAATGAAACAAGATCACTAACGAATCACATACGACTTCCTTCGAGCCCCATCAAAACGAAAGGAACCTCGCTTTAGTATATCTCATTTAAAAATATCTTACTTTTAATGTAATATTTATTATTAAAATTATTCTTAATTATTAATATACTATTACTATTTATTATATCTATTAAAGCATTTTATTATTATTATTTGCTATTGGTTTTATATATAATTTTAAACTATTATTTTTATATTCTGGATATAAATTATTATTATTGATTTTATTACAGTTTGTTTCATTATAAGGATAGTATTTATATTTATTATTAATCTATTAAGAATAGATTTATTTGTATGTTCCTTCCAGTTGAAACTTAACACGTTGGCGTTAACCCCTGTATGCAAGACCTTTCATGTATGCTTCACACCTTTCGAAAGAGATTTTTTGAGTTGTTCGTTCCTTACTATACTTCTTTTATCCTCCTTCCCTTCCCGCTGTGAAAAAATAATTTAACTTAAAGAAACGGAAAACGAATCTAACAAAATGGAACTAATAACGTGACATAACTAAAAAAAAAAAAAAAAAAAAAAAAAACGATTCTGCAGACGCAACTCATCTGAAATGAAAACTGTCTTGAAGGACCGAAAGAAAAAAAAACATATGAAATCTAACAGAAAAACTGGTTAGAATCCAATCGAAATGAATGAAACAAGATCACTAACGAATCACATACGACTTCCTTCGAGCCCCATCAAAACGAAAGGAACCTCGCTTTAGTATATCTCATTTAAAAATATCTTACTTTTAATGTAATATTTATTATTAAAATTATTCTTAATTATTAATATATTGCTATTTATTATATCTATTAAAGCATTTTATTATTATTATTTGCTATTGGTTTTATATATAATTTTAAACTATTATTTTTATATTCTGGATATAAATTATTATTATTGATTTTATTACAGTTTGTTTTATTATAAGGATAGTATTTTTATTTATTATTAATCTATTAAGAATAGATTTATATGTATGTTCCTTCCAGTTGAAACTTAACACGTTGGCGTTAACCCCTGTATGCAAGACTTTTCATGTTTGCTTCAAACCTTCCGAAGGAGACATTTTGTGTTTGTTTCTTACTACTATATTTCTTTTATCCTCCCTCCCTTCCCGCTGTGAAAAAATAATTTAACTTAAAGAAACGGAAAACGAATCTAACAAAATTGAACTATTGACGTGACATAACTAAAAAAAAAAAAAAAAAAAAAAAAAAAAAAAAAAAAAAAAAAACGATGCTGCAAACGCAACTCATCTGAAATGAAAGCTGTCTTGAAGAACCGAACGGAAAAAAAAACCCTATGAAATCGAAAAGAAAAACTGTTTAGAATCCAATCGAAATGAATGAAACAAGATCACTAACGAATCACATACGACTTCCTTCGAGCCCCACGAAATTACAGAATCAAAACGAAAGGAACCTCGCTTTAGTATACGTCATTTAAAAATATATTACTTTTAATGTAATATTTATTATTAAAATTATTCTTAATTATTAATATATTGCTATTTATTATATCTATTAAGGCATTTTATTATTATTATTCGCTGTTTTTATATATAATTTTAGACTATTATTTTATATTCTGGATATAAATTATTATTATTCATTTTATTACAGTTTGTTTTATTATAAGGATAGTATTTATATTTATTATTAATCTATTAAGAATAGATTTATATGTTCCTTCCAGTTGAAACTTAACACGTTGGCGTTAACCCCTGTATGCAAGACTTTTCATGTTTGCTTCACACCTTTCGAAGGAGACTTTTTGTGTTTGTTTCTTACAAAATTTATTTTATCCTCCCTCCCTTCCCACTGTGAAAAAATAATTTAATATTAAAAAAACGGAAAACGAATCTAACAAAATGGAACTAATAACGTGACATAATTAAAAAAAAAAAAAAAAAAAAAAAAAAAAACGATTCTGCAGACGCAACTCATCTGAAATGAAAAGTGTCTTGCAGGACCGAAAGAAAAAAAAACATATGAAATCTAACAGAAAAACTGATTAGAATCCAATCGAAATGAATGAAACAAGATCACTAACGAATCACATACGACTTCCTTCGAGCCCCATCAAAACGAAAGGAACCTCGCTTTAGTATATCTCATTTAAAAATATCTTACTTTTAATGTAATATTTATTATTAAAATTATTCTTAATTATTAATATATTGCTATTTATTATATCTATTAAGGCATTTTATTATTATTATTCGCTATTGTTTTTATATATAATTTTAGACTATTATTTTATATTCTGGATATAAATTATTATTATTGATTTTATTACAGTTTGTTTTATTATAAGGATAGTATTTATATTTATTATTAATCTATTAAGAATAGATTTATTTGTATGTTCCTTCCAGTTGAAACTTAACACGTTGGCGTTAACCCCTGTATGCAAGACTTTTCATGTTTGCTTCACACCTTCCGAAGGAGACTTTTTGTGTTTGTTTCTTACAAAATTTATTTTATCCTCCCTCCCTTCCCGCTGTGAAAAAATAATTTAATATTAAAAAAACGGAAAACGAATCTAACAAAATGGAACTAATAACGTGACATAACTAAAAAAAAAAAAAACGATTCTGCAGACCCAACTCATCTGAAATGAAAACTGTCTTGAAGGACCGAAAGAAAAAAAACATATGAAATCGAACAGAAAAACTGATTAGAATCCAATCGAAATGAATGAAACAAGATCACTAACGAATCACATACGACTTCCTTCGAGCCCCATCAAAACGAAAGGAACCTCGCTTTAGTATATGTCATTTAAAAATATATTACTTTTAATGTAATATTTATTATTAAAATTATTCTTAATTATTAATATATTGCTATTTATTATATCTATTAAGGCATTTTATTATTATTATTCGCTATTGTTTTTATATATAATTTTAGACTATTATTTTATATTCTGGATATAAATTATTATTATTGATTTTATTACAGTTTGTTTTATTATAAGGATAGTATTTATATTTATTATTAATCTATTAAGAATAGATTTATTTGTATGTTCCTTCCAGTTGAAACTTAAACACGTTGGCGTTAACCCCTGTATGCAAGACCTTTCATGTATGCTTCACACCTTTCGAAAGAGATTTTTTGAGTTGTTCGTTCCTTACTATACTTCTTTTATCCTCCCTCCCTTCCCGCTGTGAAAAAATAATTTAACTTAAAGAAACGGAAAACGAATCTAACAAAATGGAACTAATAACGTGACATAACTAAAAAAAAAAAAAAAAAAAAAAACGATTCTGCAGACGCAACTCATCTGAAATGAAAACTGTCTTGAAGGACCGAAAGAAAAAAAAACATATGAAATCTAACAGAAAAACTGATTAGAATCCAATCGAAATGAATGAAACAAGATCACTAACGAATCACATACGACTTCCTTCGAGCCCCATCAAAACGAAAGAAACCTCGCTTTAGTATATCTCATTTAAAAATATCTTACTTTTAATGTAATATTTATTATTAAAATTATTCTTAATTATTAATATACTATTACTATTTATTATATCTATTAAAGCATTTTATTATTATTATTTGCTATTGGTTTTATATATAATTTTAAACTATTATTTTTATATTCTGGATATAAATTATTATTATTGATTTTATTACAGTTTGTTTCATTATAAGGATAGTATTTATATTTATTATTAATCTATTAAGAATAGATTTATTTGTATGTTCCTTCCAGTTGAAACTTAACACGTTGGCGTTAACCCCTGTATGCAAGACCTTTCATGTATGCTTCACACCTTTCGAAAGAGATTTTTTGAGTTGTTCGTTCCTTACTATACTTCTTTTATCCTCCCTCCCTTCCCGCAGTGAAAAAATAATTTAACTTAAAGAAACGGAAAACGAATCTAACAAAATGGAACTAATAACGTGACATAACTAAAAAAAAAAAAAAAAAAAAAAACGATTCTGCAGACGCAACTCATCTGAAATGAAAACTGTCTTGAAGGACCGAAAGAAAAAAAAACATATGAAATCTAACAGAAAAACTGATTAGAATCCAATCGAAATGAATGAAACAAGATCACTAACGAATCACATACGACTTCCTTCGAGCCCCATCAAAACGAAAGGAACCTCGCTTTAGTATATCTCATTTAAAAATATCTTACTTTTAATGTAATATTTATTATTAAAATTATTCTTAATTATTAATATATTGCTATTTATTATATCTATTAAGGCATTTTATTATTATTATTCGCTATTGTTTTTATATATAATTTTAGACTATTATTTTATATTCTGGATATAAATTATTATTATTGATTTTATTACAGTTTGTTTCATTATAAGGATAGTATTTATATTTATTATTAATCTATTAAGAATAGATTTATTTGTATGTTCCTTCCAGTTGAAACTTAACACGTTGGCGTTAACCCCTGTATGCAAGACCTTTCATGTATGCTTCACACCTTTCGAAAGAGATTTTTTGAGTTGTTCGTTCCTTACTATACTTCTTTTATCCTCCCTACCTTCCCGCTGTGAAAAAATAATTTAACTTAAAGAAACGGAAAACGAATCTAACAAAATGGAACTAATAACGTGACATAACTAAAAAAAAAAAAAAAAAAAAAAAAAAAAAAAAAAAAACGATTCTGCAGACGCAACTCATCTGAAATGAAAACTGTCTTGAAGGACCGAAAGAAAAAAAACATATGAAATCGAACAGAAAAACTGATTAGAATCCAATCGAAATGAATGAAACAAGATCACTAACGAATCACATACGACTTCCTTCGAGCCCCATCAAAACGAAAGGAACCTCGCTTTAGTATATGTCATTTAAAAATATATTACTTTTAATGTAATATTTATTATTAAAATTATTCTTAATTATTAATATATTGATATTTATTATATCTATTAAGGCATTTTATTATTATTATTCGCTATTGTTTTTATATATAATTTTAGACTATTATTTTATATTCTGGATATAAATTATTATTATTGATTTTATTACAGTTTGTTTTATTATAAGGATAGTATTTTTATTTATTATTAATCTATTAAGAATAGATTTATATGTATGTTCCTTCCAGTTGAAACTTAACACGTTGGCGTTAACCCCTGTATGCAAGACTTTTCATGTTTGCTTCACACCTTCCGAAGGAGACATTTTGTGTTTGTTTCTTACTACTATATTTCTTTTATCTCCTACCTCCCTTCCCGCTGTGAAAAAATAATTTAACTTAAAGAAACGGAAAAGGAATCTAACAAAATTGAACTATTGACGTGACATAACTAAAAAAAAAAAAAAAAAAAACGATGCTGCAAACGCAACTCATCTGAAATGAAAGCTGTCTTGAAGAACCGAACGAAAAAAAAAACCCTATGAAATCGAAAAGAAAAACTGTTTAGAATCCAATCGAAATGAATGAAACAAGATCACTAACGAATCACATAC
Source organism: Maratus speciosus (assembly GCA_963932465.1). Taxonomy (NCBI): domain Eukaryota; kingdom Metazoa; phylum Arthropoda; class Arachnida; order Araneae; family Salticidae; genus Maratus; species Maratus speciosus. Next base: position 73,344,479 of record OZ010791.1, on the reverse strand, counting down.
GACTTCCTTCGAGCCCCACGAAATTACAGAATCAAAACGAAAGGAACCTCGCTTTAGTATACGTCATTTAAAAATATATTACTTTTAATGTAATATTTATTATTAAAATTATTCTTAATTATTAATATATTGCTATTTATTATATCTATTAAGGCATTTTATTATTATTATTCGCTGTTTTTATATATAATTTTAGACTATTATTTTATATTCTGGATATAAATTATTATTATTCATTTTATTACAGTTTGTTTTATTATAAGGATAGTATTTATATTTATTATTAATCTATTAAGAATAGATTTATATGTTCCTTCCAGTTGAAACTTAACACGTTGGCGTTAACCCCTGTATGCAAGACTTTTCATGTTTGCTTCACACCTTTCGAAGGAGACTTTTTGTGTTTGTTTCTTACAAAATTTATTTTATCCTCCCTCCCTTCCCACTGTGAAAAAATAATTTAATATTAAAAAAACGGAAAACGAATCTAACAAAATGGAACTAATAACGTGACATAACTAAAAAAAAAAAAAAAAAAAAAAAAAAAAAGATTCTGCAGACGCAACTCATCTGAAATGAAAACTGTCTTGCGGGACCGAAAGAAAAAAAAACATATGAAATCTAACAGAAAAACTGATTAGAATCCAATCGAAATGAATGAAACAAGATCACTAACGAATCACATACGACTTCCTTCGAGCCCCATCAAAACGAAAGGAACCTCGCTTTAGTATATCTCATTTAAAAATATCTTACTTTTAATGTAATATTTATTATTAAAATTATTCTTAATTATTAATATATTGCTATTTATTATATCTATTAAGGCATTTTATTCTTATTATTCGCTATTGTTTTTATATATAATTTTAGACTATTATTTTATATTCTGGATATAAATTATTATTATTGATTTTATTACAGTTTGTTTTATTATAAGGATAGTATTTATATTTATTATTAATCTATTAAGAATAGATTTATTTGTATGTTCCTTCCAGTTGAAACTTAACACGTTGGCGTTAACCCCTGTATGCAAGACTTTTCATGTTTGCTTCACACCTTCCGAAGGAGACTTTTTGTGTTTGTTTCTTACTACTATATTTCTTTTATCCTCCCTCCCTTCCCGCTGTGAAAAAATAATTTAACTTAAAGAAACGGAAAACGAATCTAACAAAATTGAACTATTGACGTGACATAACTAAAAAAAAAAAAAAAAACGATGCTGCAAACGCAACTCATCTGAAATGAAGGCTGTCTTGAAGAACCGAACGAAACAAAAAACCCCTATGAAATCGAAAAGAAAAACTGTTTAGAATCCAATCGAAATGAATGAAACAAGATCACTAACGAATCACATACGACTTCCTTCGAGCCCCATCAAAACGAAAGGAACCTCGCTTTAGTATATCTCATTTAAAAATATCTTACTTTTAATGTAATATTTATTATTAAAATTATTCTTAATTATTAATATACTATTACTATTTATTATATCTATTAAAGCATTTTATTATTATTATTCGCTATTGTTTTTATATATAATTTTAGACTATTATTTTATATTCTGGATATAAATTATTATTATTGATTTTATTACAGTTTGTTTTATTATAAGGATAGTATTTTTATTTATTATTAATCTATTAAGAATAGATTTATATGTATGTTCCTTCCAGTTGAAACTTAACACGTTGGCGTTAACCCCTGTATGCAAGACTTTTCATGTTTGCTTCACACCTTCCGAAGGAGACATTTTGTGTTTGTTTCTTACTACTATATTTCTTTTATCCTACCTCCCTTCCCGCTGTGAAAAAATAATTTAACTTAAAGAAACGGAAAACGAATCTAACAAAATTGAACTATTGACGTGACATAACTAAAAAAAAAAAAAAAAAAAAAAACGATGCTGCAAACGCAACTCATCTGAAATGAAAGCTGTCTTGAAGAACCGAACGAAAAAAAAAACCCTATGAAATCGAAAAGAAAAACTGTTTAGAATCCAATCGAAATGAATGAAACAAGATCACTAACGAATCACATACGACTTCCTTCGAGCCCCACGAAATTACAGAATCAAAACGAAAGGAACCTCGCTTTAGTATACGTCATTTAAAAATATATTACTTTTAATGTAATATTTATTATTAAAATTATTCTTAATTATTAATATATTGCTATTTATTATATCTATTAAGGCATTTTATTATTATTATTCGCTGTTTTTATATATAATTTTAGACTATTATTTTATATTCTGGATATAAATTATTATTATTCATTTTATTACAGTTTGTTTTATTATAAGGATAGTATTTATATTTATTATTAATCTATTAAGAATAGATTTATATGTTCCTTCCAGTTGAAACTTAACACGTTGGCGTTAACCCCTGTATGCAAGACTTTTCATGTTTGCTTCACACCTTTCGAAGGAGACTTTTTGTGTTTGTTTCTTACAAAATTTATTTTATCCTCCCTCCCTTCCCACTGTGAAAAAATAATTTAATATTAAAAAAACGGAAAACGAATCTAACAAAATGGAACTAATAACGTGACATAACTAAAAAAAAAAAAAAAAAAAAAAAAAAAAAAAGATTCTGCAGACGCAACTCATCTGAAATGAAAACTGTCTTGCAGGACCGAAAGAAAAAAAAACATATGAAATCTAACAGAAAAACTGATTAGAATCCAATCGAAATGAATGAAACAAGATCACTAACGAATCACATACGACTTCCTTCGAGCCCCATCAAAACGAAAGGAACCTCGCTTTAGTATATCTCATTTAAAAATATCTTACTTTTAATGTAATATTTATTATTAAAATTATTCTTAATTATTAATATATTGCTATTTATTATATCTATTAAGGCATTTTATTCTTATTATTCGCTATTGTTTTTATATATAATTTTAGACTATTATTTTATATTCTGGATATAAATTATTATTATTGATTTTATTACAGTTTGTTTTATTATAAGGATAGTATTTATATTTATTATTAATCTATTAAGAATAGATTTATTTGTATGTTCCTTCCAGTTGAAACTTAACACGTTGGCGTTAACCCCTGTATGCAAGACTTTTCATGTTTGCTTCACACCTTCCGAAGGAGACTTTTTGTGTTTGTTTCTTACTACTATATTTCTTTTATCCTCCCTCCCTTCCCGCTGTGAAAAAATAATTTAACTTAAAGAAACGGAAAACGAATCTAACAAAATTGAACTATTGACGTGACATAACTAAAAAAAAAAAAAAAAACGATGCTGCAAACGCAACTCATCTGAAATGAAGGCTGTCTTGAAGAACCGAACGAAACAAAAAACCCCTATGAAATCGAAAAGAAAAACTGTTTAGAATCCAATCGAAATGAATGAAACAAGATCACTAACGAATCACATACGACTTCCTTCGAGCCCCACGAAATTACAGAATCAAAACGAAAGGAACCTCGCTTTAGTATACGTCATTTAAAAATATATTACTTTTAATGTAATATTTATTATTAAAATTATTCTTAATTATTAATATATTGCTATTTATTATATCTATTAAGGCATTTTATTATTATTATTCGCTATTGTTTTTATATATAATTTTAGACTATTATTTTATATTCTGGATATAAATTATTATTATTGATTTTATTACAGTTTGTTTTATTATAAGGATAGTATTTATATTTATTATTAATCTATTAAGAATAGATTTATTTGTATGTTCCTTCCAGTTGAAACTTAACACGTTGGCGTTAACCCCTGTATGCAAGACTTTTCATGTTTGCTTCACACCTTCCGAAGGAGACTTTTTGTGTTTGTTTCTTACTACTATATTTCTTTTATCCTCCCTCCCTTCCCGCTGTGAAAAATAATTTAACTTAAAGAAACGGAAAACGAATCTAAATAAATTGAACTATTGACGTGACTTAACTAAAAAACAAAACGATGCTGCAAACGCAACTCATCTGAAATGAAATCTGTCTTGAAGAATTTTACCTTTAATACTTAATAATGGAGTATTAAAAACTATTTATGATATTACAAGGAAGTATTATATTAGGCAATATACTTCTGACCTCCAATGACATGTGTGGCAGCAGATTATCTGCATTTAAATTTTATGAATAATCGTTGTAAAACATAGTGGAAACATTTATCGAAAAAAAAAAAAAATCCAGTCATTTGCATATGAATTATGCTGTGTACCGAATTGTAATATTTAACATGCCGTTATTTTCTGTAAATAATTATCTGTCAATTAAAGTGATATTTCAAATACAGGGCTATTACAAATGATGGACCCGATTAAAAAAAAAAAAAATCATATTTTCGAAACTACTCCTCATAATAAAATAAGTGATACATGAATTTAAACAGAAATATACTAAGTTTTTTTCAGTTACAAATGTTCGATGTGTGACCCTTTTGTTACACGGCATACGTCCAATCTGCAATCGACTTCGTTCCAAACATTCTGTAGCATCACTCTGTCAATGGTTCTGAAAGCTTCACAAATGCGTTCTTTAAGTTCTGGACACTTTGTTTTCGGCATTGGTGGTACATAAACAATGTCTTTGACACTGTCAGAACTTAGAGAACGCATTTGTGCAGAATTCAGAACCATTGACAGAGTGATGGTACAAAATGTTTGGGATGAACTGGATTACAGATTGGACGTATGCTATGTAACAAGACGATCACACATCGAACATTTGTAACTGAAACAAATTTGGTATATTTCTCTTTAAATTCCTGTATCACTTAATATGTGCAGTAGTTTCGAAAATATGATTTTTTTTAAATCGGGCCCATCATTTGTAATAGCCCTGTACTATATCTAAAAATCTATAACAGGTAATGGGTAGGAGAAGCAAAAATTACCTACTGACGAATTAAATATAAATGCCTTCCTCCTAGATGGAAGCTCCAACCTTCCTTCTGGCTTTCCATCCTTTAAATAAATTATGACACAAACATTTCCCTGCCCGTAATTTATTCTTCATTGTTACTACATTCTTCAATCTCCATTGTTGAACAAACAAATATTTATTGTTAAGGATGAAATGCTTATTTATAGTTTTAAAAGAAAGAAATATTCATTCTTACGTCATTGTTATAGATTTATTTTACCTTTAATACTTAATAATGGAGTATTAAAGACTATTTATGATATTACAAGGAAGTATTATATTAGACAATATAATACTTCCCCAAGTGATATTTATATGTCTAATTTTTATTAAAAGAAATTATACTTTTAGGAATAATTAAAAAATTACTATTTAAAACACAGTTTGACTAAACTTCATTATTACATTGCATTAGACAGAAATGAGACTTAAATTAATAAAATGAACTAAAGCTAAATAAACGATAATTTCGAAAATATTTTTAAACTTTTATGATCAATTAATACGCATTTCAGTATTCATTTGAAGTTTTGAATTTTTTAGAAACCATCTTCTTACATCTTAAAACCATTATTTCAAATTCCAAGCTTTTTGTCTAATGGTCTACCATCTTTCTCAACATAAATGTTATGTTGAAATGGGGGCTGTCACCATTAATTTGCTATCATTAATTTTGCTATCGTTAATTATGGTTTGGTATTTCCTAAAATTCCACAGAAACGTAATTCAGAAAGATTTAAAAGGCCTTTTTTAGAACGTTTGTTGTTCCTGCCTACACCGGGTGGTAGATTCACCATTGATTCGAAACTATAACTTTTATAATCGGTTTATATTTCATGAGATTGCATAGAAATCGTGATTTAGGACTTTTTTAGAACGCTTTTCGCTCCTCTCGTTCACTTCACCCCTTTTAAATTCGAAAATATTTTCAACAGTTCTTCGAGGGCATTTATATTTTATAACTAACTACCACGCCATATTTAAAGTTTCTAGCCTCTTCAGTATCACAGAAATCGCAATTTAGAACTTTTTTTGTCCTGCAACCCTCTGGTGGTAGTGTCACAGACATAAAATATACCTTATATTTCAGCAGGTTCTATCACCAACAATTTGTCACCATTATTTTTTAAACCTGTTTAGTATTTGATAAGACTACATAAAAACTGTAATTAAGAACTTTTTTAGAACACTTTTCACTTACTTCATCCTTTTACATTTGGAGTTTTATTTCGACGGTTCTTAGAAAGCATTTGCATCTTGTAAGTAATTACCATGCCAAATTTCAAAATGTTAGGCCCCTCAGTTGTGTAAAAAACGCAAATTAGAACATGTTTTGCTCTTGGAACCCTCTGATGGTAGAGACAGCAACATAAAATATAGCCTATGTTGGAGCAGAGCTGTCACCATCAATTTGCAACCCTTACTTTTGAAATCGGTTTGATCGGTCCTGAGATTGTGTAGAAATCGCAATTTAGAACGTTTTTAGAATGCTTTTCGCGCATTTTCATCCTTTTAAATTTCCAATTTTTTTTTAACTGTTCTGAAGGATCATTTATATCTAACAAATATGTACCATGCCTAATTTCAAGTTGCTACCCCCTACCGATCGCAAAAAACGCAATTTAGAACGTTTTTTGCTCCTGGTAAGTGTGGTAGTGACACCGACATGAAATACCATCTATTTCAGCAGAGGCTGTCAGCATTAGAGCAGTCCTATCATTACTTTTTATTCTTCCTGAGACTGCTCACAAATCAGCATTTAGAACGTTTTAAAACGCTTTTCGCACATTTTCACCCCTTTTAAATTTCAAATTTTTAAAGAAATTTTCTTAGAGATCATTTATATCTAATAAATAGATACCATGCCCAATTTCATGTATCTAGGTCCTTCCATAACACAAAAATCACATTTTTAGAACTTTTTTTGCTCCTACATCCCCTTTGGGGCAGTGAAACAGACATAAAATATAACCTATCTTGGAGCAAGAGCTGTTACCTTCCTTTTTACACCAATATGTTTGAAATCGGTTTAGTACTTTGTGAAATTGCATGGAAGTCGCAATTTAGAACGTATTTTACAACATTTTTCGCGCATTTTCACCCCTTTTAAATTTCGATTTTTTTAGGAAATGTTCTTAGAGTTCATTGATACCTTATAAGTTATTACCATTTCAAATTTCATGATTCTAGGCCCTTTCATAACACAAAAAACGCAATTTAGAACTTTTTTTGCTCCGGCGTTTTTTGTTCCGGTGGTAGTGACGCAAACATAAAATAGAGCCTATGTTAGAGCAAGGGCTGTCACCATCAATTTACAACGATTACTTTTGAAATCGATTTGATACTTCCTAAAATTGTGTAGAAATAGCCATTTAGAATTTTTTCTCGTTCTTCGCACTTTATCACCCCTTTTAAATTTCGAATTTTTTAAAAAGTGTACTTTGAAATCCATTATATCTAATAAGTAACTAATATTCCAAATTTTATATTTCTAGGCCCTTCAGTAACACAAAAATCGCATTTTTAGAACGTTTTTTGCTCCTGCACCCGCTTTGGGGTAGTGACACCGGCATAAAATATAACCTATCTTGGAGCAAGGCTTGTCACCATCATTTTGACACGATTATTTTTTAAATCGGTTTGGTATTTCCTAAGATTGCGTAGAAACCACCATTTAGAATGTTTTTAGAACGCTTTTTGTACATATTCGCCCCTTTTAAATTCCGAATTGTTTAGAAAACGTTCTTAGAGATCATTTATGTCTTATAAGAAACTAATATTCTAAATTTCATATTTCTAGGCCCTTCAGTAACACAATAATCGCATTTTTAGAACGTTTTTTGCTCCTACACCCCCTTTGGGTTAGTGGCATCGACTTAAGATATAGCCTATGTTTGAACGTGGGCTAAGACAATCATTTTGATACCATTACTTTTGAAATCGGTTCGGTAGTTCCAGAGATTACCTCCTACAAACAAACAAACTTTACTTATAATATTAGTATAGATAGATTACAAGGAAGGCAATATCTCCGATGATTCTGACCTCCGATGACGTGTGTGGCAACAGATTATCTGCATTTATATTTTATGAATAATCATTGTTAAACATAATGGAAATATTTATCGAAAAAATTATGAATCCATTTATTTGCTTTTGAATTATGTGTGTACCAAATTGTAACATTTAGACATGCCATTATTTTCTGTAAATAATTATCTGTCAATTACAGTGATATTTAAAATACTATATCTAAAAATCTATAACAGGTAATGGGTAGGAGAAGCTAAAACTACCTACTGACGAATTAAATCCAAATGCCTTCCACCTAGATCCGGGTTGGCGAACCTATGGTCCGCGTGCCAGAGTTGGCACGTAAGCTAATTTTTCTGGCACGCGAAAAATTTAAATTTTGTAATCGTTATACAGATAAAATCCATTTTTTATTTCTGTTATAACCAATATATATATATATATATATATATATATATATATATATTTTTTTTTTTTTTTTTTTTTTTTTTTTTTTTTTTTTTTTTTTTTTTTACATACAGACAGTACACAAATAATGCAATCATTTTTTGCATGAATTAACACATCAGATCAGAATAATTTTCGTTCCCTGCCATGCTATGCAGCGTTTTCGCCATGTATTTTGCCTTTCTATGCGGATTTAAAAAGCGGTAATTTTCAAATGAATTTCGGTTGACAGTCACTGCAATAAAATGGCAAGTGAATTCAATTTAGCTATGTACATTTCAAAAATATCAAAATATGAACCAGTGCATTTTCCATCGAACGTACAACAGCAAAAATCTCACCAATACATTATTAGCATATTATTTAATGCAACTTGGAAAATTATAACCGAGGTGTTGCATTAATAATAAGTTAAAAATTAATTAAATAAAAACTGTTATTTTCGCCCCTTATTACAATACATACCGCATAAATGAATCACATTTACGAATTAAAATTTCATTCATTTAATGGCCGATACAGAAAAATCGCATTTTGATTTTTAATATTTTTTAATTATTAATACATGAAAGTAACTGATTTTATAACCAATAATTCGTATAAACATCGTACTCTTCAAAATTATTTTTGCATAAGTTTGGCACGCTGCATTGTTGACAGATATTGATTGTGAATTTTTGGCACGCGCACATGAAAAGGTTCGCCGAGCTTCCTAGATGGAAGCTCCAACCTTCCTTCTGGCTTTCCATCCTTTAAATAAATTATGACACAAAAATTTTCCTGTCCTTAACTTATTCTTTATTGTTCCTGCATTCTTTACAGTCCATTGTTGAACGAAACATATTTACTGTTTCGGAAAAATGATCTTTCACATTTGTAATATAAACAGGTATTAATTTTTACGTCATTGTTATAGTTTTATAATACAAAAATTATTCATTGTTATGTCATTATTTTATAAATATTTTACCTTAAATATTTAATAAGGGTATTAAAACCATCATCTGACAGATTACACTGGTCAACAAATTTGAACTTTTGCTCTGTCCTAAAACAGAAATTAGTTGTTTTTTATGCGGTTTTTTGTGCTGATTCCGAATCTAGTTTTAGATTTACTCCAGCACGTCAAGTTTGAGAGATGTGTGCATATTTCAATTTATGCAAATTTAGTAAATTGTATACAATTATTTGCAAATTTAAGGTATAAAGCAATATCAGACAGGGTTTTTTGTTTTATGTTATGATCACTACCTAATTCACAAAAAACGTTGTTTCTGAGATTATGCTGACATGTGACTGTGAAATATTGTACCTAATTTGCATATTTTTCATGTTTTTCTAATAACGTTTCTTGCCGTTCAAATATTTCTGCCGCACGAGTACGCTAATATGTTTCTAAACCAGTTTTTTGAGCCGATTTCAAATCTTGTATGTTTTCTTCTATCACGTCTAGTTTTTGAAAAAAGTCAAATTTTAGTTTTTGGTCAAAAAAGCCAGAAATAGCTTTTTATGATAAACTTCAACTAGTTAGGATAGATTCTACTACTTTTTTTTTTTCGATTATATAAATTTTTTGTTTATGTCTCTGATATGAATCTGACCCTGTTCACCTTCTTACAATGAATTACGCACCCCTAAAAAGCATCTTATATCAAACCTGTGTTAATGTCGTGCTAAAGTAGAAATTCATCTTACTCAAAAACTAGACATGATGTAAAAAAATAGATTACGGATTTGAAATAAACATAAAAATCTAGTCTAGAAAAACATTACGTTGATTCTGTGGCAAGTACTTTAAAGTTGATAGTGAGGTAAACATTACACCATTGAAAAATATGCAAATTACGCTTAATAACAGATAAATAAATGTTAAGAATATGCAAATCGTGACATTTATCTAAAGCAAATAGTCAAGTAGTCATTATCTAGAAAACGTAATTAGATGTGACATATATTGTATCTAAAATTTGCATAAAATAGCACAAAAAAGTTTAAATTTGCATAAATTTAAATATGCAAATTTCTTAAAACCTGAACCACCTAGAGATAAACGGAAAGCATATTCGGAATCAGCGCCAAAAATTGATCTAGAATCAACTAATTTTAGTTCTAGGACAAAAGCACTGTTGTACAGTGTTATAAATAAAAAGTTTCCTATCTTCATATAATTACCAGAAGGTATCATTTTATGCAATATACTTATAAAAAGCTGACCTTCAATGATGTGTGCAGCTACAGATTATAGGCATGTATTTGTAGCTTAAGTAAGTGCATTCTAAAACATATTAGAAACATCTTATCGAAAATAATAAAAATTCAATATACTGTGTACCAAATTTTCAATTTTAAACATGCCATTTTTTTTCTGTTAGTAAATATCTGCCAATTTCAGTGATATTTAACATACTACATCAAGATATATAAGAAGTAAAAATTAAATTTAAAAAATCAAAAAACTCAACTGCGTAAACAGCGAACTAATTAATTATTTCTCATCAATGTTAAACTACCTTTTGCATTACTTACCTATCTTTTTTATTTACTTGTATTGATGACTTTTAAGTTGTTTAATTGTTAGTTCCTATCTATAAACGCTGTTTTGATGAGGTCTATAAATGTCTATGATGGTTAGAGTTGCAGCAAAGCTAGGGATCCTACCTACACAACTTCCAGGTTGAGTAATATTTAAACGGAGCTTCTGACTGTAAAATAGTTAATGAAACATCGTCTTCATTTTGAAAGACCTATCCGATATGCCACTCAGTATGACGCGCAAAAAATTTTTTCGTGTCTACTGCCATTTTTTATTTCACGGCCGCCATGTTGAATTTATAAAAACAAAATTTAGCCTGTAACCATCGCACGGTTAAGACGAAATGATAGAGACCTCATTCATTAAAATCCATCCAGCTGTTTGGATGTTTCGAAGGTATAAAGAAATCCACATACCCAGATACGCGTGAAACACATAACCCTTCTTGTCAGTCGGGTAATAAAAGGTAATGGGTAGGAGAAGCGAAAATGCTGAGCAACAAATCAGTGAGCAACGTTATTAATATTCCTTATGCTCTGTAATTTATCACCCACTGGCGATAAATGACAGATTTATTTCACAAAGCTTTCGTCCAAGTTTGAGGTCCCAACATTTTTACTTTAACTAAATTATATGGCTAAAATTTCACAGCCCGTAAATTGCTCTTCATTGTAGCTGTACATTTCATTCTTTATTGTTGTATTATGCAAATATTTATTTCTAAGGAAACGATACTTATTAACTTTTATGAAATAAAGGTGCATTCATTCTTAAGTCATTTTTATAGATTTATAAAACAAACAAGTATTCATTCTTACGTCATTATTATAGATTTTTTAAATAAAGAAGTATTTGTCCTTCCGTCATTATTATAGATTTATTTACTTTTAATATTTAAAAATAGATTTTTTTAATTTTCAGTTTAAAAAAATTCATTTTTTTTAATTTAATATCTATATAAATAAAAATGTAAATGTTCGTTTGTACAAAATCTAAGATCTCCGAAAGTTCTTCACCGATTGCTTTCAAATTAACGGATTAGGTTGCATTCGATTATGCGCGTTTTTATATACCTATTATGAACTTCGCTCCCAATCCCGGGGCGCTTTTTTAATTTTTTCCGACACCCATCACGTGAATATCATTAGAAAGCCCTTTGACCACTCTTTCATATTATAAAAAAAATATTAATATATACTTTTTAATGGTGTATATTTAATGTCCTAAGTGAAAAATATATTGAATGACATACTTTCATCAAAATTTAATAAACTTTTAAGGTTCTTTTTTTTTCTTTTAGTCCCCGATATGCTATTTCATTCGGGCAGCAATTAAAATGTCGTCTCTAAAAAATAACGTTCCGATATTTAAGCCAGCCGTAAAACACAGCAGATGCATCATTGCACGGGTAAATACTGATAATCTTTACTGCAATTTTTTCAACTTCTAAGCATCGTGCATTTTCAATTTTTACACCGTCGTATAAAGGGGGGGGGGGAGTACTTTTAAATGCAAGTTGTTTGAAAATAGCATCTCAATTTATTTTTTGAGACATTAGTTTTTTTTTCGGTAGACTTTAACGCCATTTCTTTAATTTTCGCAACTGAAGTGTTCCATTTCTGTAGAAGTCATTAGAAAGTAAAGGAAAAATAGTTGGAAAATACTAGATCTGTTTGTTGCAATTTTCCCATAACAACTGGAAAAAATATTGTAATTCAAATAGGTTCTATTTTGAAAAAATGTAAATGAATGATTTCTGATAAAACATGGAGCTATTATAAACTATGTTTAATTTAAAGTATCACATATTAATGTTACAAACAAATGAAGGCATATGAATCTTTCAACAGCCGATATTTTGGTCGAGTTTCTTGAATGATGACATCGCTTTTTGCTGGATTTGTGTATTATTCTGTGATAGTGACGTCATATGCATACTTTTCTGTAGATGTTATTTAAGACTGGATTGTAAATGTGTAATTCTTAAATGGATGCAAATGACGTCATTTGATATAAAATAAAAGCGTGTGTCTTAAGTCTTAAAACTGAAATATGTTTTGTACTATTTTTATTTATGTACATATATATTTTCCCCCATCGTTGTGACACTAAATTCTGAAAAAGCAGAATTCCTGCTTTCTAGTTTTAATCTAATGTCTTCCCTGATTTTTATGATTTTTGCTGAGATTGATCCTTGAACAGCAGTAGTGATGATGAGAGAGATTTTTATTCCAAATTATTCTGATTAATCATAAACTGCATGTAGGAAATTATTCATTTATTAGCAAAAAAAAAAAAAACCTTTTATTTCTCTATGGGCGTTTCGGTTGTCATCATTAACATATTGTTCATTTAAAATTAGAAATGTATTCTAAAAAGCAGTATGATATATCAATGTCGTAGTCATAGCGACAGCAACCTGCGCTATCACTCATACATCACTTCTAAAATTATAGCATAATTTTAATTAAATATATGTGACGGGGAAAAGGAGACTCATACTCGAATAATAACACTTGCTAACTTTAAGAATTAGATATATTAAATGAACTATTTACACTATATACAATTACAATTAAGTAGAACATTAATGAAATTAAACACTCATTCGTCTTAATGCGTCTTAATGAAACGTCGTTGAGAGCTCGGTGTTTTGCAACCACCTCTTTTACCTTCTTTTCCCGCGTCTGTCGAATGTTCTAAAAAGGTATTCTTCTACGCCGACTCGTGGCGCTACCGTCGTCTCTTACAGACTGTTGCCACAGGTCACACTCGTCCATCCTGATACGCACGACCTCGTGCGCACCATACACTTAAACACAAACTTAAAAAAAAATACCATATCTTAAAAAAAAAAAATACACAGAATAAAACAGAAAAAAAAATAAAGAGAGAAAAAATGAAAATCGTCGTCAATGCCGGTTGGCATTTCGTCTAAATTAAAAGAGGAAGAAAAGGATTCGAATTTTTGCAACCATAAATGAACATTTTCATACTTCTCTCCATTGAATGTAGGTACCAGCGATTCAACATCGCGAAAATTTACTGATGGCATAAACATAGAATCCTGAGCAATGTTTGAAGCATTAATAGCACATTTATTGGTAAATTCAGAAATTTTAATATTCGACTTATCGTTTGGCACTGGCGAATTGTTGAAAATTTCTTCCGATACGCCATCTGTATCGACATTAGTTTCAATATGTTTTTGGAGGGATTCCAAATTAGTTAAAAATGAAATTATGCGTTTAGATAACTCAGTTTCTGTGATAGTTATAAGTTCAAGTAAAGAAAAATTTTTAGTGGTTTCCTCTACTTTACTCGTAAATTCATCATCGGTTTCACAGAATGGAAATCACGTAAATGCTCTTATTCGCGATCGATTTAAACGATCGCCTTCAGATGAAAACAAAAGTTTATGTAATAATTTTATTCGATTCGTCTTTTCTTGTTTCAATGCAAAAGCGATGACTGGAATGTCATTTAAAATCATGATGAAAACAAAAAAAAAAGTAAACAGTACTCACCCACTAATTTCTGTCGTTGAAAAAAGATGAATCAATTTATTTCCAGTTTGGAATAATATATTGCTGCAGTTATTTCAAAATAACTGAAGAGTTGGCCAGTCGCCAAGGCTGTAGAAAAAAAATTGTATTCTTCACACACGACATGATCTTTATAAATTTACAGCTCCGGCTTACTTTCTGAAAGAATTTTGGCGTCGTTATAAAAATGATACTTGTCTTGTCTAGGGTAGAGAATTGAAAACAAAAATAATCCAATCCCGGCCGAGCCCCCATGTGACGGGGAAAAGGAGACTCATACTCGAATAATAACACTTGCTAACTTTAAGAATTAAATATATTAAATGAACTATTTACACTATATACAATTACAATTAAGTAGAACATTAATGAAATTAAACACTCATTCGTCTTAATGCGTCTTAATGAAACGTCGTTGAGAGCTCGGTGTTTTGCAACCACCTCTTTTACCTTCTTTTCCCGCGTCTGTCGAATGTTCTAAAAAGGTATTCTTCTACGCCGACTCGTGGCGCTGCCATTGTCTCTTACAGACTGTTGCCACAGGTCACATATATATGGGACATTCTCACAATCTTTTGACTTTTATGTCCCTGAATAATAATTTTTATTTTAATACCCTTTTGTGTTTTTTTTATTTCATATACTGGGGAACATCCCATTGCATGATTGCATAACAATATTAACGAGATAAATAAGTTTTGGACGATGTTGGGGGTCCAAATACCAGGAAAACTCCTATACCGTCTGTCGGAGTTTCCTCTTAGTCCGCATAACTTCAAAGAAAATCCTTATTATTTATATGCTGCCACCACCGATATGATTACGTGATATCATTCACGTACTGAGAAGATTGTTTAAATTAAAACCAACGCTTTCAATTAACTAAATTAACAGTTTATTTACACACTATTTACACAACAACAAAACACTATTTACACTTACAAACTCGAATATAGATGATCCGGTTCAACATTAAATTGAATACAGTAAATGCTGGCTGTGTACTGTTAAACTACCTTAAATTAGCTTTCCGGAGATCAATCTCGATCTCCCAACACATGGGCTCTAAGCCTAAGATCTCCGAGCCTCTCTCAACCTTACGCACTCTCTCAGAGCTATCCAAGGAACTACTGTCCACCTTGCGCGCTACGCTCCAACTGAACCCTATGCTCTATCTAAGAGCTACACACAGCAACTCACCCTGCGCCTTGCATGCCAACTTTCAACTGACTCCCTCAGCAAAAGAGACTGCCTTCCAGCAACCCCTTGCTCCTTCTCAACGTAACCCCTCCGAGGTTTTCTACCTGGCTCCCATTCCAAGCTCTTTCCTTCGTTCGTGGAATGCTTTTGTCTCTTCATCTTCCACAGACATCTCAAAAGGTTGGCACACCCCTCTCCAACTATCATTTTTCCCTTTCATACCATCTATACATTTTCACCGGCTTAGATCCAGTTTTAGATAAGGAAAGACTGTTATTTTGAAATTCCAATACACAGCCCATACAATATATAATATATTAAGACAAAAATAATATAGAACACCAGTTCTAATAGCAGATGTTTCTCAGAACCTGACACCCCCCACCTTAGCGGAAAATATGCCATTTAGAGGCTAATTTTCCCCAAACATATAGTAACATACCAGAAGAGTTCAATAGTTTCTTGGTTTTGTAAAAACTTACCTCAACCATTTTATGTCACACAATTTACTTCCAATAAAACAAAAGGTAAAACAATAATTTCGATTTGATTACTATGCAATACAGATTCCACAGATAATAACATACAATTTACATAATAATACTGATACGTTGCAAATTGAATAAAAGTATTGATGTCAATAGAAACATCCACATAAAGAAAAATTGTATAACATACACATATAAATTTCTACAATTATCCTCAATAAAATATTTCCAAATTCAATACTGGTCTTCACACTTAAAACAAATAAGATCAAAACCTTCACTTTTTTTTCACTGTGAGCCTTTTTTTTCCGAAATTTACTTCTAGCCAATTAAAATTCTAAGCAAATGTTCATTACTCGTTTGTTATCAACTCTTCAAGCTTAAAACAGTCTTGCTTCATTTAAATATTACTTTAATAATAATTTAAATTTAAGTAAATTCAATTATTTCTTCCAACTATTATTAACACAATGCATCAATTTTGTTCACTACCATTATTAGTAAAAAGAAATAGAAAATCAATATTAGTATAAGTTATTATGAATTTTTCTTAAAACAATAGTAAATATGGTTGTTAATATCTCCTACCTATCTGAACACTTTACTCTTACTTTATTGCTCTCTTACTTTATTGTTCATAAATTATCTTAAAATACTATTAATTATACAACAACAAATACATTTGGTTCGAGAATGTCAGCAGACAGAAATGATCAAAACACCTTACCTTATACTTTATCTGATGGGGTACTCCGCTGCTCACACGTAGTTTCACGATGAATTCAATATTTCGCACTTTAAAGTCACTTTGATGCTATTCAACACTCAGGCTGTAATATACCGTAATTTGATTCACTGTAGCGATAATTGGGCACAAACACTATTTCGGTTCGCGGTAACGACGATAGGGCACAACACTTTAGTTCGTTTCGCTGTAACGATGATAGGGCACAACACTTTAGTTCGGTTCGCTGTAACGATGATAGGGCTCACACACTCTGTATTTCTGCTCGACGCTTGGTTTTTATCTCTCTATCGACGATCCGGCATTTCCACGCAAGAATTCCACTGGATGCTCCGGCACTAAAACACTGCAACACGTCTCGCTGGTCACTAGTCTGAGACGATTCTATCCCGTCGCTGCCATCAATTTGTCGTAGTTTCCTCTTAGTCCGCACAACTTCGAAGAAAATCCTTATTATTTATATGCTGCCACCACCGATATGATTACGTGAAATCGGTCACGCACTGAGAAGATTGTTTAAATGAAAACCAACGCTTTCAATTAACTAAATTAACAGTTTATTTACACAACAACAAAACACTATTTACACTTACAAACTCGAATATAGATGAACCGGTTCAACATTAAATTGAATACAGTAAATGCTGGCTGTGTACTGTTAAACTACCTTAAATTAGCTTTCCGGAGATCAATCTCGATCCCCCAACACATGGGCTCTAAGCCTAAGCTCTCCGAGCCTCTCTCAACCTTACGCACTCTCTCAGAGCTATCCAAGTAACTACTGTCCACCTTGCGCGCTACGCTCCAACTGAACCCTATGCTCTATCTAAGAGCTACACACAGCAACTCACCCTGCGCCTTGCATGCCAACTTTCAACTGACTCCCTCAGCAAAAGAGACTGCCTTCCAGCAACCCCTTGCTCCTTCTCAACGTAACCCCTCCGAGGTTTTCTACCTGGCTCCCATTCCAAGCTCTTTCCTTCGTTCGTGGAATGCTTTTGTCTCTTCATCTTCCACAGACATCTCAAAAGGTTGGCACACCCCTCTCCAACTATCTTTTTTCCCTTTCATACCATCTATACATTTTCACCGGCTTAGATCCAGTTTTAGATAAGGAAAGACTGTTATTTTGAAATTCCAATACACAGCCCATACAATATATAATATATTAAGACAAAAATAATATAGAACACCAGTTCTAATAGCAGATGTTTCTCAGAACCTGACACCCCCCACCTTAGCGGAAAATATGCCATTTAGAGGCTAATTTTCCCCAAACATATAGTAACATACCAGAAGAGTTCAATAGTTTCTTGGTTTTGTAAAAACTTACCTCAACCATTTTATGTCACACAATTTACTTCCAATAAAACAAAAGGTAAAACAATAATTTCGATTTGATTACTATGCAATACAGATTCCACAGATAATAACATACAATTTACATAATAATACTGATACGTTGCAAATTGAATAAAAGTATTGATGTCAATAGAAACATCCACATAAAGAAAAATTGTATAACATACACATATAAATTTCTACAATTATCCTCAATAAAATATTTCCAAATTCAATACTGGTCTTCACACTTAAAACAAATAAGATCAAAACCTTCACTTTTTTTTCACTGTGAGCCTTTTTTTTCCGAAATTTACTTCTAGCCAATTAAAATTCTAAGAAAATGTTCATTACTCGTTTGTTATAAACTCTTCAAGCTTAAAACAGTCTTGCTTCATTTAAATATTACTTTAATAATAATTTAAATTTAAGTAAATTCAATTATTTCTTCCAACTATTATTAACACAATGCATCAATTTTGTTCACTACCATTATTAGTAAAAAGAAATAGAAAATCAATATTAGTATAAGTTATTATGAATTTTTCTTAAAACAATAGTAAATATGGTTGTTAATATCTCCTACCTATCTGAACACTTTACTCTTACTTTATTGCTCTCTTACTTTATTGCTCATAAATTATCTTAAAATACTATTAATTATACAACAACAAATACATTTGGTTCGAGAATGTCAGCAGACAGAAATGATCAAAACACCTTACCTTATACTTTATCTGATGGGGTACTCCGCTGCTCACACGTAGTTTCACGATGAATTCAATATTTCGCACTTTAAAGTCACTTTGATGCTATTCAACACTCAGGCTGTAATATACCGTAATTTGATTCACTGTAGCGATAATTGGGCACAAACACTATTTCGGTTCGCGGTAACGACGATAGGGCACAACACTTTAGTTCGTTTCGCTGTAACGATGATAGGGCACAACACTTTAGTTCGGTTCGCTGTAACGATGATAGGGCTCACACACTCTGTATTTCTGCTCGACGCTTGGTTTTTATCTCTCTATCGACGATCCGGCATTTCCACGCAAGAATTCCACTGGATGCTCCGGCACTAAAACACTGCAACACGTCTCGCTGGTCACTAGTCTGAGACGATTCTATCCCGTCGCTGCCATCAATTTGTCGGAGTTTCCTCTTAGTCCGCACAACTTCGAAGAAAATCCTTATTATTTATATGCTGCCACCACCGATATGATTACGTGAAATCGGTCACGCACTGAGAAGATTGTTTAAATGAAAACCAACGCTTTCAATTAACTAAATTAACAGTTTATTTACACAACAACAAAACACTATTTACACTTACAAACTCGAATATAGATGAACCGGTTCAACATTAAATTGAATACAGTAAATGCTGGCTGTGTACTGTTAAACTACCTTAAATTAGCTTTCCGGAGATCAATCTCGATCCCCCAACACATGGGCTCTAAGCCTAAGCTCTCCGAGCCTCTCTCAACCTTACACACTCTCTCAGAGCTATCCAAGTAACTACTGTCCACCTTGCGCGCTACGCTCCAACTGAACCCTATGCTCTATCTAAGAGCTACACACAGCAACTCACCCTGAGCCTTGCATGCCAACTTTCAACAGACTCCCTCAGCAGAAGAGACTGCCTTCCAGCAACCCCTTGCTCCTTCTCAACGTAACCCCTCCGGGGCTTTCTACCTGGCTTCCATTCCAAACTCTTTTCTTCGTTCGTGGAATGCTTTTGTCTCCCCATCTTCCACAGACATCTCAAAAGGTTGGGCACACCCCTCTCCAACTATCTTTTTTCCCCTTCATACCATCTATACATTTTCACCGGCTTAGATCCAGTTTTAGATAAGGAAAGACTGTTATTTTGAAATTCCAGTACACAGCCCATACAATATATAATATATTAAGACAAAAATAATATAGAACCCCAGTTCTAATAGCAGATGTTTCTCAGAACCTGACACCGTCCCGTGTCCCTGATGCTGATTTTTAAGTTTGGAGCTGTCTGTATAAAATTGTTTCAATAAAAGTAATTCGATGTAATTTTTTTCCGAAACTGGGACACTTGTTTTATATAAATATGTAGCAAAAGTTAACCTGCACACATTTTTGCGGTTGATATTATTTTTTTAACTCTGTCCCTGGGCTTTAGATTCCTTGCCGTCCCTCTTCTAAACTTATTCAGAAAATCACTTCAGATGCAGCCACAGAATTTTTTTCAAGTTTTTTTTTCATGCAGAAGTATGCTAGAGAAAGAATGTCTAAAATTCTTTGACAGGAAATTTACTGCAGAATTTAAATCAGCATTTAAATATCAATTTTAAGCAGCGTGGCTTTATTGGTAGTCTTATTGTCCTCAAGGTTTATTCCTGCCCTTTTCGAGGTAAATTATTATTATTTTTTTTTAATTTAATCCAATGTAAAGAACTTTTTCTAAAAATCAATGAACATTGTGGCTATCACTTAGTCTTAACATTATTTGCCTAAAAATTGTGATAATTTTCCTTACCGTCCCATCCTTACCATACCTTTTTTTACCTCTTAGCGTCCCTTTTTCCTATACCATCCCCTTTTTTTTCCTTCCGTCCCTTCTTTAACACCCCTTTAAGACAATGTTATACCAAAATTTTGTACTAAAAATACTACATTGTTACTATTTCTTATTTGAATATCCTGTGGGTACTATGCAAATTCATTATAAATAAAAATTTAGAAAAAAATAGAAAGCTATAGTGGTAAAATGGTAAGGAAAATTAAACTCGCAAGTTTAACTTAAACCTCAGTTAAATAAAAACAAATCGTCGCACAGTGGAGTATTTAACCCAAAAACCTGGCCAAAAATGCAAAAATTAACATTTCGCCAACAATTGTAAAAATCATATTTTTTAATAGCTAACTAATTGGTGCATCGATCTATGTCTATTTTAGGAGCCTGAGTTATATTCGGTGGCTCCTGGCCTCAGCTGAAGAGGAACTTTCTTTCTGAGAAGACGTGGTTTTTTGGTTTTTTGGCATTGTTGTTATGTTTAAATATAATTTTTTGTGGCTCAATGAATTGTTGAATTGAAACTAAACAGGGCTTACGTGTTTAAGATAGGTCAGAGCTTAGTGTTAAACTATGTGTTAATTTAAATAGTTTCGTTTTTAATGTAATAAAAAAACATTAAATGTATAAAAGGGTTATTTTTAAAGCGTTTTTGGCTCTGATTTATACATATCGAAAGCTTTTTAAATATGTGCCGCGCTTTGCCCAGCCATGTTTGAATTATAATCGTATTAGTTATAGTCTTGAGTGTCAATTTCTGCAAAAAAATCTTCCGCATATTGTTGCCATTTTTTTATAATTTTTTTTTTCGGGATGACTATTTAAATGTTCTGTTTTGCGACTACCGAATTGAAGAGATAAGAACTATATATTTGCTGTTGTATTGCAGGTTTTTAGCTCACAGGATATTACCGGGGAGCTTCTTCACTTCCGGGAGCTTTATGTCTGTACGTACGTCTGTACATACGCACCCAACTCGATATCTTTTGATAGAAATATCCGATCGCCTTCAAATTGTATATACTTATTTATTGAAAATGGCTCCATAATTAGTTCTTGGGGCTCATATGTGTAACGTAAGGAGAGAAAGGAGGGAATTAACCCTTTCGAGGGCGGTGTCCGTAAAAAGGGACACATAATTTTAATTCCAAAACTGAAAAGCGGCACCAAGAAAATTTAATTAAAAAATTCCTTTTATAATGTACGTGAAAATAAGCAACTTCATATTTTCTAACAACTGCGTTTATCAACTAAAAAGAGCAAGCCATACAGTAACGAGAACTTCTTCTTCCAGCAAGGTCTGATGGTAGTCCCAATAAAAGCCAAGAAGGGAGTGATGAAGAAGATGAAGAGTTCTGAAGTGTCATTTTGAAACTGGTAATATATTAAATACATTCAAAAACTAGCAATCTATACTATATAGACTCCAATTTATTGAACCTACTATTAAGTAAAACACTATTAAACATAAATTAAATGCAATGATTAAATGTAATTAATGTAAATAATAAGTTTTATATATAGTAAAATTAAATACATTTAATTAAACATTAATAGTGAATAAGACAAACCTATCAACAATGACTTTCCTCTTAAAAACAGTAAATAATTAAGGTTACAAGTCTCTCAAATTCCAAACTCCCTTCGGTAATGTTAAGACAATGAACATGTGATTTATTCGTATTTTTAAAATATCTACTTAGTAAATTAATATTTTAACTTCTTTTTTCTTTGTGCTCTTCTTAAATGATGACTCTTTCTTTTATTAATTGTCAAAATATTTATAAAATGTATATTTATTATTATGTGAAGTGTTAAAATCTTACTTGCACTTCGTCAGCTTTTTAGATATAAAATATTAAACTAAGCTATGGATTTGTATGTATACTTCATAGTATGCTAAAATATAGTTCAGTGAAACACATAGCACAGTTAAAAATGTCCATTCAGCCATTTCCGTGAATAAACGGAAATGTACTTGAGAACTTTTGTGCAGCCCTGTATATGATCTATAGAATGTATCCACACCAAGTAATATTTAAAAAAAATTGTTCTATTTTAAAACACCTATCACAATTACAAACGCACTTCCAGCAATTATTGGTCATAGACTTCAATAGTTAAATTTATTCTTCAGCCATATTCTTTTGTGTGTCCCTGTAAATGAATGATAAGTTGTATGCACACCATATTCTACAATAAGTGCCTTAGTATACCTTAGTGATGTATACAAATTTCAGCACGTTTAAAAGTGTGATATCATTAAAATACAGAGCAAATATTTTTCCCCATAGACCATAATATAAGGGAATTCTTTCGGGTGTCTGTAAATGAACCGTAAAGGCCATAGACTTCATTTACAATACCAAACATGCCATAGTGATACCAAATAACATCTAAGAATTTCAAGCCAATCGGACTATATTTACAAAGAAAAATATTTTTGACCAGGATTTCGGGTCAAATACTCCACTGTGCGTCGCTGCTAACCATTTTTTCTTTATTTTGAATCATTAAGGCATTCGTCTATCAGATTAAAATGTTATTTTAGCAAGTTTAATTTCCCCATATTTTTATTCCCGAAAGTCAAAAGATTGTGAGAATGCCCCATATATATTGCAAGAAATTCAAAAGAATTGTGGTTTAAAAATATTTTTGTAACTATTTTTGAATTATTTTTTCAAATGTTATTATAGAATATATAAATATTCTTCTTTCATTAAAACATTTAATAATATGCCAGTAAGGTATAAAATATTTTAAAAAAGCAACCGTTAAAAGTTATATAATTCCCTTAATGCTGCTAGGTAGTCAATTTCCAAATTCAACTTCTTAATCTTATATCTACGGGCGTAAAATGCATTGGTATATTTAAAATATTGCTTCAGAAAATTAATACAGTGGAACTTCCCTTTAAAGAAGTCACTATTTAAAGAAATTTTCTACTTAAGGGGGACCTTTATTTGAGCAAAATTCGATCCAAAAATCGAAAATTATTTTTGTGCATATTATTGTTCTTCAGTTTGTTCTCAGCCATTTGTGAAAAACACATACAGATGCGATTATTTTTCGCAAATTTACAGTACACAAACATTTTTTTTACCCTTTAGTAATCTGTTTTTAGCCTCCGGTACGGTATGCTATTTCTTTCTCCCAGCTTATTTTGTGTCCAAAAAATAACGTTACCTTACAGAACCTAGCCGTAAAACAAAGCATTACGATTAAATACTCTTTAGCAATTTTTTAAACTTCTAAGCATCGCACATTTTCAATTTTTATACCATCGTATTGGGGGAAAAAAGTTCTTTTAAATGCATTTTGTTTGAAAACTGTATCTCCATTTATTTTTTGAAATATTAATTTTTTTGTAGTTTTCGGAGGCCATTTGCTTAATATTGGCAACGGAAGTACTCCGTTTCTACAGAAAGTAAAGAAAAAGTAGTTTTAAAATAGTAATTATATATTTTTGTTGCCATTTTCTCGTAACAACCGAAAGAAAATGCAATTAAAATGCGTGCTATTTTGAAAAAAATATAAACGAATGATTTCTGTTAAAACAATGGAACTATTATCTATACTAATCTATACTAATATTATAAAGAGGAAAAAATTGTTTATTTGTAGGAGGTAAGCTCAGGAACTACCAAACCGATTCCAAAAGTAATGGTAAAATGATGGTGTTAGTCCAACATAGAACATAGGCTATATCTTATGTCCGTGTCGCTGGCCAAAAGGGGTGGCAGGAGCAAAAAACGTTCTAAAAATGCGAATTTTGTATTACTGAAGGGCCTAGAAATATGAAATTTGGAATGGTAGTTACTTATAAGATACTAATGCTATCAAAGGGTATTTCTTAAAAAAATCGAAATTAAAAAGTGGTGAAAATCCGCGAAAACCGTTCTTAAAAACGTTCTAAATGGCGATTTTTAAGCAATTTCAGGAAGTACCAAACCGATTTAAAAAATAATGGTGTCAAAATGATGATGATGACCCATGCTCTACCATAGGCTACATTTTATGTCAGTGCCACTACCGCTAAAGGGGGTGCAGGAGCAGAAAACGTTCGAAATTGGGATTTTTGCGTTACTGAAGGGTCCAGATACATGGAATTTGGCATGGTTGTTATTTATTAGATATAAATTATCTCTAAGTACATTTTTTTTTTAATTTGAAATTTAAAAGAGGTGAAAATGCGCATAAAGCGTTCTGAAAAACGTTCTAAATGGCGATTTTTACGCAATCCCAAGAAGTACCAAAAAGATTTAAAAAATAATGGTGTCAAAATGATGATGACAACCCTTGCTCCAATATAGGCTACATTTTATGTCGGTGCCACTACTCCTAAAGAGGGTGCAGGAGAAAAAAACGTTCGAAAGTGCGATTTTTGTGTTACTGAAGGGCCCAAATTCATGGAATTTGGAATGGTAGTTACTTATAAGATATAAATGATCTCTAAGAACATTTCTTAAAAAATTCGAAATTTAAAAGGGGTAAAAATGCGCGAAAAGAGTTCTAAAAAACGTTCTAAATGGCGATTTCTACACAATCTCAGAAAGTACCCAACCTATTTCAAAAGTAATGGTTGGAAATTGTTGATGACAGTCCTTGCTCCAACATAGGCTCTATTTCATGTCGGTGTCACCACCACCTAGGGGTTGAAGAAGCAGAAAACGTTCTAAATTCCGATTTCTGTGTTACTGAAGGGGCCTAGAATCCTGAAATTAGGCAGGACAGTTATTTATAAGATACAAATGATCTCTAAGAACAGTTCCTAAAAAATCGAAAATTAAAAAGGGTGAAAATGAGCGAAAACCGTTCTAAAAAACTTTCTAAATTGCAATTTCTACGCAATCTCAGGAAGTATCGAACCGATTTAAAAAATAATGGTGTGAAAACGATGGTGACAGCCCTCGCTCCAACAAAGGTTGTATTTCATGTTGGTGCCACTACCCCAAAAGGGGGTGAAGGAGCAAAAAACGATATAATTTGTATTTTCTGTAATACTGCAGGATCTAGCAAGTTGAAACTAGGCATGATATCAAAATGATCTCGTACTTGATTCCACATCCACCCGGGAGGTTCAAGCACATGGATGCGTTTTTTTTACCGTGGTTCGTCAGTAGCCCTAATCCACTTTCTGGCGTGCTGCGGGAGCCCGTCAGTCCTTTACCTTGCGGATGCAGGACAATCTTTTAAAGAAGCCTCTGATTTTAGAGAACTTCTTCTTCTTCTACTCATCAGGTTCGGGGGAAGACGCAGTTTCTTCACTGACGACTTCCTCCGCCTGACTGAGAAGAGCGTCAGATTCAGCTATAAGTTCTTCAGCCGGA
The DNA here is from genome assembly GCA_963932465.1 of Maratus speciosus. Taxonomy (NCBI): domain Eukaryota; kingdom Metazoa; phylum Arthropoda; class Arachnida; order Araneae; family Salticidae; genus Maratus; species Maratus speciosus. The sequence continues at coordinate 73,318,348 of OZ010791.1, read as the reverse complement.
AGTTCGATAATTATGGGCAAAATTCCGACTCTTAAAACTCTTGATGTATTCAAAGCTCCGAGATACAGATTCGATTTTCTTCTCGAAACGTATCCCCTGCTTCGAACTGGTATCTCGTAGTTCCTTAGAAAACTTGTTATATCCTCTTCTGACGCGTCTCCATTTTCGCTTTGTTGAGTCGCTTCGGGCTCAACACATTCGCTCAATAGAAGAGAAGATGTTCCAGACGGACCGGTATCAATATCCCGCAACACACCTTGTCCAGCTAAGGTGAAAGTCGCTGGACCTTCAGGAGCATCATCCACATCTGTGGGATGAGACTCACCAACAACAAATCGCCTGAGCAACCAATGTGCACAGTAACTCAGGGCGAAAGCACCAGAGAACGAAAAGTACGACATTCTCAAGTGAGGGTCCGTAGCTAGACTGATGAACTTCCTAAGAACAAGTAACTTTTAAATATTCTATAAGCACGTGCCTGTCGATTCAATTGTTGCCTGCATTGTTGTCGAAATAGTTTTTTTTTTATAATCGGACATTGTTACGTGTACCTCTGTGAAGGCCAACGAAGAATGTTTCCTGCATTGTTGTCGAAATGTTTTTTTTTTTATAATCGGACATTGTTACGTTTACTTCAGTGAAAGAATATTTAATTTTATCTTCTAATGTAGATTTTTGCAATGAACCGTTGGGAATAAACAACGAAAAGTGTTGACAAAGGAAAGAATTTCTTTTCTTGACTGGATATCGTTACGTAACTTTGTTACGTTTACGTCTGTAACGTATTCCAATGACATATATTAAATTATGCAAAATTAAGATAATTACACAAATAAGACTAGCAAAAAATTAATATTACATCAAACTGACTTTTATATTATATCAAAATGATCTCGCGCTTGATTCCACATCCACCCGGGAGGTTCAAGCACATGGATGCGTTTTTTTTACCGTGGTTCGCCAGTAGCCCTAATCCACATTCTGGCGTGCTGCGGGAGCCCGTCAGTCCTTTACCTTGCGGATGCAGGACAATCTTTTAAAGAAGCCTCTGATCTTAGAGAACTTCTTTTTCTTCTTCTCATCAGGTTCGGGGGAAGACGCAGTTTCTTCACTGACGACTTCCTCCGCCTGACTGAGAAGAGCGTCAGATTCAGCTATAAGTTCTTCAGCCGGAAGTTCGATAATTATGGGCAAAATTCCGACTCTTGGAACTCTTGACGTATTCAAAGCTCCGAGATACAGATTCGATTTTCTTCTCGAAACGTATCCCCTGCTTCGAACTGGTATCTCGTAGTTCCTTAGAAAACTTGTTATATCCTCTTCTGACGCGTCTCCATTTTCGCTTTGTTGAGTCGCTTCGGGCTCAACACATTCGCTCAATAGAAGAGAAGATGTTCCAGACGGACCGGTATCAATATCCCGCAACACACCTTGTCCAGCTAAGGTGAAAGTCGCTGGACCTTCAGGAGCATCATCCACATCTGTGGGATGAGACTCACCAACAACAAATCGCCTGAGCAACCAATGTGCACAGTAACTCAGGGCGAAAGCACCAGAGAACGAAAAGTACGACATTCTCATGTGAGGGTCCGTAGCTAGACTGATGAACTTCCTAAGAACAAGTAACTTTTAAATATTCTATAAGCACGTGCCTGTCGATTCAATTGTTGCCTGCATTGTTGTCGAAATAGTTTTTTTTTATAATCGGACATTGTTACGTGTACCTCTGTGAAGGCCAACGAAGAATGTTTCCTGCATTGTTGTCGAAATGTTTTTTTTTTTTATAATCGGACATTGTTACGTTTACTTCAGTGAAAGAATATTTAATTTTATCTTCTAATGTAGATTTTTGCAATGAACCGTTGGGAATAAACAACGAAAAGTGTTGACAAAGGAAAGAATTTCTTTTCTTGACTGGATATCGTTACGTAACTTTGTTACGTTTACGTCTGTAACGTATTCCAATGACATATATTAAATTATGCAAAATTAAGATAATTACACAAATAAGACTAGCAAAAAATTAATATTACATCAAACTGACTTTTATATTATATCAAAATGATCTCGCGCTTGATTCCACATCCACCCGGGAGATTCAAGCACATGGATGCGTTTTTTTTACCGTGGTTCGCCAGTAGCTTTAATCCACATTCTGGCGTGCTGCGGGAGCCCGTCAGTCCTTTACCTTGCGGATGCAGGACAATCTTTTAAAGAAGCCTCTGATCTTAGAGAACTTCTTTTTCTTCTTCTCATCAGGTTCGGGGGAAGACGCAGTTTCTTCACTGACGACTTCCTCCGCCTGACTGAGAAGAGCGTCAGATTCAGCTATAAGTTCTTCAGTCGGAAGTTCGATAATTATGGGCAAAATTCCGACTCTTGGAACTCTTGACGTATTCAAAGCTCCGAGATACAGATTCGATTTTCTTCTCGAAACGTATCCCCTGCTTCGAACTGGTATCTCGTAGTTCCTTAGAAAACTTGTTATATCCTCTTCTGACGCGTCTCCATTTTCGCTTTGTTGAGTCGCTTCGGGCTCAACACATTCGCTCAATAGAAGAGAAGATGTTCCAGACGGACCGGTATCAATATCCCGCAACACATCTTGTCCAGCTAAGGTGAAAGTCGCTGGACCTTCAGGAGCATCATCCACATCTGTGGGATGAGACTCACCAACAACAAATCGCCTGAGCAACCAATGTGCACAGTAACTCAGGGCGAAAGCACCAGAGAACGAAAAGTACGACATTCTCAAGTGAGGGTCCGTAGCTAGACTGATGAACTTCCTAAGAACAAGTAACTTTTAAATATTCTATAAGCACGTGCCTGTCGATTCAATTGTTGCCTGCATTGTTGTCGAAATAGTTTTTTTTTTATAATCGGACATTGTTACGTGTACCTCTGTGAAGGCCAACGAAGAATGTTTCCTGCATTGTTGTCGAAATGTTTTTTTTTTTATAATCGGACATTGTTACGTTTACTTCAGTGAAAGAATATTTAATTTTATCTTCTAATGTAGATTTTTGCAATGAACCGTTGGGAATAAACAACGAAAAGTGTTGACAAAGGAAAGAATTTCTTTTCTTGACTGGATATCGTTACGTAACTTTGTTACGTTTACGTCTGTAACGTATTCCAATGACATATATTAAATTATGCAAAATTAAGATAATTACACAAATAAGACTAGCAAAAAATTAATATTACATCAAACTGACTTTTATATTATATCAAAATGATCTCGCGCTTGATTCCACATCCACCCGGGAGGTTCAAGCACATGGATGCGTTTTTTTTACCGTGGTTCGCCAGTAGCCCTAATCCACATTCTGGCGTGCTGCGGGAGCCCGTCAGTCCTTTACCTTGCGGATGCAGGACAATCTTTTAAAGAAGCCTCTGATCTTAGAGAACTTCTTTTTCTTCTTCTCATCAGGTTCGGGGGAAGACGCAGTTTCTTCACTGACGACTTCCTCCGCCTGACTGAGAAGAGCGTCAGATTCAGCTATAAGTTCTTCAGCCGGAAGTTCGATAATTATGGGCAAAATTCCGACTCTTGGAACTCTTGACGTATTCAAAGCTCCGAGATACAGATTCGATTTTCTTCTCGAAACGTATCCCCTGCTTCGAACTGGTATCTCGTAGTTCCTTAGAAAACTTGTTATATCCTCTTCTGACGCGTCTCCATTTTCGCTTTGTTGAGTCGCTTCGGGCTCAACACATTCGCTCAATAGAAGAGAAGATGTTCCAGACGGACCGGTATCAATATCCCGCAACACACCTTGTCCAGCTAAGGTGAAAGTCGCTGGACCTTCAGGAGCATCATCCACATCTGTGGGATGAGACTCACCAACAACAAATCGCCTGAGCAACCAATGTGCACAGTAACTCAGGGCGAAAGCACCAGAGAACGAAAAGTACGACATTCTCAAGTGAGGGTCCGTAGCTAGACTGATGAACTTCCTAAGAACAAGTAACTTTTAAATATTCTATAAGCACGTGCCTGTCGATTCAATTGTTGCTTGCATTGTTGTCGAAATAGTTTTTTTTTTATAATCGGACATTGTTACGTGTACCTCTGTGAAGGCCAACGAAGAATGTTTCCTGCATTGTTGTCGAAATGTTTTTTTTTTTTTTTTTTTTTTTTTTTTTTTTTTTTTTTTTATAATCGGACATTGTTACGTTTACTTCTGTGAAAGAATATTTAATTTTATCTTCTAATGTAGATTTTTACAATGAACCGTTGGGAATAAATAACGAAAAATGTTGACAAAGGAAAGAATTATTTTCTTGACTGGATATCGTTACGTAACTTTGTTACGTTTACGTCTATAACGTATTCCAATGAAATATATTAAATTATGCAGAATTAAGATAATTACACAAATAAGACTTGCAAAAAATTTATATTACATCAAAAGGGCTTTATATTATCAAGGGCGTAGGAACCGGGGGAGCTGGGGGAGCTCTGGCTCCCCTTGGAATATTTCAGACGGGCTCAGCTCCCCCAGGAGATATTCTTGCAACACATCTGTTTACGATACATTGCTGAATTAAAATATAAAGTATACTTTTTCTAAGAAATTCACACAATAAAGAACAAAGAGAAGAGAGAGAGGGTGTGGTGAGCACACTTGTTTGTGCCTTCACCCTTTTTCTCATTGTTTACAACCCTCCCGATTTCCAGAAAAAAAGGGGGGTTTATATAGGTCTACTACAATTACAAATTACCTGCACCGATAACATACTTATAAAGAGGAGGCCTTTAAAATTGATTTGAAAAAGATTTGTATAGAATTTGTAAGCAAAACAACAGAAAGCACTTTAATTTTTGGTAAATAGAAGTGGGAGAAGCCTTACATTTGAATACTGTATTCGGGATCGCACATAAATTAAGTTTCTATGTATCAAGTATATCTATTAAAAACTATTTTAACTGGATTAAAGAGTTGGTGATCTTTGATATGCTTCTAATTTATATTTCTGTTTGTGAAACGTGCAACACTATGAAGGAACCCTCCAAAATGAACGAAATGATCCGCGCCACTAACTTTCCGCAATATACCCCGGCTCTCCCTGTTTGTACAAAGTTCCTACGCCACTGGGCATGGTAGTTACTTATAAGATATAAATGATCTCTAAGACCATTACCTAAATAATTCGAAATTTAAAAAGGGTGAAAATGGGCGAAAAACGTGCTAAATTGCGGTTGCATTTTAAAAAACGTTCTAAATTGCGATTTTTGTGATATACTGAAGTGGGTAGCAACTTGAAATTTGGCATGGTAATAACTTACGAGATGTAAACACTCTCTGAGAAGATTTTCCTTTAAAATTTTAAATATAAAAGGGGTGAAAATGAAAGAAATGCGTTTTAAAAGCGTTTTAAATAGCGATTTCTAATCAATCTCAGGAAATATAAACCGATTTCAGAAGTAATGGTTTCAAATGGATGGTCACAGTCCCCGCTCCAACATAGTCTATATTTTACGTTGTTGCCACTACAACCTGGGGGTTACAGGAGCAAAAAATGTTCTAAATTGGGTTTTTTGTGTTACTGAGGGGGTTTAACATTTTAAATTTGGAATGGTAATTACTTCAAAGATGCAAATGCTTTCTAAGAATTGTCGAAATAAAATTCCAAATTTAAAAGGATGAAGTGAGCGAAAAGCGTTCTATAAGCGTTCTAAATTATAATTTTTATGCAATCGTATGAAATACGAAACCGATTTGAAACATAATGGTTGCAAATGGATCAAACATAAGCTATATTCTATGTCGAGGGTTGCAGGAGCAAAAAACTTTCTTAATTGCGATTTCTGCTGTACTGAAGAGGCTAGAAACTTTAAATATAGCACGGTAGTTACTTATAAAATATAAATGTTCTCTAAGAACAGTCGAAAATAAATTCGAAACTAAATAGTGGTGAAGCGAAGGGAAAGAACGAAAAGCATTCTAAAAGTGTCCTAAATTACGATTTCTATGGAATCTCCGGAAATAATAAACCGATTACAGAAGTTATAATTGCAAATCAAGAGTGATAGTCCCTGATCCTACGGACTATATTTTATGGCCCTGCCACTACCACCTGGTTGGCAGGAACAACAAGAAAATCTTTAAAAATATCTAAATTTCGTTTTCTATAGAATATTAGGAAATACCAACCGATTTCAAGGTTAATGTTGACAAATTAATGGTGACAGTCTCTGTTTCAACATTTTTCGAAACATTCTATTGCAATTCTGTTTCGGCATTTTATGTTGGTGCCACTAACACCAGAGAGGTGGTAGGCTGTTAGACAAGAAGCTTCGAATTTGACATCATGGTTAATTTTAAGATGTAAATGCATTAAGATGGTTTCTAAAAAAATCAAAAATTCAAATGAATACTGAAATGAGCATAAAAGTCTCAAAATACCTTCTAAATTATCATTTATTTAGAATTAGTTTTAGTTCTTCTTATTAATTAAAATCTCATTACTATCTATTGTACTTTTATAATAAATTTTAGTCAAACTGTGGCTTGATTTGTAATTTTTGAATTATTTCAAAAAGTGTTCTTCTAATAAAAGATAGTCATGTAAATATCACTTGGAATATTTCAACTATTACGCGAGCAAAGCCGCGGGGTTTGCTAGTATACTATATTTAATTGTAAGTATCTATGGATCATTAGATAGCCCTTTTTTTTTCGATTTTCTTGAATGACGGCATCTTTTTGCTGCATTTGTCCATTATTTCGCGATAGTGATGTGCTATGCATGCTTTACTGTAGATGTTTTTAGAGTAGATCGTAAATGTGGAATTCTTAAGCGGATGCGAATGACGTCATTTTACATAAAATAAAACGTGTGCTTTAAGTCTTATAATTGAAATATGTTTTGTACTGCAGTAGAGTCCCGCTTAACCGAGTTATTTTCTTCTGATGGACTGGTGGCTTCTATTATTATGAAACAGCCATTATAAATGAAGTGTTAGGTGAGGATGAAAGAGCAGCCGTAAAAAAAAAATATGGCCATTTTCCCCCCCATATTGACCAGAAAATCTGAGTTCTAATGGCTGCTCTTTCATCTTCACCAAACACTTCATTTATAATGGCTGTTTCATAATAATAGAAGCCATCAGTCCATCAGAAAAAAATGAAGTAATGGAAATGCCGGGGGCGACACTAAATTCTGAAAAAGCAGAATTCCTAATCTCTAGTTATCAAAATTGATTTTTCAACGTTTTTAGATTTTTGAAATGCTGCATGCCCCTCAATTTTTAATCAAAATTAATGAAATTGATAAGGAAGAATTCTGATATTACTTACAAAGAAACTGTGTATGCATTTTGAAATTCGACTTCGTTAAGGTAATTAAATTTGATTTTTAACTCATTAAAAGGCAAAATTTTGATGAAAATCGATATGGAATTCATAAAAAAATCTCTAAAAAATTAATTATTCAAGGGATTATAAAATGGATATCGTAGACTAATTGAGATATCCGGCTCTTTGCAAACAGCCTAGGCTCTTTGCAAAGAGCCAGGCTAATTGGAGAATCCATCTCCCTTTTTTCAATTAGCCTGATATTTTTCAGGCTTATTGCAAACAGCCTAGAAAGCGTTAGGCTAATTGAAAAATGACCACTTATTTTCCGATCAGGGTGATATTTTTAGCTCACAGGCTATCAAAGCGTGAGAGCTTATGTGCCCGCCGATTCTGTATGTACGTGTGTACGTACGTACGTACGTATGTACGCAGGGCTTAATTTCTAACAAAAAAAGTACCGGAGCCCCAATATTCTCAAGTACTAAATCCGTAGCGTATTTTTTTCCTTTAGCAAAATAAAAAATTTAAATATCTACCTACATATACTTAACAGTCAACTATTCCACTTTTTAGTTTATCACTCCTTCTGAATAGAAATCTTTGCCTAATTTTAATGTTAATTAATTCGCTGAATTCTGCATTTAAATAAGGTAAGGATTATGATTCGGAAATAGAGTTAACACAGAAAAGGAATTGTTCGCAGCTATGCATATATGTATATAACGAATGAACAACTAGCAAAAACATTTAAAAATGTTCAGAAAATCTTACGCGCTGTTTCTTCTCCATCTCTTACGTGTGCGACACACTATGTCGCATGTAAGGGTTTTGATAAAAAAGAATGCAGAAACCTGGAAATAGAAGGAAAACGAAAGTGTAATTCGGAATCGCTATTGCACTGGGCTCCGGAGCCCTATATTTATGAGCTCCGGTGAATTCCGACCAATATTTAAATATTTACGAAAAACAGAGAAGTACCGGAGCTGAGCTCCGGTGGACTCCGGCGCAAATTAAGCCCTGTATGTACGTAACGCGATAACTCCTGATAGAAATATCCGATTTGCTTCAATTTTTTTTCTACGTTCATTCTGATAAGGTGCTTCCCTGATTAGTTTTTGGGGTTCATTGGTTAAGGATAAAGGGGGAAAAGGGGGGCTAGTCCCCTCCCTTAATTTATAAATGGGTTTTTCATGCAGAAATATCCGATTTGCTCCAAGTTTGGTATACCGGTTTATTGTGTTAAGGAGCTTCCCTGATTAGATTTGGAAGCTCATTATTTAAGTATAAAGGGGGAAAAGGGGGCTACCCCCTTAATTTAGATAAATCGGCTTTTCATGATGAATTATTCGATTTGCTACAAATTTGGTATACCGGTTTATTAAGTTAAGGAGCTACCTTGATTAGATTTGTAGGTTCAATAGTTACATATAAAGCGAAGAAAGGGGGGGCTATCCCCCCCCGCCTGTAATTTAGATAAATGGGTTTTTCATGCAGAAATGTGCGATTTGCTATAAATTTGGTATACCGATTAGTTATGTTAAGCAGCTTCCGTGATTACATTTGGAAGATCATTATTGTGTATAAAGGGGGAAAGGGGGGCAATTGCCTCTCCCCTTAATTTAGATAAATGCGTTTTTCATGTAGAATTATTCCTTTAGCTCAAATTTGGTATACTGGTTTATTATGTTAAGGAGATGGCTTTATTAGATTCGGAGGTCCATTAGTTAAGTATAAAGGGAGGAAAGGGGGGCTACCCCCCCCCCCTTTAATTTAGGTAAATGGGTTTTTAATGCAAAACTATTCGATCTGCTCCAAATTTCGTATAGCGTTTTGTTATGTTAAGGAGCTTCCCTGATTAGATTTGGAGATTCATTAGTTTAGAATAAAGGGAGGAAAGGGGGCTAGACCCCCCCCCCTTAATTTAGATAAATGGGTTTTTCATGCAGAATTATTCGATTTCCTCCAAATTTCGTATACCGGTTTATTATGTTAAGGAGCTGCCTTGATTAGATTTTAAGATTTATTGGTTAAGTATAAAGGAGGGACAGGGGCTAGTGTCCCCTTAATTTAGATAAATGGGTTTTTCATACAGAATTATTCGATTTGCTTCAAATTTGATATACCAGTTTATTACGATATGCCTACCTTCATTTGATTTGGAGGTTCATTGGTATAATCCATGGTATTGGTGGTTCATCAATCCGTATAAAAGGGGGTAAAGGGGGCAATTGCCCTTCCCCTTAATTTAGATAAATGGGTTTTCATGCAGAATTATAAAATTTAGTTTAATTTTTTTTCTAGGTTCATTCTAATAAGGAGCTTTTCTGATTAGATTTGAAAGTTCATTGGTTCAGCATAAAGGGAGAAATGGGGGAGCTAATACCCCCTCCCCCTTAATTTAGTGAAATGTTTTTTTCATACAGAATTATCTGATTTGCTTCAAATTTGGTATACCCGTTTATTATGTTAAGTAGCTTCCCTGATTAGATTTGGAGGTTCTTTGGTTAAGCAGAAAGGTGGGCAACCCTGGTTAAGTAGAAAGGGGAGCAAGGGATTAATCCCTTCATTTATTTTTCCAGGGGCATTATTCTTTGAAATAAGATTATAATATACAATTAGTGTGAATAGCCTCTGAGCTCAATGCCATCAGTTTAACTGGGCAATTTTATTTTTATTAGGATTATTAACGCATAACCCTACCCAAGCCCGAAAAATAAATTACAAAAGACTGTACCTCGATAAGAGCAAGATAAAATAATTTCAGTCTACATGCAACCCGACCCGAACCTGAGAGTTCCATTTGAAAAAACCCGAAATCCCGAACCAAATCTGATAACCGACAAAAATATTCCAAAGATCCATAACCGGATCCGAACAAGACAAATTAGTTTCCGTGGACACGCAACGCTACCAGAACCTAAAAATTCCATTCGAAGTCAACCTGAAACCCGGCCCGAACCAAATCTTAACCGACAAAAATATTCCAAAGAACTATAATCCGATGCAAGCCAGACAAAATAATCTCCGTCCACCGGCAACCCGATCCGAACCTGAAAGTTCTAATTGAACTCAATCCAAAACCTGATTGTGGTCGGTTTTCGGGTTGACTTCAAATGGAACCTTCAAGTTCGGATCCGGTTGAAAAAAAATTAAACTAAATTAGATAATTCTGCATGAAAACCCATTTATCTAAATTAAGGGGAGGGGCAATTGCACCCCTTTCCCCCCTTTTATACTTAATCAATGAACCTCCAAATCAAATGAAGGAAGCCATATCGCAATAAACTGGTATATCAAATTTGAAGCAAATCGAATAATTCTGCATGAAAAACCCATTTATCTAAATTAAGGGGACACTAGCCCCTGTCCCTCCTTTATACTTATCCAATAAATCTCCAAATCTAATCAAGGCAGCTCTTTAACATAATAAACCGGTATACGAAATTTGGAGGAAATCGAATAACTCTGCATGAAAAACGCATTTATCTAAATTAAGGAGGGGGGGGGGGTCTAGCCCCCCTTTCTTCCCTTTATACTTAACTAATGAATCTCCAAATCTAATCAGGGAAGCTTCTTAACATAATAAACCGGTATACGAAATTTGGAGCAAATCGAATAACTCTGCATGAAAAACCAATTTATCTAAAGTAAGGGCCGGGTCTATCCCCCCTTTCCTCCCTTTATACTTAACTAATGAACTTCCAAATCTAATCAGGGAAGCTCCTTATCATAATAAACCGGTATACCAAATTTGGAGCAAATCGAATAATTTTGCATTAAAAACCCATTTACCTAAATTAAGGGGGCGGGGGCTATCCCCCCTTTTCCTCCCTTTATACTTAACTAATGAACCTCCAAATCTAATCAAACCATATCCTTAACATAATAAACCAGCATACCAAATTTGAGCTAATCGAATAATTCTACATGAAAAACTCATTTATCTAAATTAAGGGCAGAGGCAATTGCCCCCCTTTATACATAATAATGATCTTCCAAATGTAATCAGGGAAGCTGCTTAACATAATTAACAGGTATACAAAATTTATTGCAAATCGCATATTTCTACATGAAAAACCCATTTATCTAAATTACGGGTGGGGGGGGGGAATAGCCCCCTTTTCCTCCCTTTATATGTAACTAATGAACCTCCAAATCTAATCAAGGCAGCTTCTTAACATAATAAATCGGTACACGAAATTTGGAGGAAATCGAATAACTCTGCATGAAAAACGCATTTATCTAAATTAAGGGGGGGGGTCTAGCCCCCCTTTCTTCCCTTTATACTTAACTAATGAATCTCCAAATCTAATCAGGGAAGCTCCTTAACATAATAAACCGGTATACGAAATTTGGAGCAGATCGAATAACTCTGCATGAAAAACCCATTTATCTAAATTAAGGGGGGGGGGTCTAGCCCCCCTTTCCTCCCTTCATACTTAACTAATGAACTTCCAAATCTAATCAGGGAAGTTCCTTAACATAATAAACCGGTATACCAAATTTGAAGCAAATCGAATAATTTTGCATTAAAAACCTATTTACCTAAATTAAGGGAGGGGGGGGCTAGCCTCCCTCCCTTTCCTCCCTTTATACTTAACTAAAGATCCTGCAAATCTAATCAAGCCATCTCCTTAACATAATAAACCAGTATACCAAATTTGAGCTAATCGAATAATTCTATATAAAAACGCATTTATCTAAACTAAGGGCAGTGGCAATTGCCTCCCTTTCCCCCCTTTATACATAATAATGATTTTCCTAATGTAATCAGGGAAGCTGTTTAACATAATTAACCGGTATACCAAATTTATTGCAAATCGCATATTTCTGCATGAAAACCCCATTTATCTAAATAACGGGGGGATAGCCCCCCTTTCCTCCCTTTATATGTAACCAATGAACCTCCAAATCTAATCAAGGCAGCTCCCTTGATAAACCGGTATACCAAATTTGGAGCAAATCGAATAATTCATCATGAAAAACCGATTTATCTAAATTAAGGGTTGTACCCCCTTTATACTTAAATAATGAGCTTCCAAATCTAATCAGGGAAGCTCCTAAACACAATAAACCGGTATACCAAATTTGGCGCAAATCTAATTTTTCTGCATGAAAAACCCATTTATATAAATTAAGGGCGGGGGACTAGCCCCCCTTATCCCTAACCAATGAACCCCAAAAACTAATCAAGGAAGCACCTCATCAGAATGAACCTAGAAAAAAAAATTTGAAGCAAATCGGATATTTCTATCAAGATTTATCGCGTTACGTACATACGTAAGTACACACGTACATACGGAATCGGCGGAAACATAAGGTCTCAGGCTTTGATAGCCTGTAAGCTAAAAATATCACCCTGATCGGATAATAAGTGGTCACTTTTCAATTAGCCTAACGCTTTCTAGGCTCTTTGCAATAAGCCTGAAAAATATCAGACTAATTGAAAAAATTGAGATGGATTCTCCAATTAGCCTGACTCTTTGCAAAGAGCCTAGGCTGTTTGCAAAGAGCCGGATTTCTCAATTAGCCTACGACAGATACACAGATTTGTTTGCAATAGACTTTTAAGTGGTTAAAATGCAAAATTGCGGAAATATCTAAAAAATTAATACGCATGCAGTATTTTAATACGCATGCAGTATTTTAAAATTTCGTTTTAAAATTTACAAATTTAATAAAAAAAATTCAAATTATAATGGATTGAAAATTTCTTTTAAGGTGTTCTATATACTTATGGATAAATGTATATTTCCACAAAATTTCATATATCTATGACGAAAATTAAAAGATTTTTTTTTAACGTCTACCGTCCCCTTAACAATATTTTCTGCTGAACCTTGACTTTAAACACACTTAAGAGGGCTGGTCAGTCAGCTTCGTGATTCTCCTCCGTAATGTTAAGTCTATCGACTTTGATGCATTCGTATATTTAAAATATCTCCTCGTGAAATTCATATTTTTAACATTTTTTTTCTGTGTAATCTTCTTAAAAGATGTCTCTTTTTCTCTTAGTTTTCAAAATATTTCTAAAATCTATGCTGAATTTAATATTTTATGTGTTAAAAGCGGTGGAACTGTGAGAAAGATTTTAACACTTCCTATAAAATTAAGTCTATACTTTAGAAATATTTTGAGAACTAGGAAAAAACGAGACATGTTTTAGGAAATGTACACAAAAATAGAAGTTAAAAATATTAATTTCACGGGGAGATATTTTAAATATACGAATGCATCCAATGCCCACAGACTTTACACTAGTGAGGGGAAATCGGAAGCTGAGTGACCAGCCCCCTTAACATGCAAATAAATCCATATTACGAAAAATATATTCTGGTGCAGAACTCTTAAACATTCGTAGCGTTGATAAAGACATTCTGACAAATGAAAACCGTTCTGACGATGACATATTGCAGAACGCAATAAAGTGTAGTGAAGAAACTGCAGCGAGAAATATGATGATACTGAAGAAGAAATTGAAAATCGTTCAAAAGAAAACATGCTAAAATTATTCGATATAATGAGAAGCGAATTCCAGTTTCACTAAAATATTACAGATGAATTGTTTGAATACGTGCACAAAAACGCGAAAATTTTTATGAACAGTGTTTTTTTTTTATAAGAAATCTGTACAAGTAATATTATAGACTCTTTTTTAAGTTAATGATTTGACATTCTGAGATAAAAGGGGAAAGGTATACGCTGCGCTTCAATTTTTGTTGAACTTTCTTTATTATGTGTTTTTTAGACATTATTCAAATTAAATTTTTCTCATATGTTTAATATTGCATAAAAAAATTTACTGGCCGAAATAAAATCCATTTTTTGCAATATTTCCATTTTATGTGTATTTTTTATTTTATACATGCGTATTTTATTATACAGATTTCATGAATTTAACTTGATTTCTATTTAACGAATTTTCTTCATAAGGAAGTGTTTAAGTGTAACATGAGACTTCATTATACGGAAGATTCACTGTATTTTTTAGCCCCCGGTACGATATACTATTTCTTTCTCCCAGCTTATTTTGTGTATTCCAAAAAATAACGTTACAAAGCAGTACGATTAAATAGTCTATAGCATTTTTTAAAACTTCTGTAGAAAATTTCAAAGACAGTCGAACATAAAATCAATGAAGGAGGTGGTTGCTGAATTCTTTTCTTGAAATACTTAATGAATATTTACAGATACATGATTCTATACATATTTACAATAAGAATTATCAAATACTTAATCTGGTTCTTCGAAAAAGGGAGGTTTAGCCTCATCAACAAACTGTAAAAGAATTACAGCGATCATGCTTTTGAAATCAAAACATCTCTTCCTATCGTTCCAGCAATAATAATCGAAGTCGCATTCTAAGGTAGGATGCGCGCGCATCGCGCGTCCTTCGTTGCCATGGGGAGCAGAGAAAAAGTTTCTCTTCACTTCTAAGCATGGCATATTTTCGATTTTTATACCGTCGTATTGGGGGAAAAAGTTCTTATAGTAGGAATATGTTTGAAAACTGCATCTCCATTTATTTTTGAAATATTATTTTTTTTTTTTTTTAGTTTTTGGAGTCATTTGCTTAATATTGGCAACGGAAGTACTCCATTTCTGTAGAAAGTAAAGGAAAAATAGTTCTAAAATAGTAATTATATATTTTTGTTGCCATTTTCTCATAGCAACCGAAAGAAAATGTAATACGTGCTATTTTGAAAAAAATATAAACGAATGATTTCTGTTAAAACAATGGAGCTATTATAAATTATATTTAATTTTAGTATCTATGAATCATTAGATAGCCCTCTTTTTTTTTGTCGATTTTCTTGAATGACGGCATCTTTTTCCTGCATTTGTGCATTATTTCGCGATAGTGATGTACTATACCTGCTTTACTATAGACGTTTAAGAGTAGATCGTAAATGTGGAATTCTTAAGCGGATGCGAATGACGTCATTTTACATAAAATAAAACGTGTGCTTTAAGTCTTAAAATTGAAATATGTTTTGTACTGCAGTAGAGTCCCGCTTAACCGAATTATTTTCTTCTGGTGGACTGGTGGCTTCTATTATTATGAAACAGCCATTATAAATGAAGTGTTAGGTGAAGATGAAAGAGCAGCCGAAAAATTATGGCCATTTTTCCCCCCATTCTGACCAGAAAATCAGAGTTCTAACTTTTTACGGCTGTTCTTTCATCTTCAGCTAACGCTTCATTTATAATGGCTGTTTCATAATAATAGAAGCCATCAATCCATCAGAAGAAAGTGAAGTAATGGAAATGCCGGGGGCGACACTAAATTCTGAAAAAGCAGAATTCCTGATGTCTAGTAATTTCCTCTTTTTTTTTTTTTTTTTTTTTTTTTTTTTTTGTACTCTTCTTAAAAAAATGTTTGTTTTTTTTCGTAGTTCTCAAAATATTTCGAAAATTTATGCATAATTTAACATCTAAGCTGATGAATTATGAGTAAGATTTTAACACCCCACATAAAATTAAAGATATATTTCAGAAATATTTTGACAGCTAAGGTAAACTAGCTGGATGTGCCAATCCCAAAACTTTCTTTTATCTTACATATGTTACTACTTCAAAATTGACTATCACAGTCCTCAAATTAAATGATGCTATCTATGCTCATCAGGAGGATTCTAAAGATATGAAATTCCATGCATTAGTTCTTGAGATAGGACTATCGCTAAAATCGTGTAAATCCTGCAAAATGCAGCATAACAGCGCCACCTCTTGGGTGATTATCACCAAAACCTAATTAGCAAGAACTTGAGTCAACGTCTAACTGAATCCTAAATTAGATAAAAATCGTGCATTAGTTCTTGAGATAAAGCTATTGCGGAAATTGCGAAAAATGAAGTATAGCAGCGCCACCTGTTGGGCGATTTACACCTAAAACGTAAACAGCCCCAACTCATATCAAGCACAAACTAAATCTGAAGTTTGGTGAAAATCCGTGCATTAATTCTTGAGAGAGTTATTGTCTAAATCGGGAAAAATGCAGCATTGCAGCGCCACTTATTAGGCGATTTACACCAAAATATAATCAGCACCAATATTTAGCAAGGTATATCTGAATCTGAAGTTTTATGAAAATCCGTGCATTAGTTCTTGACAGAACTATTGCGTAGATCATGAAAAATGCAGATTAGCAGCGCCACTTGTGGGGCTATTACACCAAAAACTAAACAGCACCAGCTTATATCAAGGTGTAACTGAATCTAAAATTTTGTGAAATTCCGTGCGCGTTAGTTCTGGAGATAGAGCGCCCACAAAAATTTTGTCTCATACAGACAGACTCCCAGAGTGATAGACAAACATTTTCTAAAAACCATCAAATCACGTTCAGGACCTTCTAAAACGTATAAATCCGTCGAAAACCGGAAGTCGGAATTTTCCACCAATCCAACACTTTCTTCTTGTAAAGATAGAAGAAAGTAAAAAATGTCAACCTTTATGAAGTAAGTGCACAACGAAACTAGTCAGATGTGTCAATCCTAAAACTTTCTTCTATCTCATACATGTTAATACTTCCTGAAAAATGCAGCATATCAGCACCACCGGTTAGATGATTTACACCGAGCTCTAATTATGAACAACTTTGACAACGTATAACTGAATCTGAAGTTTGATGAAAATCCGTACATTAGTTTTTTAGATAGGACTATTGCGAAAATTGTAAAAAATTCTGCATAGAAGCGCCACCTGTTGGGCGATTTATATCAAAAACTAATTAGGACCAATTTATACCAGGAAGTTACTGAATCTGAAGCTTGATGAAAATTCATGCATTAGTTCTTTAGATACAGCTATTGCTGAAATCGTGAAAAATGCAGCACAGCAGCGCCACCTGTTGGGAGATTTACACCAAATATTAAACAGCACTAATTTATATCAGGGACTATTTGAATCTGAAGTTTGATGAAAATTTGTGCATTTTTTTCTTGAGTTAGAGCTATTGCGCTAATCATGAATAATGCCACATAGCAGCGCCATCTGTTGGGCGATTTTCACCAAAAACTAATCAGCACCAATCTATATCCCGGACTAACTGAATCTGAAGTTTTATAAAAATCCGTGTAGCAGTTCTTGAGATATAGCTATTGCAGAAATCGTGACAAATGCCATATAGCAGCGCCACCTGTAGGGCGATTTTCACCAAAAACTAATCAGGTCCAGTCTATATCAAGGTCTAACTGAATCTAAAGTTTTGTGAAATTCCGTGCATTAGTTCTTGAGATAGAGCGCCCACAAAATTTGTGTCCCATACAGACTCACAGAGTGACAGACAGACATTTTCTAAAAACCATCAAATCGTGTTCAGGACATTCTAAAACGTATAAATCCATCGAAAACCGGAAGTCGAAAATTTTCACGAATCCAATACTTTCTTCTTGTAACGATAGAAGAAAGTAATAAACGAATTAAATTTAAAAAATCAAAAAACCCGACTGCGTAAAAAGCGAACTAATTAATTATTTCTCATCAATGTGAAACTTTTTTTTTTTTTATATTACTTACCTATTTTTTTATTTACTTGTATTGATGACTTTTAAGTTGTGTTTAATTGTTAGTTCCTATCTATAAACACTTTTTTGATGAGGTTTATAGATGTCTATGATGGTTAGAGTTGCAGTAAAGTTAGAGATCCTACCTACACAACTTTCAGGTTGTATAATAATATTTTAACGGAGCTTCTGACTCTAAAATAGTCAATGAAACATTGTCTTCATTTTGAAAGACCTATCCAATGATATGCCACTCAATATAGAGGATAAAAAAAAATTTTCGTCTCTAGCGCCATTTTGTATTTTAAGGCCGCCATTTTGAATTTATAAAAACAAAACCTGGCCTATAACCATCGGATGATTAAGACGAATCGATAGAGACCTCATTCATTAAAATCCGTCCAGCAGTTGGGATGTTTCGAGGGTATAAAGAAATCCACATACACAGATACGCGTGAAACACATAACCCTTCTTGGCAGTCGGGTAAAAAAAGAAAAGAAAAAGTAGGATACGATAGATATTTTTAAAGGCTGTTGCTAATACAAAACTAGTCGGATGTACCAATCCCAAAACTTTCTTCTATCTCATACATGTCAATTCTTCAAAATTCGTTATCACTGTGCCAGAGTTAAATGGCAATCTATGCTTATCATAAGAATTCTAAAAAGATGAAATTCCGTGCATTAGTTCTTGAGATATGACTACCGCTGAAATCGTGTAAATCCAGCAAAATGCAGCATAGCAGCACCACCTATCGGGTGATTTACATCAGAACCTAATCATCATCAACTTATGTCAACGCCTTACTGAACTGGATGAGATAGAGCTATTGAGGAAATCGTGCTAAATGCAGCACAGAAGCACCACCTATTGGGCAATTTACACCAACACATAGTCAGCATCATTTCATATCAAGGACAAATTTAATCTGAAGTTTGATGAAAATGTGTGCATTAGTTCTTGGGATACAGCTACTGCGGAAATCGTCTAAATCCTGCAAAATGCAGCGTAGCAGCGCCACCTGTTGGGCGATTTACACCAAAACGTAAGCAGTACCAGCTCATATCAAGGAGTAACTGAATCTGAAGTTTTATAAAAATCCGTGCATTAGTTATTGAGCTAGAGCTATTGCGGAAATCCTGCAAAATGCAGCATAGCAGCGCCGCCTGTTGGGGATTTACACCAAAAACTAATAAGCACCAACTTATAGCAGGGATTACCTGAATATAAATTTTTATTAAATTCCGTGCATTAGTTCTTGAGATACAGCGCCACAAAATTTGTGTCACATACAGACAGACAGACATTTTGTAAAAACATGTTTTTCTGGATCTCTGTTCCCTAAAACGTGTAAATCCGTCGAAAACCGGAATTCGAAAATTTTCACGAATCCAATACTTTCTTCTAGTAAAGAGAGAAGAAAAAAAAAAAAAACTTTTACGACAATTCAACTATTTTCACAAAGATTACAACAGAAAAAGATACGTAAAGAGATACAAAGGCAATTAATTTATTTATAAATCTTAATAATAAAAAAGAAAAGCGCCCAGCTAAACTGATGGCATTGAGCTCACAGGCTATTCACACTAATTGCATATTATACTCTTATTTTAAAGAATAATGCCCTCAAAAAATTAAGTGAAGGGGAATTAGCCCCCCGTTTCCCCCTTTATACTTAACCAGTGAACCTCCAAATCTAATCAGGGAAGCTCCTTATCATAATAAACCGGTATACCAAATTTGGAGCAAATCGAATAATCCTCCAAAAAAAAAAAACATTTATCTAAATAAAGGGGGTGGACTAGCCCCCTTTATCCTTAACCAATGAATTCCCAAAACGAATCAGGGAAGCTCCTTAACATAATAAGCCGGTATACCAAATTCGGAGCAAATCGAATCATTCTTCATGAAAAACCCATTTATCTGAATTAAAAGGGGTGGACTAACCCCCTTTTCCCCCTTTATCCTTAACCAATGAACCCCCAAAACTAATCAGGGAAGTTCCTTAACATAATAAACCGGTATACCAAATTCGGAGCAAATCGAATGATTCTGCATGAAAAACCCATTTATCTGAATTAAGGGGGTGGCCTAACCCCCCTTTTCCCCCTTTATCCTTAACCAATGAACCCCCAAAACTAATCAGGGAAGCTCCTTATCACAATGAACCTAGAAAAAAATTTTGAAGCAAATCGGATGTTTCTATCAAGAGTTATCGCGTTACGTACATACATACATACATACATACATACATACGTACATACATACAGAACGGGCGGGCACATTAGCTCTCAGGCTTTGATAGCCTGTGAGCTAAAAATGAATATCGTAAAGATCAGTTTCTGAGAAAGAAAAGGAAAATAGCATTCCTTGAACAGACACAGATATTTATAACAAAAATATTGCAGAGTTGATTAATCAACTTATTTTTACTTTCTTCCTTCTTTACAAGAAGAAAATATTGGATTAGTGAAAATTTTCGACTTCCGGTTTTCAACGGATTTACACGTTTTAGCGGTCAGAGATCCCGAAAAACATGTTTTTACAAAATGTCTGGCTGTATGTGACACAAATTTTGTGGACGCTATATCTCAAGAACTAATGAACGGCACTTAATGGAACTTTAGATTCAGTTATTCCCTGATATAAATTGGTTTTGATTTTTTGATTTAAATCTCCCAACTGGTGGCGCTGCTATACTGCATTTTTCGCGATATATGCAATAGCTATAACTCAAGAACTAATGGACGGATTTTTTATAAAACTTCAGATTCAGTTAGTTCTTGATATAGTTTGGAGCTGATTGCTTTTTGATGTAAATCGCCCAACAGGAGGCGCTACTAGGCTGCATTATTCACGGTTATTGCAATAGCTCTAACTCAAGAACTAATGCACGAATTTTCATCAAACTTCACATTCAGTTAGTCCCTGATATAAATTATATACTGCATTTTTCACGATTTCTGCAATAGCTGTATCTCAAGACCTAATGCATGAATTTTCATCAAAGTTAAGATTCGGTTAGTTCCTGATATAAATAAATCGGATTAGTTTTTAGTGTGAACCGCCCAACAGATGACGCTGCTATACAGAATTTTTTACGATTTTGGCAATAGCTCTACCTCAAAAACTATAGTAATCGGCTTTTCATCAAACTTCAGATTCTTTTAGAAGTTGACATAATTTGTTGCTGATTAGATTTTGGTCTAAATCTAAAATAAATATATTTAAATAAAATTTGGTGGATTAAATAAATAAAATTTTGTGGCTATAAATAAAATTTGGTGGATTGCCACATCCGACTAGTTTATTTTTTAAGTCTGTTACAAAATATAATAATGACTAGTCGATGTGGAAATCCTAAAACTTTCTTCTATCTTATACATGTTAATATTTCCTGAAAATGCACCATAGCATCACCACCGGTTAGATGATTTACACCAAAATCTAATCAGCAACAACTTAAGTCAACTTCTAACTGAATCTGAAGTTTGATGAAAATCCGTGCATTAGTTTTTGAGATAGGGCTATTGCGGAAATCATAAAAAATTCTGCATATCAGCTCCACCTGTTGGGCAGTTTACACCAAAAACTAATCAGGACCAATTTATATCAGTAACTGAATCATAAGTTTGATGTAAATTCATGCATTAGTTCTTGAGATACACCTGTTGGGGAAATCGTGAAAAATGCAACATAGCAGCGCAAGCGCTACCAGTTGGGCGATCTGCACCAAAAATTAAACAACGCTTATTTATATCAGGGACTAACTAAATCTGGAGTTTGATGAAACTGCGAGCATTAGTTCGTGAGATGCAACAAAGCAGCGCCACCTGTTGGGCGATCTGCACCAAAAATTAAACAGCGCTAATTTTTATCAGGGACTAACTAAATCTGAAGTTTGATGAAACTGCGAGCATTAGTTCGTGAGATGCAGCTGTTACAATAACCATGAATAATGCAGCATAGCAGCGCCACCTGTTGGGCGATTTACCCCAAAAAGTAATCAGCACCAAATTATATCAAGGACTAACTGAATCTGAAGTTTTATGAAAATCTGAGCATTAGTTCTTACGATATAGTTATTGATGAAATCAGGAAAAATGCAGGACAGCAGCGCCACCTGTCAGGTGATTTACACCAAAAAATAATCAGTACCAATTCATATTGGTGACTAGCTGAATTTAAAGTTTTATTAAATTCTGACCATTAGTTCTTGAGACAGAGCGCCCATAATATTTGTGACACATACAGACAGACATTTTGTAAAAACATGTATTTCGGGATCTCTGAGCCCTAAAAATGTGTAAATCCGTCGAAAACCGAATTTCGAAAATTTTCACGAATCCAATACTTTATTCTTGTAAACAGAGAAGAAAATAACAATATATGAAGCTATAAAAATAATTTCTTATAGATTTATATAACAAAAGACTTTTATATAAATTACAGCCACTACTACAATTCCTCTTTTTTCTAGGATTTCGTTCATCTGACGAAACCCTATTCGTCTCACTCCTCTGTCTGTCGGTCCGTCACAGAGCCAGAGCCCGTTTTCAGAAACTATATATGTTGGAGACTTGAAATTTTGCATACTTATAGCTGAACACCTCACATCAAATGATAAATCATAAAAATTTCGAAAAGTCTTATTTACCCCTCCGGTCTCTAACTTGTGTATTTTAAGCAATTTTTCTAACTCAGCCCCTAATTGAGTTAGAGACTTGAAATTTTGCATACTTATAGCAGAACATTTACGATCGCACGAAAATTCATAAAAATTTCAAGTCTTATATTATTTACCCCCGGGTTCTAACTTGTGTATTTTAAGCAATTTTATAACCTCCCCTGATTTCGTCCGGGGGCCACTTTTCTAACTTTTGCCGACACCCCTCACGTGATATATCATTGCACAGCCCTTTGACCACTCTTTCATATTATGCACCATCAAGGTTGTAAAAAAAAAACCGTTTAAAAAAAAACAGCCCGGGCAGGTTTTAGGAAAAAACCCGGGTTAAATGGGCAATTTTCTCCGGGTAAATTGGGTTAAAATGCCAAAATGTGGACTATGATTCCACCTTCCTCACAAATAATAATTTCAGGGTTGCCACTGTATAGGGAAAACTGGAAAAACTGAGGGAATTTCAAAATGAGTCCTAAAAACAGGAAATTTTACTAAATTTTGGTACTTTTGGTACCGTTGAAATTTTGAAAATTCTCAGAGGAGTTACTCAGAGAAAATTCAATTTTTTGCTTAGGAAAGCGTAAGGAATTTGACTGCCGAAATAAGTGGCAATCCTGATCTCAAACTACACACATTTGTGAACATAGTCTTCATAGTCTTCACTTCATAGTCACTTCATAGTTTAACAGATGGGAATGACTTCATAGTCTTAATAATAATCTCAATATTTTTCTCTGTTCTTAAAATATTATTATGATTTTATTAAAATATTATTATGATTTTCGGTGGTTATCACTTATAGTTATTTTACAAGATAACACAAAAAATCACATAACACAAAATCGATTACCGCCAAGAAGTTAACCACTTCCGTACCAGTGGATTGGATCCATATCAATTCATTACTCTATCGTTGCTGCTAAAAACGTTGTTGCAGGAATATATGTTTGTGGTAAGCTGGTATTATGAGAAATGTTGGAAAGTGTTTAATTTTCCCTCCGCAGCAGAGATGAATAAAAGCATCTCATTTTTCTGAAAACAACTACTTGATATTTTAAATCTAAGTGCCCGAAAAACTGGTTTTACATGTAATTTTCATATACCGGGTGTCCCAAAAATAACTGATGGATTTTAAAATTCAATAACTTGGAAACGGTGACAGATATTAAAAAAATTCTTGCAGGAGTGTAATGTAAGATGTCAGGAGTTTTCACGCTGCGATTCTCAGTTTTAGTTACAAATAGCAGTAACTTTATCATAATTACTCATCTTGATTAGGTATTCTAATGCAGTTTAATTTTTTAACAATTTAAACAGTTGAAGTTTGTGGAAATAGTAATTTGGTAACTTTTGATTAAAAATATTATTTGTTTTAACCCTTTGAGGGGCAAGTAATTGTGTTTCTGTAATGTCGAATTCACACCGGAATTTTCAAAAAAGTTTATTGCAAAATAAGGAAAAGCAATTTTACGACTTTATTCCATCCAAGTTAGAAAAGTGAAATTTAATCAAATTTTTCTGCTGCAAATGTTTATTAACTGTTGGTGGGATAAAATATATGCCACCGCCTCTCAAGGGGTTAAGAGTCAGACAACCAATGTAAGATAATTTTTTTATTGTAATTATTTTTGTAGGTTTATTATAAATTCGATCTAAGAGTTCCTTTCTAAACATTTTCGATCGTCGAATTTCGACGATCGTACTTCGGACAGTCGGTTTTTAAAAATTTACACTCGTATATTTTTAAAAACCCGTTAAAAAAAAACAGCTCGGTCGGGCACCGTGGCAACTACCCACTACAATCCTGTGCACCATATAATTACATATTTTAGTTTCACTTTTTACCGCCAGGGGGCGTCAAGGCGTCAACCTATCTCGGGTGCTCTGGGCCCGATCCCCTCGACTAAATATATTTACGGATAGGTTGTAAAACGGAGTTTTGTTCGGATAGAGGTTTGTTTAGAATAGAGTGCATCCCCTGGTTGCGAAATGTGGAACTAATAGATTTTGCAAAAGGATAAAGTGCTTTGATAGGAATATTAAACGAAACCCTCTGTGCGATCTGTGATCACACTTACCCACTTGTCACTTTCTTCTATCTTTACAAGAAGAAAGTATTGGATTTGTAAAGTTTTCGAATTCCCATTTTTGACGGATTTACACGTTTTAGGGGTCAGAGATTAAAAAAAAAACATGTTTTTACAAAACGTCTCTGTGAGTCTGTGACTCCGTCTGTCAGCCTGTATGTGACATAAATTTTGTGGGCGCTCTATCTCAAGAACTAATGCACGGAATTTAATAAAAATTTAAATTCAGGTAGTCCCTGATATAAATTGATGCTGATTAGTTTTTGGTGTAGATCGCTCGACAGGTGGCGCTGCTATGTTGATTTTTCACGATATCCACAATAGCTCTTTCTCAAGAATTAATGCACGGGTTTTCATCAAACTTTAGATTCAGTTAATACTGGATTCTGTTTACGTTTTGGTGTAGATCGCCCAACAGGTGGCGCAGCTGTGCCGAATGTTCCCCGATCCCTGCAATAGCTCTATCGCAAGAACTGATCTACGAATTTTCATCAAACTTCAGATTCAAGTTTACCTTGATAAATATTATTGTTGATTATGTTTTAGTATAAATCGCACAACAGGTGGCGCTTTTATGCTGCGTTTCCCCGACATCTGCAATAGTCCCATTTCAATAACTAATGCACGTGATTCCAAACTTTTAGAATCCTCATGATGGGCATAGATTGTCATTTAATTTTGGCACTGAGATAGCGAATTTTGAAATATTGACATGTTTGAGATAGATGAAAGTTTTGGGATTGCCACATCCGATTAGTTTAAAATTATTTCTTTTTGAAAGTTTCTTTTTTTAATTCAATGTTTTTTTTTTTAAATCTAATTAAGATTTTTTTTTTTTTTAAATTTTACTATTCGAAATCGTTTTTTCTCCCAGACATTCGTCTATTGGCGACGATGGTACGGACTGGGTTACCATGTCTTTTTTCAGAAAGAAATAAAGGAAACTACGTTATCCAGTCACATTCGGGCTGCGTATCCGATCATCCTAGATTTGAGATACCTGTACGTACATATTAAAATAGAAAGATAAATTTAAAATGATTAAATTATTACGCGGGAAGAACAATAAAAGGAGAAAAATTACCTTATACAATGATACCTCGATTTTCGTCGATAATCCGTTCAAAACAATCGGCGAAAACCGAGACAATTATTTCCATATGAATTTATGTAAATCCAATTAATTCGTTCTAAACACTCCAAAATACGTACGAAAAACCTATTTTACAGAGAATAAGTATAGCGGTTAATACTTAAAACAATAATAAATTAATATAGCGTTCTTGTGGTATGGTATCAAGGCACTATATCTGGGGTCACTTCCCTGTTTGGTCTTTTGGCAGTAGGGCTAGTTTCAGAGTCAGAGGACCAATGTCGTTCAAAAAGGCTGCCCAAAGTGGTCCGTTTCTGCTGCCTCTTTAAGATTTACCAAAAATGGGCAAGACATTATCATTTAACCCTTTCAGAGGCAAGGCATTTTCAACGCTAAAGTGTAGAAATAAATGAATAGCACCGGAATTTATCAACAAATTTGTTTGAAAATACGAAAAAGTCTCTATTTCACATACATATTAAATGGAAAATATTTTACAAAAATTCTGGTGCCATTATGGCGTTTCGTAATTAAAATTAAGTGGGTTCATAAACATACCACCGCATCTAAAAGGATTAAACAAATTGTAGCCACAGCTTGCAACAGCTTTGTCTGGGTGATTTTTCTCCACAAACACCTGTGCCTTACTTCACATAGAGAAGATGTCCTTAATCTCTGAAGAAGACACATTTTCCCCTGTCTCTTCCTCCTCATCTTAAGCAATTTCTTCGTCTGCCGTCTGTTGCAATTCTATGCTTAAGTCTTGCAGCTCTTCAATGGTGAGTTCTTCTCTGTTGGTCATACATCAACTCTTCCACATCCTCACCGTCACCACTCACCTTCTGTTACTTCTAACATATTCAATCAATAAAAATGCTCCTACCTGTAATACTGGTATTCTGAATTCATATTTCCGGGGAGCGGTCGTCTGTTTTCTGGCTCTGTTCTAATGGTAATCAGGAC
This sequence comes from Maratus speciosus, assembly GCA_963932465.1. Taxonomy (NCBI): domain Eukaryota; kingdom Metazoa; phylum Arthropoda; class Arachnida; order Araneae; family Salticidae; genus Maratus; species Maratus speciosus. Next base: position 73,291,708 of record OZ010791.1, on the reverse strand, counting down.
TAGCACTCAAATTAAATCCACACGAATCCTTCTTGTATAAATAAATGATATTCTTGATTAGATAAATGACACACAAATTAAAATACGTTACATTAAAATTAAACTATTTACATTAAATGATTCACTAATTCTTAGTCTTAAAATTTAAGTTCTAGTAATTCTTAGTCTTAAAATTTAAGTTCTAATGTCCCATCTGGACAACAGAGGCGCTCCTAAAAAGCACCTTCTTCTTCTATTTCTAATTCAGTTCTGCCGTGCGTGGGTGTTGCGCTGGCATGTAATAAAAAAGGGTTTCTCAATTGCGCAATCAGAAGAATTGTTTAGGGGAGGGAAAGGAATGCTGCGTATTTCGCAACATCCTCCCACCTTGATTTTCTCGATCCTGGAGAGGAATTCAAAAGTCTAAAAGTCCTAGTTGGAGTCTCACAGGAGGTTTCACTAGTCGCCCACTTCTGGTAACCACGGGAGAGATATCTTTGTCACTGGGTTGGCTCTTTTCTACACTCGTTCTAGTCTGATAGATTTCTGGAGTAGTCTTGCGTTGTTCATTATGGACATTAAAATTCACTTTCTGCTGGTTTATATTATCTGATGGGGAATCGCTAGCTGCATCAATTTCTAAAGGAAACAGGCGTTGGAAAGGACGGAGAAAAATTCCAATTAAACTTTAGCCAATCTTGCTATTTTGTCTTTTCCGGGAATGATATCTATTATTTTGGCTAAAGGCCAGTGAAGACGTCTTTTGTTGGTATCTTCCAGAAGAACGATGTCTCCTATTTGCAAAGGTTTGGAATTCTCCTTCTTCATAGACTGTTGCCGCAGCTGTCCTAAGTACTCCGTTCTAAATCGGTTTCGCAGATCATTTCTTATTCTTTGACGATATCTTGCGCGTCGGTTAAGATCTTGGGAGTCTAATGTATCGATTTCCGGGACGCCGGATGTAGGCAGTTCTTGAAGGAACATCAATGGTGTTAAAGGTTCAGGATCTCGATTATCTTCGGAGATGTATGTGATCGGTCGCGAATTGATAATTTGTTCACAAACACAGAGTATTGTGCTCAGTTCTTCGTAATTTAATGAGGCGCGACCCAAAACTTTTCTTAAAATTTCCTTTACCATTCGCACAAGGCGCTCCCACCATCCTCCCCACCATGGTGCTGCAGGGGGATTAAACTTCGATCTTATCTTCTGTATAGAGGCTAAGGCTTTTATGGCTTCCCAATCTACACTGGAAAGTGCTCTGCTAGTGCCAACAAAGTTTTTCCCATTGTCCGAGTAAATTGTGTAAGGTCTGCCTCTTCGTGCAATAAACCTTCTTAAAGACTGCATGAAACATTCGGAAGACAATGAGGTAACTACTTCTAGGTGTACCGCTCTATAGACAGCACAGGTATATAAAGCTATCCATACCTTTGAACCATCGGCAAGATAAAGAGGACCGGCTAAATCGACTCCCACCACTTCAAATATATCTGCATCTCTGATTCTGTCTTCAGGTGGGGTTCCTTGTTCGATCTCCATTCTAGGTGTCTGGAACCTTTGGCATTTGACACATTTTCTAAGGACATTTCTGATACATTTTTTTTATTTTAATATCCAAACATTTTCTCTAAGTTGAGCCATTAGATTGCTAACTCCAGCATGATGTCTTTCTATATGTTTTTCATAAATTAATCTTAAAACAACTGGATGTTTAGAGGGAAGGATTATAGGATAACGAAAATTTTCTTTATCGTTTCTGAGAATTATGCTGGTTTTGGCTCTTAAGAGACCGTGTTTATCTTCCAGTGGTCTTAAAGATTTCAATTTTGGGCCGGTTCTGCCCGAAAAGGATTCGCTTTGTATTAAGCGTAGCAATATGGTTTCAGCCTTTTCAAACTCATCTACAGAAATATCAGGAACTGAAACTTTTTCTTTCATTTTCGAGTTGTTGAAGAATCGATATATCCAAGCAATCATTCTGGTATTTTTTCGATAAGAGGAAAAATATAGGTAATAGCGATTAAAATTAGTTTCTTCTTTATCTAAAAGAGTAAGAATGGTCTTCTTTTTCTCTTGATTTATGACTTTTTCATCAGGATATTCTTCTGGTTGTGGCCACTGATCTTCTGATAAATATAACCAATCGGGACCCTCCCACCATCTTGATTTTTTCAATTGTTCAAAAGAACACCCTCTGGATGGGAGGTCAGCCGGATTCAAGTGTCCAGGGATATGTCTCCAATCTTCTATTTTGGTAAGATTTCTTATTTCTAAAACTCTGTTATGTACAAAGGTACCCCAGGTTTGTTCTCTTCTTATCCACCCTAAAGCTGTTGATGAATCGCTCCAAAATGTAGTCTTTTCTGGTTTTAATCTTAAGTCATCTATTACAGATTTGGCGAGCCTAGCCCCAATAAGGCATGCGAGTAATTCTAACCTCGCAATCGTGAATTCTTTGATGGGTGATACTCTGCTTCTAGCATTTACTAACTGAACTCGAATTTTTCCTTTCGTTTGACACCTAAGATAAACACAGGTGGCATAGGCATGTTTGCTAGCATCACAAAAAATGTGTAACGAAATTTCGTTTTCATTAGCGGGAATTATGTTTAGCCATCGAGGGACATAAGTTTCTTTCAAAAAGCCTATTTTGTTCATCCAATTAGTGAATTGTTTCTTTAAATTTTCAGGTAGTTCTTCATCCCATTTTAATCTCTGTTTCCAGGTCTCTTGAAGAATTAATTTTGGTACAAGAATTGCTGGAGCGGTGAATCCGATGGGATCGAAAATTTTCTGCATAATAGACAATATTTTCCTTTTTGTGATTGGTTCATCTATTTTAATGGTTTCATCTATTTTACACATTAAATTGTCTTGCTCTAAATTCCAGATTAATCCCAAAACGGGTGCAACTTTGGGTTTATCTTCGGATTCATCGATCATAGCCTGAGGCAAATTTGATCGCCAACACCTCAAATTAAAGTGAGCTGAAGCTAATATGATTTGAGATTCTGTAATAAATTTTTCGGTATCAGGAATTGAATCTAAACTAGTGAGAGAATTGTCTATATAAAATGAATTTCTCAAAATTTGAACTGTATCTTGCCAAAGTTCAGGGACTTTGCTCAAAAGGTGATTTAATGTAGCCAAAAAAAGGGTTTGAGGTGAGTCCGAAGACTACGCGACAGTGTCTATAAATTTTCAAATTTCGATCGGAATCGAACCAAAAAAATCTAAGAAAATCTCGGTCTTTTTCTTTTATTTTAATTTGCAAAAAAGCCTTTTCGATATCGGCTGAAATTCCTATTCGGTATTTCCGAAATCTGGTTAAAATGCGAGGGATTATTTCAATTAAATTAGGACCTTTGGTGAGACATTCATTCAAAGAAGGACAGTCTCTAGTGTGTGCCGAGGCGTTAAAAACGGGACGTATTTTCGTCGTTTCACTGTTTTCTTTAATTACTGGTCTATGCGGTAAATAATGTATCTTATCTTCCTTTTCATCGGCTACTTCTTCTATAATTTGGCTATCTTCCCATAAATTAAAGACTTCTTCATATTCCTTTCTTTTATTCGTTTTGATAAGTTTATTTTCGGTCTTGTAAAGATGTTTTTCCGCTAATGACCGATTATCTGTTAAGACGGAATTGTCCACAGTCCACGGTAATGCGACTTCGTAACGACCACTTTCATCACGTTTGACATTTTCTAAAAAATGCTTTTTTGTTTCTTCGCTCAAATCTTCTTCTGCTTTCTCATCTTCATTACTTATACCCAAGGCGTCTAATCGCCATAAATTAGACAAATTAGCATTTGTCGTAAGCAAAGACAGTGATAGAACTGATAACGAACTTTCGAAACCAATTTGATTACCCTCTATTTTCCCCATAATTGTCCATCCTAACTTCGTTTCAAAAGCTGCTAAACCCAGATCAGCGAAATATCTTATATTATCGGTAAATAGTTTCGCGGCTGAATCAGCACCGATTAAAATGTGTATTTCTTCGGGGTTATTTTGATACAAACACAATCTATTGTTTCTATGTACATCTGACAAAAACACCCCTTCCTTTTCTAAGATTCTCAACAATTTATTATCGCGACATAAATTCACTCCTGTACAGATTTTTTCTTCATCCAAAGCTTGTATCTTGCATTGAAAATTTTTATCTAAACTACCAATCGTAAATTCATAACGATTATGTTTACTTTTTCTTTCCGTGCCTCCGAAAAGTCCGTGATTAATTATCTCCGTTTTTATCTTTCTTAATTTTAATTTATTGGCAGCATAACGAGTTTTATAACTATGATGGCTCCCACTATCTATAATTACTCTAATAAATTCAGTTGATTGATTATTATTAGGGACTGCAACTATCAATGTCTGCAAATAAACATTGGAAATGATATTATGATTTGAGAGCATTTGTTTCGTAGCATCAACATCATTATTCTCTGTATTTAGAGGTTTTCGTTTTAAATTTATTGATTTATTACAAAGTATTTCTGAATGCTTGTCGTGGCAATTAGTACAGAGTTCTTTAGATAAACAATTTTTCCGTATGTGACCGAATTTTAAACAAAGACCGCACATACCTCTTTTCCGCAATAAATCAAGTCTTTTCTCAAGCGGTAAATTACGAGTGCTAAAACATTTATTTGTCTGGTGCCTACCAAAACAAAATCCACAAGTAGTCTCATTTTCGCTCTGAACTAATAAATCACCCGTTGTTGGTAATTTTCTATTCTGATAATCAAATTTATTGACTCGAGGGGGGGGGGGGGGAGTATTTCTCTTAAGTGATTGCGTAATATAATTACTTTGCGTGGGTCGATCATTCATTTCATTTGATGTTGACGCAAACATTTTTTCTCGGGATGTTAATTGTTTATTTAAAAATGAAATGATATCTTGTACTTTAAAAACATCGTCATGGGTTTTATTAAATTCTAACACAAGATCTCTCGGCAATAGCTTAAATAATATCGGTTTTAACAAACTTTCGTAAGATTCCAATGAAACATTTAGGGATTCTAAACTTCTAATATTTGTTTGAATTTCATCGTAAATTCTTCTAAAGGATCTGGTATCATTTAAATGTCTTAGAGGAGAAATATTTAGAAGTTTATTCGTATGTACAGATATAAGCAAATCCGTATTTCCATACCGCCCCTTCAGAATCTCTACCGCTTTTAAATAGTTATCTGATGTTACGGAAAATCCGCCAATACTTTTTAACGGGTTGGGAGTCAAAAGGATCTTAAATAGTTGAATTTATCAACTGGTTCTAATGTATCATTGTTATGAATGGCTGTTTCGTATGCCGACCAAAATGTCAGCCATTCTGATACGTCTCCAGAAAACTTCGCGACATTTAATTTCGGTAATTTAATATTTATGCTTTCCTTTAAAAAGGAGTCTTGTTTAGAAATTTAATCGTTACGCATTTCCTTTTTATTTAAATCTTTTACCTTTCGATTGCTCTAAAACGCCAAGAATTAATTTTTTCACGATATTCCTGAGCATTTTGCAATTCATTGTCTAATTGAACTTCTTGAATTATTTTTTTAATATCTGTATCTGCTCGCTTCAGTTCTATCTCTGCCATATTTAATTGCTCTAAAGTTTCCTCCAAATCTAGGAGATCAGGATCGGAATCCTTCAAAATCGATTCAATTTTATTTATAAATTTATCAATACTCTCGCGCAGGACTGCCCTCTCTTTCTTCGCAATCACTAAACTTTCAGTCATGATTCTTGACAACAAATACAGTTCTTTAAATTATGTCAAATATTATAACTCTAATACTTTAAGCAGAATGTCTTTATAAACAAACTTATATTGATTCTAATTAATCATCAATTCTGACAGACAGACCGCATCCCGGCGAGGGATGCCACTAAATGTTACTTCTGACTTATTCAATCAATAAAAATGCTCCTACCTGTAATACTGGTATTCTAAATCCAAATTTCCGGGGAGCGGTCGTCTGTTTTCTGGCTCTGTTCCAGTGGTAATCAGGACTAGCACTCAAATTAAATCCACACGAATCCTTCTTGTATAAATAAATGATATTCTTGATTAGATAAATGACACACAAATTAAAATACGTTACATTAAAATCAAACTATTTTCATTAAATGATTCACTAATTCTTAGTCTTAAAATTTAAGTTCTAGTAATTCTTAGTCTTAAAATTTAAGTTCTAATGTCCCATCTGGACAACAGAGGCACTCCTAAAAAGCACCTTCTTCTTCTATTTCTAATTCAGTTCTGCCGTGCGTGGGTGTTGCGCTGGCATGTAATAAAAAAAGGTTTCTCAATTGCGCAATCAGAAGAATTGTTTAGGGGAGGGAAAGGAATGCTGCGTATTTCGCAACACCTTCAAAACCATTTACTTCCCGAAATCAACAATTGAGTGCATCACGTGTGTAGAGTCATTAAGGAAAGTCTCAAACCCTTCGAAACCTCTCTCATGCACACATCCTGGTCATAATTGCTTCCAGGAAGAATTCATCGTGCTGTATGTCACCCCCTGCCAAGCCTTATCTATGAGGCTAATGCAGTTGATAATGTTGAAGTGTTTTTTCCAGAACTCCCCTAAGGACAATTCTGTATCTGATGTCATCTCAAAGCACCTTCGAAACATTACTTTTGTGTACAGTTTCTTGAAGTTGAAATGACATTCTGGTCTATGAGCTGGATGAGTTGTATGATATTAGGGGGCAAGAAGTTCACTGTGATAAAATTCAACTCCTCCAATAATGTGTCTTCCAAATCTGGAGGATGTGCAGGAGCATTGTCCATCAATAAGAAGCACGAAAGGGGCAATTGATTATCCTGGAGGTATTTTTTCACACTCGGCCCAAACACTTCATTCATCCGCTCATTGAAAATTGGCCTCGTGACTGATGGTTTCTTGTTTGCCTTCCACATCACGCACAATTTACTTTTAATCACATTGTTTCTGGAAAAACTGTAGGAGGTTCTGAATGGTACTAAGGTAAGGGCTTCACTTTAAAACCACTACTAGCATTACCACACAACAAAAGAGTTAGATTATCTTTCATAAGTTTGTGTCCTTGGCACTGCCTTTTCCTTCCGTGTAATGAATGTCTTCTTTGGTATTTTCTTCCAAAAGAGGCCAATTTCATCACAGTTGAAGACATGTTGGGAGATGAATCCTTCAGCCTCTACGTAATCTTTGAATTAGGTCACAAATTTTTTGGCCCCAGACTTATCCGAACTCGCACCTTCACCGTGCCTAGTAACACCGTGTATGCCAGTGCGCCTCTTGGAGTTTTTCAACTGGCCTTAAAATTACTAATCAGACTAACACTCATCCCAGGCATTTTCTGGATGAAATCGGAATACAATAGTCTGGTCTTTTCACATATGATGGCTTCCTAAACAGAATCGCCATCTATTTTTGATTGATCCAAATTAATGGTAATTGTTTGACATCTCAAATTGTTTGCGATCTCTGTTTCGTGAGCGCATTCACGTCTCTCGCAATTTTAGCCTCCTTTATTGCTTTCATTTTTGCCACAATGAAACTTATCGCAGAGGCAATTTCCGGTACATGTTGCCGATTTTTGCAATTATGATGCCGCTCTCGTATTTTTGAATAACTTCCTTCTTCAACACGATCGTGTTCCTGGCCTTTTTCTTTGAAGAGCTGCAGGCTCTGTAAACTTTCTTTTGTCCCATGATGGAGTACTTGCAATCAATAAAACAAGTTGGAAACTGCACGTCAAACGTGGCAAATGAGGTGCGTTCGTACTATAACTAGTTTTATAAATATTTTTTGCATGGTATATTGTACTGGATGTATATTTTAGTGCACTTTGTATTAATTTCATTCCGTTCGAAAGGTTGTAACATCATTAAAATGCATTTGAATTATTTTTTTCCCATTGACCTTAATGTAACGGAAAAATTTTTGACTGTTCCTGTAATTAAACTATACATCCGATTTTCATAAAATTTGAAACGACTCGTTAAAATTTTACAACTATTATATATTTCAAATTTCAGACCATTCGGAAGGCTGTAACATCATTAAAGTGCACTTACAATAATTTTTTCCCTTGGCCGTAATGTAACGGAAAAATTTTGACTGCCCCTGTAATTAAACTATACATCCGATTTTCATAAAAATTGAAATGAATCGACAAAATTATGCAACAATAATATATTTTAAATTTCAAACGATTCGGTCGGGTAGTTTTTGCGCTGCTATATGCGGACGGACAGACAGACGGACTGAACGACGACTATAGATGCTACGTATTTATATAATTACGAACGCACCTAAAAAGCACAAAAATACACTGGAAATAAACGAAATTGTTTGCATAGATTTGCGAGATGATACACACATGAAGAGAAACAAAGTCACACTGAGAAAAAGAACGCGTGGGTCGCCCTCTTTGTTTACGGAAAATGCAATGAGTTCACGTGGATACATCGACGAAATCCGAGGTAACCGACAAAAACCGAGCTACTTAAAGTAATGTATTTAAAAAGTCAAAAATGCTATTTTTCTTTTTCTTTAGTTTTGCAAAAAAAAAAAAAAAAAAAAAAAAAAAAGAAAGAAAAGAAAAGAAAAGAAAAGAAAAAAAGAGAAAAAAAAACATATATTTTTTTTTTTCATTTTGGCATTACACACACAAGTAAATGATCTAGGAATTACCAGAAGTAATAACGTCACCAGGGCCCGATTAACCTCTGAAGCTGTGGGAAGCCCATTGCCATTTCTGGGCCTCCTGCCAGTCAAGAAGTGTTTTCTAAATTCGATATACCCGGAAACTCATCAATGCTGAAAAAAATTATGCCAAGGGTGGCTCAGTTGAATTTACATATATTTCATTAAACCACTTTTTCTTATTTTAACTTATATATAAGCACAAAAATTGGATATAACAAGGGAAAAAAAAAGCAAAAACATTGTATATAAACACATTGTATTAGCATAAAAGTGTAAGTTTGATAAAAATATTGAATTCAGCATGTAGGAACAACATAAAATATCAATATTTTGAAATACCTCTTTCAATTTTTGCAATAGTGTAATTTTTTTAAATTTTACGTTGTGCATAGAAGCCAAATCCAATAATATTCAAATTCAATATGTAAAATAAGCATACATCTAAAATAATGGACCAACTGAAGAATTGGATGAAATCAGTGTGACTGTTTTTTTTTATCAGGCTAAATGCAGGCTAGATTTGGCCTGACAACGGGCTAAAAATAAAATCAATGGTCCTGCCATCTATTGACGGTCAATATACAGTAACGCTCAAAAGCATTTTGACAACTTTATATTCTCTCTTATTTTATTTAATATAAAAAAATAAAAGAAAATATGCTCTTTATAATTGAGAACCACTATGACCGCAGTTATTCAAATGTATCAAATTTAAACTTGTTTCTTTGCATTCGGCGCCACCGAAGAAATATGACTCCTCCTTAGCTCAAAAGTATTTTGACAATTAGTTTGCATTTAATTGTTGAAGGTGTTTATATTGACTCGAATAGTGTTTATATTGACTTATTGTGATTATTTTTAAAGGCCGAAATGTAAAAAATATTGAAGTGATTCTAAAAAAGCCGCTGTAAATGCACTTAAGAAAGGTAGACTGCAGGCAGAATTAGCTCGTTCTTTTAACGTGTCTCGGCAACTTGTTATTACATGGAATTAAAGTTTTTAATAAACAGAAATACATCGAAAATAAGCCTCAAAGTGACCATCCGAAAAAAAAAAAACAACTTGCAATGTTGACTGTATTATAAAAATGATACCTACAAATGATTGTCGTAGGTCCGCTGTAATAATAAAAAATGAATTGAAAGAAAATTACGGCATAGACATACACGTTCCATCAGTCAGACGACGCCTAAACATCTATAATTTACATGGCAGAAGACCAGCAAAAACACGTTTGTTATCTACTAAGAATAGGAAGGCTAGAGTTGCATTTGGAAAACGGCATAACCCTTTGAGGGGCAAAGCAATTCCATTGCTAAAGTGTTGAAATTTGTGATTGACACCAGAATTTTAGTTTTAAAAAAAATTCGGTTTATTATGTGTGTGAAATATAGCTTTTTCTTATTTACAAATAAATTTGTTTTCAAATTCCGGTGTCAATCATTAATTTCAACACTTTAGCAATGGAACTGCTTTGACCCTGAAGGGTTATGCCGTTTTAGAAATGCAACTCTAGCCTTCCTATTCTTAGTAGATAGCAAACGTGTGTTTGCTGGTCTTCTGCCATGTAAACCATAGAGGTTTAGCCGTCGTTTGACTAATGAAACGTGTATGTCTATGCCGTAATTTTCTTTCAATTCATTTTTTATTATTACAGCGGACTTACGACAATCACTTGTAGATATCATTTTTATAATACAGTCAACATTGCAAGTTTTTTTTTTTTTTTTTTGGATGGCCACTTTGAGACTTATTTTCGATGTATTTCTGTTTATTAAAAACTTTATTCCATGTATTAACAAGTTGCCGAAACACGTTAAAAGAACGAGCTAATTCTGCTTGCAGTCTATCTTTCTTAAGTGCATTTACAGCGGCTTTTCTAGAATCACTTCAATATTTTATACATTTCGGCATTTAAAAATAATCACAATAAGTCAATATAAACACTAATCGAAGCTATAGCGCCACTGACACCTTCAACAATTAAATGCAAACTAATTGTCAAAATACTTTTGAGCTAAGGAGGAGTCATATTTCTTCAGTGTTGCCGGATGTAAACAAACAAGTTGAAACTTGATACATTTGAATAACTACAGTCACAGTTTTCTCAATTATAGGGAATTATATTTTCTTTTACATTTTTATATTAAATAAAATAAGAGAAAATATAAGGTTGTCAAAATACTTTTGAGCGCTACTGTAATTAAAAATGTAAAAAAATCTCATTTTGAGAAACAATTTCGATATACAACCTTTAGGTTCACTCTAGCATAGTGATATCAAAAATGGTTAACGTAATATTTATTATTCATATACAGGACTCCACAGAAAACATCGGATCCATTACTTTCTGAGGGCGTATATTGTTGAAAGTACTGTATTTGAATTATATTACCTTACTCTGGCGAAATTGATATACTTTGTTGATATGCATTATTGTATGTTTTTAACAAGAGATGTATATTTGATACATATTATTTTTCTACAGGGACACGCAAAAATAAGAATTGCATAACTGCAATTGTTTAAATTGCGCGTTCACGATATTATACTATTTCTTACACAATTAAATATTCGATATGTGCGGTACCAATATTATTTATAGAAAATAGTGCTTGTAGGATTTAATTTTCTTTTACAGGGCTGCACAGAAGAAATCAGATATATTATAGTACTAGCGAACTTGCCCGGCGTTGCCCGGGTACGCCAAAAGACAGCAGAAATTGCGAAAAGCTTCTGGAAATCACAATAAGATATCGCCAGAAAATTTTAAATCGCTGCACAAATTTCGAAAAGAGAAATATATATATATTGTGTTAGAAGATTGCAAGTTGATTCCTTTCACTAATGTGGAAAAATGGTAGCAAGTCATTAAAATACACTAAAAATCGCATACAAAATTCCTGAAATTCGAAAATTGCTATACGAAGTCCGAAAAAACTTTATCGAAATGAGGGCAGAATGTACTTTAGGTCAAAAATGGAATGCAAAAAATTGCAGCAGATAAAACGTAAAAATCGAATTAAAAATCTCAAAAAGTTCAAAAATCACGAAAGTCAAAATTTACTATCTATAATAATAAAAGAACAGATCGCTATGTGTGTGTGTGTGTGTGTGTCTGTTAGCGATGGCTAGCAAAATCTACGGCACGTACGAGGCTCAAAATTTTTCTGAAGAGAGTCCAAGGCCTCTCCTAATGCACCTGACTTTCAGAATTTTAATATTCTAATTAATAGCTGAGTAATTAATTTACAAACGCAACTCACTTTCATCAAAAATAAGCTTTTTTCTCGGCTTTTTTTTAATCCGCTTGCTTTCGGTTGGTTGTATAAAGTTTTCTCAGAAGAAATTAAATAAACGGGATAGCAATGGGGGTGTTCAAGATGCACGCGCGCCGCGCGTGCGAGCTAAGGAGACAGGAACATGGAGTGGGTCTTTATCGTGGATGCAATAAACGTTCAGCGCGTTCACGAACAAATCATGGTTTGATTAATTACGGTACTAATTAGAAAGATAATTTGTTGCAAGTGAAAGGCGATCTAGATGGCTGAATGGATAGCGCTTTGAACTCGAGACTAGGGGTTCGAATCCTTCGCGCCCAAACATATGATAATAAAATACTTATTTAAATACCAGAAAATGAGGTATTTCGCAGTGAAAGTTTTACATTTGAACGCCTTTTAATATTCAAAGTGATATTAAGCAAATGAAAAAATAAGTATTGCGCGAAAATATACGTTTGCGCTTAGGATAATTTCTTGATGTGTTTCTTTCCTCTTTTTTTTTTTGAGTACTTTAAGAGTGAATTTTTGTCAAGACTGGGAGGCAAATCATATTTTACGGTGTTAAAATCAACATGGGAAATATTATAAAAATAAAATGTAATAGATGTACAATATTTTAAGTAAAAGTATCTGCACATACAGTAGAACCTCGATTATCCGAAGTAACTGGGACCGATCATCTTTCGGAAAATAGAAATTTCCGGATAATCGAAAATGCTTTAATTTTAAGATTAAAGGGAAATATATGCAAAATTTCTTATTATGGTAACAAGTGCTTCAAAAAGTAAAGCAATAGCAAAATAGAAACAAGAATAAATTACCTGAATTTTAATTTTGAAATTAAATACCTTTTACGTATATCACAAGGGTTTAAAAAAATGTATTGTTTGTCGCAGTTTCGATTGCTTTGAAGCTCTATCACGGAGTTTTTTAATATTACTTCACCAGTATCGCAATGCTAGGCCCGTATATTTAGGGCCCCTTTTTAAGCATTTACACCATTATTGAGCATTTTTAATAAATATTATTCTAATGATTATTTCATATCCTATGATTAATTTTGACAAACTGAAGATCTAAAACGCTAAGTACTAAAACGGTTTAACATGTTTTCATGTTAGGGCCCTGTTCTCAACTATCAGTTGGCCCCTTTTGGGCCCCCTATCACAAGTCCCTTAAAAATAGTCCGATTCACTAGCTTTTTTTTTCTAACAACATCTTAGGTCCTCCAGCTATTACACGAACGAAAAAAAAATTGCAGACTTCAGCTACCACCAATTTTGAATATTAATCGCCTTCTTGGGCCCTTGGTGAAGCCTCTTTAAAAATGATCCGAATGCCTTGCAATTTTCTTTACCATAGTTCTAGCATCATCTGATTACTTTAAAAAACACTAAAAAGTATATTTATACTAAACTACATGCTACTTACGTTCCTGACCCCCTGGGATCCGCTACAGGGCCCCTTGAAGCTTTTGCACCATAAATTGTTAATAGATTGCCCCTCTTAATCCGATCTTTATTTTTGGAGCCAATTTTTCAATTTATTTATCCTCCTGTTTCTATATTCCAGTTAAAATCCTGGTGCACCCTAGGGTCCCTCAGGGCTCGATCCGGGACCCTTTGAACTTTTTGTTTGCCATGCATTTTTCACCCCCTAATTTTCTCACCTTCTCATTGCATAATTTTAAAATTGAGTTTTAGACTCTTCTCCCTGGACCAACACCTTCATATTTTTAATGGGGCCCTAGGGCCCTTTTTAAGCATTTACCCCATTTTGTGCGCATTTCTTTAAAATATTAATCTAATGATTAATTTATACCCTATGCTTAATTCTGACTAATTGAAAATCTAAAACGCGAAGTACTAAAACATTTAAACATGCTTTCGAGTTAGGGGCCTGTTCTGAACTATCAGTTGGCCCCTATGGGGCCCCCTATTATAATTCCCTTAAAAATAGTCAGATTCACTTGCTTTTTTCCTAACATCTTAAGTGCTCCAGCTGCTACATGAACGAAAAAACAATTTCAGACTTCAACTACCATAATTTCGAATATTAATCGCCTTCTGGGGGCCCTTGATTCTTTAAAAATTATCCGAATTCCTCGCAAATTTCTTTACCATGTTCTAGCGTCCTCTAATTACTTAAAAAACTACTAAAAAGTGTCTTTATACCAAACTACATACCACTTAAGTCCCTTCCCCCTTCGTGCCCGGTACAAGGCTCCTCGAAGCTTTTGCACCATAAATTATTAATAAATTGCTCCTCTTAATCCGATCTTCATTTTTACCATTTTTGCATTTAGTCATTCTCCTGTTACTATATTCCAGTTAAAATCCTGGGGCACCTTACGGTCCTGTAGGGCCCTACAGGTGTGCCATGCATTTTTCACCCCCTAATTTTCTCACCTTCTGATTGCATAATTTTAAAATTGAGTCTTGGACTCTTCTCCCTAGGCAAACACCCTCATATTTTTATTGGGGCTCTAGAGCCCCTTTATTAGCATTTACACAATTTTTGCGCATTTCTTTAAATCTTATACTATAATGTGAGCAAAAATTGTGTGTGTGTGTATGTAAATTTTATCTTAAAAACGGCTCTAACGATTTTGACGAAATTTTGTATTTTACCATTTTCAGGCATGATAAGACCATTGGACTAGGTCACGTGTTCGAGAAAATTCGATTAGTAGGTGATTTTGGGTCGTAATGGGTCAAGGTCAAGCTAATTATATCTAAAAAACGGCTCAATCGACTTTGACCAAATTTCACAGCCAACCGTTTTTCGACACGAAGAAACTTTTGGGCTTGGTCACATGTTCAAGAAACTTCGATTAGTGGGTCATTTTTGGGTCACTATGGGTCAAGCCAATTTTATCTAAAAAACGGCTCTAACGATTTTCACTATATTCTCTATATTCTACAGTTTTGGATTACGAGAAAACTATTGGGCTAAGTCACATGTTCGAGAAAATTTGATTAGTGGGTCATTTTTGGGTCACCGTGGGTCAAGCTAACTTTATCTAGATAACTTCTTTAACGATTTTGACGAAATTTTGTACCCTACTGTTTTCGAGCACGAAAAGACCATTGGGATGGATCTCATGTTCGAGAAAATTCCATTAGTGGGTCATTTTGGGTCATAATGGGTCAGGGTCAAGTTAATTATATCTAGAGAACGGCTCAATCGATTTTGACTAAATTTTGTATCTAATCACTTTCGGGCACGAAAAGATCATTGGGATGGGTCTCATCTTCGAGAAAATTTGATTAGTGTGTCATTTTTGGTCATAATGGGTCAGAGTCAAACTTATTATATCTAAAGAACGGCTCAATCGGTTTTGACGAAATTTTGTATTTTACCATTTTCGGGCATTATAAGACCAATGGTCTAGGTCACGTGTTCGAGAAAATTCGATTATTGGGTTATTTTGGGTCGTAATGGGTCAAGGTCAAGCTAATTATATCTAAAAAACGGCTCAATCGATTTTGACCAAATTTCACATCCAACCGTTTTTCGACACAAAGAAACTATTGGGCTAGGTCACATGTTCGAGAAACTTTGATAAGTGGCACATTTTTGGGTCACTATGGGTCACGCCAATTTTATCTAAAAAACGGCTTTAACGATTTTCACTAAACTCTATATTCCACAGTTTTGGATTACGAGAGAACTATTGGGCTAAGTCACATGTTCGAGAAAATTTGATTAGTGGGCCATTTTTGGGTCAACGTAGGTCAAGCTAAATTTATATAGACAACTTCTTTAACGATTTTGACGAAATTTTGCACTCTACTGTTTTCGGGTACGAAATGACCATTGGGATGGGTCTCGTATTCGAGAAAATTCTATTAGTGGGTCATTTTGGGTCATTTTGGGTCAAGGTCAAACTAAATATATCTAGAGAACGGCTCAATCGATTTTGACTAAATTTTGTATCTAACCATTTTCGGGCACGAAAAGATCATTGGGATGGGTCTCATGTTCGAGAAAATTCCATTAGTGGGTCATTTTGGGTCATAATGGGCCAGCGTCAAGCTAATTATATCTAAAGAACGGCTCAATCGATTTTAACTAAATTTTGTATCTAACCATTTTCGTGCACGAAAAGATCATTGGGATGGGTCACGTGTTCGAGAAAATTCGATTAGTGGGTCATTTTTGGGTCACTGTGGGTCAAGCTATTTTTATCTAAAAAACGGCTCTAACGATTTTCACTAAACTCTATATTCTACAGTTTTGGATTACGAGAAGACCATTAAGCTAAACCACATGTTCGAGGAAATTCGATTAGTGGGTCATTTTTGGGTCACAGTGGGTCAAGCTAAGTTTATATAGATAAAAACTCTAACAATTTTGACGAAATTTTGCACCCTACTGTTTTCAGGCACTTAAAGACCACTGGGATGGGTCTCGTGTTCGAGAAAATTCGATTAGTGGGTCATTTTTGGTCATAATGGGTCAGGGTCAAGCTAATTATATTTAGAGAACGGCAGAATCGATTTTGACTAAATTTTGTATCTAACCATTTTCAGACACGAAAAAACCATTGGGATGGGTAACGTGTTCAATAAAATTCGATTAGTGGGTCATTTTTGGGTCACCGTGGGTCCAGCTAAGTTTATCTAGATAACGGCACTACGATTTGACGAAATTCTGTAATCTATCGTTTTCGGGCACGAAAAGACCATTGAGATGGGTCACGTGTTCGAGAAAATTCGATTAGTGGGTCATTTTTGGGTCACTGTGGGTCAAGTTATTTTTATCTAAAAAACGGCACTAACGATTTTCACTAAACTCTATATTCTACAGTTTTGGATTACGAGAAGACCATTGAGCTAAGCCACATGTTCGAGGAAATTCGATTAGTGGGTCATTTTTGGGTCACAGTGGGTCAAGCTAAGGTTATCTAGATAACGGCTCTAACAATTTTGACGAAATTTTGCACCCTACTGCTTTCGGGTACGAAAAAACCATTGGGATGGGTCTCGTGTTCGAGAAAATTCGATTAGTGGGTCATTTTGGGTCATAATTGTTTCAGGGTCAAGCTAATTATATCTAGAGAATGGCTCAATCGATTTTGACGAAATTCTGTAATCTATCGTTTTCGGGCACGAAAAGACCATTGGGATGGGTCATGTCTTCGAGAAAATTCGATTAGTGTGTCATTATGGGTCAGGGTCAAGCTAATTATATCTAAAAAATGGCTCAAGACGTTTTCACGAAATTGTTTAATATACGGCCGTTTCTGGTCATGAGAGGACCATTGGGCTAAGTCACATGTTCGAGAAAATTCAATTAGTGTATCATTTTGGTTCACAATAGGCCAAGGTCAAGCTAATTGAATCTAAAAACATGCTCAAAACATTTTGACCAAATTTTATATTACGTATACCATTTCTGGGCATGAGAAGAGAATTGGGCTAAGTCACATATTCGAGAAAATTCGATGAGTGGGTCATTTTGGCTCACAATGGGTCAGGGTCCAGCTAATTGTATCTAAAAAACGGCTTAAACGATTTCGACTAAATTTTGTATTCTATCGTTTTCGGACTCGAGAAGACCATTGGGCTAGGTCGCATGTTCAAGAAAATTCGATTAGTGGGTCATTTTGGATCACAATGGATCAGGGTCAAGCTAATTGTATTTAAAAAGCGCTTCAAAACATTTTGACATAATATTGTATAATACCGTTTCCGGGCATGATAAGAGCATTGTGCAGGGTCGCATATTCAAGAAAATTCAATCAATGGGTCATTTTGGGTCCTAATGGATCAGTATCAAACTAACTGTATCTAAAAACCGCTCAAAAAATTTTAACAAAACTTTGTACTAACCCGTTTCTGGACAAGATAAAAACATTGGGCTGGGTCGCATGCTCAAGAAAATTCTATTAGTGGGTCATTTTGATGATAATGGGTCGGGGTCAAGCTAACGGCATCTCAAAAAGGTTCAAACAATTTTGAGAATTCTTTTTGTTATACCGTTTCACAGTACAAAAAGATCATTGAAATATCTCACATCTGTCGATGAATTTCGGTTAGTGGTTTTTTGAATCAACGTCGATCAAGCCTATTTCACCTAGAAAACGACTAACGATTTTCACTAAATTTTGTATTCCATCGTTCCATCATCGAGAAGAGCATTGTGATAGGTCGGATGTTCGAAAAAACTCGATAAGTGGGTCATTTTGGGTCACTATGTTTCATGGTCAAGCTAATTGCATCTAAAACAGCAAGAATGATTCAGTGGGGAAAATATATCGAGATAAACAGAAAGCTAATTTTGACCGAGCTTAGCTCGGTCATTCCTGTTAGTATTATTCTAATGATTATTTCATACCCTATGATTAATTTTGACTAATTGAAAATCTAAAACGCTAATTACTACAACATTTAAACATGTTTTCATTTTAGGGTCCTACTCTCAACTATCAGTTGGACCCTTTTGGGCCCCCTGTTATAGCTCCTTTAAAAATGGTCCGATTCACGAACTTTTTTTTCTAACAATTTCTTAGGTTCTCCAGCTACTACTAGAACAAGAACAAAAAGAAATTTGTAGAGTTCAGCTACCACCAATTTTGAATATTAATCGTCTTCTTGGGGGCCTTTGTTGCAGATTCTTTAAAAACTATCCTATTCTATTGCAATTTTCTTTAACTTAGTTTTAGCGTCTTCAAGCTACTTTAAAACCACTACTAAATTTTCGCATACCCAACTACTTTTTAAATAACACTCTGCCCCCAGAGCCCGGTCTTTCTTTATACCTCAGCTACCATCTTTTCCGAACATTAATCTCCTTTTCCAGCATCAACTTAAGTCTGCCCACTTCAGCCCTAAATTAAAAATCGCGTTACTTTAAAGGTATCTTTTAATAAGAGATTTCATCCATTTATTAAATATGTGTTAATGCTAACTGTAATTCATGAAATTTACAAGGGGAGGGGCATCTTCCAACGCTTGGGGGTGCAATATTTCCTCGGGTTTAAGGGCTCAATTTCAATGGGATTTGCTTCCTTCAACTTAGATTACAATTCAGCTACTTTTGTATTATGAAATTTTATCTTGGACTTTAGTTACCAACATTTTCTAACATTAATGGTGCATTCTTTTTTAATTATTATTCTATGGGCTTAATTCCTACGAGGTTTTTCTCACTTAACTTGGTTTTCGATTGTCTCCAGCACGTGCGGGCACTTCCGGTAAATGCTGCCATAGATAGCGGGGAACTAGATTACAGGTTCCTTCGAAAAGAAGTTTGATGGGAACACACTAGATGCTGCGGAAGGAAATGGGGCCTCCGAAATTAGGTTCATTTAAAAGAATTTGCAAAGATATAAATTCAAACAAACTTAAGTTTTTTTAAGGTTATTATTTACAAACCCCGGCAACACCGGGCGGGTCTGCTAGTAATTGAATAAAACTTTCAAATCTAATTCCTTCGACCTGCGGGCTCTCTTAAAATTTATGTTTGGGAAAGCATGCTAAGCATTGTTTGATGTTACTTTTATTCATAATTTAATTTACTTGGATTACCTTAAATATAATTAATATAATCCCTTAAGTTAATATTAGTTTTTGTTGCATTAAAATATCTCAATTTGTTGATTTTCTCTAAGCAAGTAATCCTTATTGGTTTACTATGGGAATTTGGCGAAATATTAGAAATATCCCCAAGTTGGCGTCAAACTTGGCGGTACTTGGCGACAGAACTGTGTCTCCCATACGGTAACACCCTTATAGGCATGAAGATGCATTAATTGCTGTTCAATAATCGCATAAAAAAATCTCTAAAAATTCAAAAATCGCTGTACGAATTCCGAATAAACTTTTTTGAAAAGAGAACAAAATTTACTATATTGGGTTAAAAGAAAGAAACCGTATTCTTTTCACTAATGTGGAAAAATCGCCTCGAAACTTAAAAGAGTGCTAAAAATCGGATAAAAAATTAAATAAAAAAAATCTAATCAAAAAATCGAAAATCCGGCTTCGAGGTGCAAAACTTCACATATAGACGTACCTTTCCCCCGAAATTTTGTAGCTCTACGTGCAGCGGTCTCTCCAGAATACCGTCGACACACTCACTCACACACAAACTTCTTTCCTTATTATTATAGACTAGCGAACTTGCCCGGCGTTGCCCGGGTACGTCAAAAAACAGCAGGAATTTCGAAAAAGCTCTGAAAATCACAATAAGATATCGCGAAAAATTTTTAAATCTCTTCTCAAATTTTGAAAAAAGAAAAAAAAAATTATATATTGTGTTCGAAAATTGCAAGTTGATTCCTTTCAGCAATGTGGAAAAATAGTAGCAAATCGCTAAAATACACTAAAAATCACATACAAAATTCCCGAAAAATTCGAAAATTGCTATACGAAATCCGAATAAACTTTATTGAAATGAGGGCAGAATGTACTTTAGGTCAAAATTGGAATGTCAAAAAATTGCAGCAGATCGCGAAGAAACGTAAAAATCGCATTAAAAGTCACAAAAAATTAAAAAATCACGAAAGTCAAAATTTACTATAATTGGATAAAAATTTCAAATCTAATTCCTTTGACCTGTGGGCTCTCTTAAAATTTATGTTTTGGAAATTATGCTAAGCATTAGATCGTGTTATTTTTATTCGTAATTAATTTACTTGGACTCCCTTAAATATAATTAATATAGTCCCTTAAGTTAATATTGGTTTATGTTACATTAAAATATCTCAACTTGTTGATTTTCTGCAAGAAAGTAATCCATATTGGTTTACAATGGAAGTCTATGGGAATTTGGCGAAATATTAGAGATATCGCCAAGTTGGGTCACTTTTGGCGACTTATTTTGGTCTCCAAATATGGCGATATACCGCCAAGTTGGCGACAAACGTAGCTGCATTTGGCGACAGAACTATGTCCCTCTACCGTAACCTCCTTATAAGTATGGAAATGTATTAAATGCTGTTCAATAATTGCATAAAAAAATTCGCTAAAAATTCAAATATCGCTGCACGAATTCCGAATAAACTTTTTTGAAAAGAGAATAAAATTTACTATATTGGGTTAAAAGGAAGAAACCATATTCTTCTCACTTATATGGAAAAATCGCCTCGAAACATAAAAAATCGCTAAAAATCGCATAAAAAATTAAATAAAAAAAATCTAATCAAAAAATCGAAAATCGGGTTTCGAGGTGCAAAACTTCATATATAGACGTACCTTTTCCCCAAATTTTGTAGCTCATTGTGCAATGGTCTCTTCAGAACACCGTCTACACACTCACTCACACACAAACTTCTTTCTTTATTATTATAGACTAGCAGACCCGCCCGGCGTTGCCCGGGGTTTGTACATATTAACCTTAAACAAAACTTAAGTTTGCATGATTTTATATCTTTGGAAATTCTTTTAAATGAACCTAATTTCGGAGGCCCCATTTCCTTTCGCAGCGTCTACTGTGTTCCCATCAAACTACTTTTCGAAGGAACCTGTAATCTAGTTCCCCGCTATCTATGGCAGCATTTACCGGAAGTGCCCGCACGTGCTGGAGACAATCGAAAACCAAGTTGAGTGAGATAAACCTCGTAGGAATCAAGCCCATAGAATAATAATAAAAAAAGAATGCACCGTTAATGTTAGAAAATGTTGGTAACTAAAATCCAAGATAAAATTTCATAAAACAGAAAGTAGCTGAATTGTAACCTAAGTTGAAGGAAGCAAATCCCGTTGAAATTGGACCCTTAAACCCGAGGAAATTTTGCACCCCCAAGCGTTGGAAGATGCCCCTCCCCTTGTAAATTTCATGAATTACAGTTAGCATGAAAACATATTTAATAAATGGATGAAATCTCTTATCTAAAGATACCTTTAAAGTAACGCGATTTTTAATTTACGGCTGTAGTGAGTAGACGTAAGTTGATGCTGGAAAAGGAGATTAATGATCGAAAAAGGTGGTACCTGAGGTATAAAGAAAGACCGGGCCCTGGGGGCCAGAGTGTTATCTAGAAAGTAGTTGTGTATACGAAAATTTAGCAGTGATTTTAAAGTAGCTTGAAGACGCTAAAACTAAGTTAAAGAAAATTGCAATAGAATAGGATAGTTTTTAAAGAAGCTGCAACAAAGGCCCCAAGAAGACGATTAATATTCAAAATTGGTGGTAGCTGAAGTCTGCAAGTTTTTTTTTTGTTGTTGTTCATGTAGTAGCTGGAGAACCTAAGAAGCTGTTAGAAAAAAAAAGTTCGTGAATTGGACCATTTTTAAAGGAGCTATAACAGGGGGCCCGAAAGGGTCCAACTGATAGTTGAGAGTAGGACCCTAAAATGAAAACATGTTTAAATGTTGTAGTAATTAGCGTTTTAGATTTTCAATTAGTCAAAATTAATCATAGGGTATGAAATAATCATTAGAATAATATTTTAAAGAAATGCGCAAAAATGGTGTAAATGCTTATAAAGGGGCGCTAGAGCCCCAATAAAAATATGATGGTGTTTGTCTAGGGAGAAGAGTCCAAGACTCAATTTTAAAATTATGCAATCAGAAGGTGAAAAAATTAGGGGGTGAAAATGCATGGCACACCTGTAGGGCCCCGTATCGGGCCCTACAGGACCGTAAGGTGCCCCAGGATTTTAACTGGAATATAGTAACAGGAGAATGACTAAATGCAAAAACGGTAAAAATGAAGATCGGATTAAGAGGGGCAATCTATTAACAATTTATGGTGCAAAAGGGCCCTGTACCGGATCCCAGAGTGTCAGGAACTTAAGTGTCATGTAGTTTAGTATAAATATACTTTTTAGTAGTTTTTAAAGTAATCAGATGATGCTAGAAAAATGGTAAAGAAAATTGCAAGGCATTCGGATCATTTTTAAAGAAGCTTCACCAAGGGCCCAAGAAAGCGATTAATATTCAAAATTGGTGGTAGCTGAAGTCTGCAATTTTTTTTTCCTTCGTGTAATAGCTGGAGAACCTAAGATGTTGTTAGAAAAAAAAAAGCTAGTGAATCGGACTGTTTTTAAGGGAGTTATAATGGGGGACCCAAAAGGGGCCAACTGATAGTTGAGAACAGGCCCTAACATGGAAACATGTTAAACCGTTTTAGTACTTAGCGTTTTAGATCTTCAATTTGCCAAAATTAATCATAGGATATGAAATAATCATTAGAATATTATTTATTAAAAATGCGCAATAATGGTGTAAATGCTTAAAAAGGGGCCCTATATAGAGGGGCCTAGCACTGCGATACTGGTGAAGTAATATTAAAAAACTCCGTGATAGAGCTTCAAAGCAATCGAAACTGCGACAAACAAAACATTTTTTTAAACCCTTGTGATATATGTAAAAGGTACTTAATTTCAAAATTAAAATTCAGGTAATTTATTCTTGTTTCTATTTTGCTATTGCTTTAGTTTTCTGAAGCACTTGTTACCATAATAAGAAATTTTGCATAGATTTCTCCTTAATCTTAAAATTGAAGCATTCTCGATTATCCTAAAATTTCTATTTTCCGAAAGATGATCGGTCCCAATTACTTCGGATAATCGAGGTTCTACTGTATGTGCCGATATTTTTAGTAAAATATTGTACATCTATTACATTTTATTTTTATAATATTTTCCATGTTGATTTTAACACCGTAAAATATGATTTGCTTCCCAGTCTTGACAAAAATTCACTCTTAAAGTACTCAAAAAAAAAAAAAAAAAAAAAAAAAGAAAGAAAAGAAACACATCAAGAAATTATCCTAAGCACAAGCAATACTTATTTTTTCATTTGCTTAATATCACTTTGAATATTAAAAGGCGTTCAAATGTAAAACTTTCACTGTGAAATACCTCATTTTCTGGCATTTAAATAAGTATTTTATTATCATAATAGAAATACATATGCTTCTGTATTAGAAATATAAAATTTATCTTTATCAAAAATATCTTATTTATTATGAAAAATATAAAGCAACCAAAAGAAAGAAAAAAAAAATACTTATAAAACAATTTGGCGCGCGAAGGATTCGAACTCATAGCCCCGATTCTCGAGTTCAAAGCGCTATCCATTCAGCCATCTAGCTCGCTTTCCATTTCAACAAATTATCTTTATAATTAGTACCGTAATTAATCAAAGCGTGATTTGTTCGTGAACGCGCTGAACGTTTATTGCATCCACGATAAAGACCCAACCCACTCCATGTTACTACTGTCTCTCTAAGCTCGCGCTCGCGGCGCGCGTGCATCTTGAGCATACCCAATGTCATTGCTATCCCGGTTTATTTAATTTCTTCTGAGAAAATTTTATACAACTAACCAACCGAAAGCAATCGGATTAAAAAAGCCGAGAAAAAAGCGTATTTTTGATGAAAGTGAGTTGCGTTTGTAAATTAATTACTCAGCTATTAATTAGAATATTAAAATTATGAAAGTCAGGTGCATTAGGAGAGGCCTTGGACTCTCTTCGGAAAAATTTTGAACCTCGTACGTGCCGTAAACTTTGCTAGCCATCGCACACACACAGGGCGATCTGTTCTTTTATTATTATAGAGTGTGTTCAGAGGTGCAATTCGCGCCGCTCGCGCGCTCAGAAGTTTATGCCATGGAGTAGGTCTTTTCGAAGAAAGGAATTTTAAAATAACTCAATTATTTCATTATTTTTATGGTTCAAAAAAGGTAAAACCACCGAGTATATTTCTTTATCCTTCCAAAACATGGTTTTCGTAACAGAAATACATGCCTATGTTCACTCAGATAAAATCTAAAATAGTCGGGGAAAACATCACGTGACCTTCTTCACCTACTTTAGCCCATTTAGCATTTAAAATTAGTTAACCAACCGCACACAAACTCCGCGCAAGCTGCTCAAAAAAATTGTGTGGGTGATTTGGTCACGTGATTGTGTGTTTTGTGCTTATGTTTTATTGGTTGTGCTTTGTTTGGTAGGTTGATTGATACAATTTAAGAATTCAACTGGTGATCTAAAAATTTTAGCTTTTTAACAATTTTCTTTTTATTTATTTAAAAATGATTTATCAGTTGATTTATATCTTCCGTGATTAATAGAATGCTGTTAGTAAACCAAGATTATGATATCAGCATATGAGATTTGTTTGTAATCTACTATACTGGATAGATTTCAATGGAATTTGCACTGTTAGTTAGACAGTTTTTCAGAGAAGGTTTTAATATATATATTTCTTATTTTATGATTGCATATTTTAATACCGTGTGGATAACAGACCGAAATACATCATAAAACATGAGAAATAATTGGCATTCAAAATTCTGTTAATATAAGCAAAATACTTACTTATACTTTCAGTAGAAAATTTATAAACATTCTAATCATACTTTATTCACTACAAAACTAGACAGGAAACCTATATATTTTATCTCTTTAAAAAATATATTTGCAGATATTTTTAGTTAAAATAATCTACAACTATTACATTTTATTTTTATAATGTTCAAAGTTCGCCAATTTGGCGATTCAAGCGCTCGAATACGCCATCTGGTGGAGAAAAGATATAACTTCCCGCTTCAGGATAGTCGCGTGCAAGCGCATTGCATTACATGTATTTTAAATTTGTTCAGAATGTTTATTCTTTTGCACAATTTCAGATTTCCTGTGACATTTGTATTCTGTCTTGTATGACAAAGTAAAATTTATCCGAATTTGAATATCTAAGACTTTCAAATGCATTTACAATAAAGAATTATTTCAATGGCACTTTAGCATTAGTTAAAGGGAAATTAAAGGGACAATTTTTCTGTACCGAAGGCTGCGAGTAGCGCCTCTATAGGCCGTTTTAATTCCCAATATGATTTCCAGCCTAGTCTCGATAAAAATTCACTTCTAAAGTACTCAAAAAAAAAAAAAAAAAAAAATCAAGGAATTATCCTACGCGCAAAAGGATATTTTCGCACAATATATATTATTTTTTCCTTTGGATTTGTTTAATGTTTAT
Organism: Maratus speciosus; assembly: GCA_963932465.1. Lineage (NCBI taxonomy): Eukaryota > Metazoa > Arthropoda > Arachnida > Araneae > Salticidae > Maratus > Maratus speciosus. The sequence continues at coordinate 73,265,798 of OZ010791.1, read as the reverse complement.
ATCATTATACATATACATATTACATATATAATCACTTGAAACGGTTGTTGGTTGGTTGGTTGTATTTATGTCGGCCAATTATCAGCACGAGGGATATGGGCCCTAAGGGGGGGAGTGCCTTCCGTGGAGGTCTTTCTAAGGGAACCTAACCCGTATTAACGCTTGGAGAACCAAGGTTCGAAGAAAACCACGAAAACTCCGAACGATTAGGACGACGGGCGCGATTGGGATCGAACCCAGCACCTCCCGTCTACCAGCTTCGAGAGCAGAACCTCTCGGCCACTGGTGGGGCCATCACTTGAAACGAAACTTTGAATATTTAAAAGGCGTTCAGATGTAAAACTTTCTTCTCGAAATACCTCATTTCCTCACATTTAAATAAGTATTTTATTATTATAATAAAAATACACGGGCCTCTGTGTAATAAAAAATAAAAAATATATCTTCATCAAAAATATCTTATTCATTATGAAAAATATAAAACAACCAATAAACAAAACAAAAAAAAAAATTACGACATAATGTGGGACTGGAAGGATTCGAACCCAGAATCCCTAGTCTCGAGTTCACTGCCTTATCCATTCAGCCATCTAGCACACGTTCCTTTTGCAATAAAATATCTTTTTAATTAGCACCATAATTAATTTAATCCATTATTAATTTAATCCATTATCGCGCGCGCAGCCCGCGTGCCTCTTGAACACACTCATAGATAGAAGATACGAATTGCAAACGATAATTGCTGCATGTGTGCTTTTAATTGCGTCATCTTTTTTATGCTTAGCTATATTTCCGCATATATATATACACAAATACAGGACTGTAGAAAAAAATTAGCTCGAACACGATTTCCACATAAATTAAATTTTACTAAAGTACTTTGCTCTGATAATCTAAAATATTGTGCATATACAGAGTGTAGAAAGAGGTATGGATGCATTGTCGGCAATGGTAGGTGTTTGCCGATACTGCGTTTTAATTGCTGTTATGCGATTTTAGTTTCTATTTGAATGAAATTTTAATAGACTGTGTGGTATAGACAAAAATATGTAGATTATATACAGTTCTGTACTAAATAATTTGAATGCATTCCCGTCTGTGGGCAGTGCTTTAACTTTGGTAAATATGCTTAGAATACTATGTAATTCATACGTATTATTGAGGTTATTATAGCATGTTCCCGCTTGAGAGCGAAGTCTGTAGTCCTTACAGTTCGTTTAAAGGAACACTGAGAAGAATTCGGACAAATTATTGTTTGTTAACAAAATTTTTTTTGAAATGCATTTTAATGATATTACATAATATTTCAATCATAGGGAAATTGATATGCATTAATGATATGCACTTGGTTTCTATACAAAATATATGTTGTTAAAATATAATCTTTTATCTACCCTTATATATATAAAATCCTAATGAAACGAATTTATGAAATGACTGATTAAACAACTGATTATGTTTCACGGCGATTTCTCCTAAAATATGGAATACTTTGCGATGAAATTAACACCAAAAATCAATATTGATCCGCAGATTTCAAAACTGGTATTAGAATTTTTAACCCGGGAGGACGCGCGCCGGGCCTGATAGACCCGAAATGCGTACGGTTTTTACAATTGTTACCGCTATCTTTTAAAAAGTAATCTTCAACTTCTTTTATCGCAAAATTCTCTCCGATTAAATACGGTGCCGATTATTATTTGTTTTTATTGGTGAGAAAGTAAAAAGCATTCATACCGTGGGTATGCGCGCGTTCTCTTGGGTTAAATTCGAATTAGTTTTCGAGATATTAATTTTTTTTCTAATTTTATATATACATTTTTCTAATGATAGCAACTCAAGTTTTAATCAAACAGATATTTTTTTTTATATATATTTCAGAAAAGGTTGACATGGTAACCCGGCTATTGTTGTTTATTTGATAATAAATGTTTATTTACTTTTATTTCTTTTTACAAATTATATAAATTATTTTGTTCTATGATTATTTAAGTATTGCGCGGCAGCGCAATACTTATTTATTTCCAGTGTCACTTCTCACTGTTAATTTAACATGGAAAAGCCTATGGAGATCATAACTTTTTCATTTTTTCTTCCCACCTTTTTGTCCCTGATGCCACTCATTTTTTATTCTTTACTAATTCTAATGATATTATAAATTTAAAGTGTAAAACGAATGGTAAAATGCCTTTGCATATGGGAGGATTATAACCCAGAGAGAAACATGCGCCAATTTGTTTTTGCATTATTCAAATATTTTTCTTAATAATTCCAATTTTCGCTTTTTTCATTGAAAATCAACGGACATTTTTCATAGAAAATGTAACATTTTTACTTCATTGTTGCAAAAATTTCAAAAACCGTAATAACAATTTATTTCTTTTTAGTTGAAAGACTTTCACGTGAAATATTAAACTGAGCTAGTTTGTTTTTTTGTTTTTTTTTTCAAAAATTAAAAAGGTGAATATGGCGTCATAGTGGAAATAAAAAGGATATTTTCAGAATACGTTTTTGCTTTAGTCAAGTTTATATTTTAGTAAAAAGTTTCTAATGGATAGCTATTTTTACGCAGGTAGCGAACTTAGTGGGGAATTGCATAACTTAAATTTTAAAATGTATTTTATTTTTCCTAGATGAGAACTATTTATACCCCCAAGTTAAACGTAGGTAATATATTTCTGATGTGCTTACATCACCCCTTGGGAGAGAATAAGGTTTAAAAATTTAAGTAAAACTTTTATTTTTTATTTTTTACTGTATCACAGCTATAATATTGTTAAATATTAGCAGTAGGGATTCAACACAATTTACATTTACATTCATAGTGTTCCTGAGTGGGAAATAGGGTATCTAAATTTAAGTTAAGTTATTTTTTTATGTTTTGATTATAGATTTTTTACGTTCTGATTGGAAGTTTTTGTCCAAAATACCGTAACCTGCATTACTACAGTGGTGAAACATTTTGAATTACACATTGGTAAATTGCATCCCACATTATGATGCAATACCGCATACATCAAAGCCTGATGATAATACTCTCTATTAATTTTGAAATGCGTTCGTCTGAGAGCTGTAGTTATTAAAAAACTTGACATATTAAACAAAAACATAATTTGAAGAACAAATTAAAAAAACAAAATTTATTTCCTACATTGTTTAAGCCCGAGAAGGGACAAATATTAAGTTATTTCATTCAATTAGTTCTACCTTTATTGTTAAATTTTTGTAACAAATTAGTTTAGCCATTTGAAGATTATAAAGTAAAAATAAAATTCATACAATATGATACTTAAAACACCCTAAAAAATTAGATTCCGTTCAAATGAAATCGAAATAAATCTTAGACCTTTTTTTAAGTTTTGTTTTTTGTATGCATCTTATCATTTTATGCACAATTGTCATAAACATAATACAAAATCTGCAATACAAATATTTTCAATTAAAAATGGAAGAAGTCTAAGATTTATTTCGATTTGATTTGAACGGAATCTAATTTTTTAGGGTGTTTTAAGTATCATATTGCATGAATTTTATTTTTATTTTATAATCTTCAAATGGCTAAACTAATTTGTTACAAAAATTTAACAATAAAGGTAGAACTAATTGAATGAAATAACTTAATATTTGTCCCTTCTCGGGCTTAAGCAATGTAGGAAATAAATTTTGTTTTTTTAATTTGTTCTTCAAATTATGTTTTTGTTTAATTAATTATGTTTTTGATATTTCCTTTAGAAAATAATAGAAAATAAGGAACTTCTTAGTTATCCCGTCGACCAAATTACTGTCGCAAAATTGTAAGATTAAATGTCAATAATGGTTGCCATCAATTAATTAATTGTAAGATTAAATGTCAATAATGGCGAATAAAACCATTAATTCGACGTTTTATTTGTATTTTTATTAATGTTTTACTAATTTATTTCTTCTTTCGTTATTTAAAATAAAAATTATGTCAATGTGTATAATTTGGCGCGTGGTTTGGCGATTTATATAATTTGGCGAAATTGGTCGACGGGATAATTAAGAAGTACCCAAAATAATTAAGAAATACAATACTACTTAGTTATTCCGTCGACCAATTTCGCCAAATTATATAAATCGCCAAAACACTCGCCAAATTATACAAATTGACATAATTTTTATTTTAAATAACAAAAGAACAAATAAATTAGTACAACATTAATAAATATACGAAGAAAACGCCGAAATAAAAATCACTTGATGACGTAAACACGTGTAACTTGCTTAAAGTCAAGTGAATGTGACATTTACGATCAATCATTATTGGCATTTAATCTTATAGTTTGGCGATAGATTTTTGGTCGCCGGGATACCTAAGGAATACCAAAAATGCATATGTAATTGGTATTTGAAAACGAGGTTTTCTCCAAATTTTCGTAAAAAAATAAAAATCACGCCAAACCTGCGGTGCGTATCTGGCCAAATATTACCACTCGAAAAAAAAAAAAAAAATGCTGGCGAGCTGAAAAAAAGATATTGGCGACATTGCGAGATTTGCATCCTGCTAGCGTAACAGTACCTAGAATTCTTTGCGACCATGGCAACTTTTAGGTAGTTTTATTCGAAAAAAAAATTTTGATTTTTTAATCAAAATGGAAAATTTACGGTCCCATATTGGCGCGATTTTTTTCTGACGCCAATGTCATATACGGAACCGGCACATAACTGGCGCCAAAGTATCGTTATTTTGCTTGATATGGTAAGCCGGATGTTGCTGTTTATGCTGTTGATGCGTTCCCCAAATTGGCGTCGTTAAAAAATCACGCCAATATGGGACGTATATGACATCTTTGCCGAACTTTCATATGAACGGCGAAGGGATCAGACCGTGTTTGTTTATGGAAGTTGATGACTTGAACTATTATAATATAGATAAAATGATAGCGATAGAATAATATTTGGCGACTTATCACCTGTGCCTGGCTAACATTAAAGTACCAAAATGGCACCTAGAGTATAAAAAGCGAAGTGGTCCGCCTGGAACTGTGGATGATAGTTGCATGACTTAGGCTATTGTTATAGAGATTGTTTTAAAATACCGGGAGACAAAGACTTTTATAGGTATATATAAATATTTTACAGACATACATACAATAAATACAATGAACCCAACTGGAGTGAAAAATTATCCAGAGCCAGGAATCGAACCCGGGACCACAGTATACAAGACTGCTGCTCTAACCACTGAGACTCTTATACTTAATTTATTTTATTTTAGCTTCTTTTCAAATGTTTAACTGATCCTCTTTAAACGAAAACAACCATTGGATGTCTTAACAGCAACTGATTCGCCCTTAAATTTTTGCAACCAAAGGGAATTGAATGGAAACCCGTTTACAGGGATATCTGCACAGCTTTTTTCAGTATAATTCAATCTTCTCTAATATTTTTAAAACCCATCAGATTAGCGTGTTTTTAGATTCTGCGGTGTCTGAACGGGGGTTGGCGAGCATAGCTTGCAGGGGGCAGAGCCCCCTAGATATATATATATAAAATGAAAATGGAAATTTAGTACTGGCTACTTATAACTTGAGTTCAGATGAATGGATTTCAATGAGACTTGTACTGTTAGTTAGATCATTTTATCGAGAAGGTTTTAATTACAGTTTATCGTTCTACGCAGCTTATTTATAGAAGTAAGAGAGAAACTTCTGTAATCAGGTAGCTCGATTACGATGAATTAGATTTTCAGAAAGGCCTGTTAGACAGATTTTAATGGGCCTTGCATTTCTTATAGTACTTCTATAGCTTAATACTTCTATAATCAGCGAACCATATGATGACAGATTAGAATTTTAAAAAGTTCTACTGGATGGATTGTGATGAAACATGCACTATTAGTTAGATAATTTCTCAGTTATTGTTTTAGTATAAAACGTTTAACGTATGCTACGTTGCTTAGTTTTAGAATTATGGAGCAAAGTTCTATAATCAGGTGCACACCATTAAGAAAGATTCGCCTTCGACTGAACGGATTTTATTGAGACTTTCACTTTTAGTTAGATAATTTTCTAGGAAAGGTTTACATAACTTATCGTTTTACGTTGCTTAATTTTAAAATTATGAGAGCAAGTTATATAATCAGGTAACACGAATTAGAAAGATTAGCATTTAAAATAAAATATTCTTGACGGGTTTTGATGAAAGTTGCATTGTCAGTAAGGTAATTTTTCAGGAATTGATTTAGTATACCGCATATCGTTTTACGTTGCTTAGTTATAGAGTTATGGGGGAAAGGTCTATAATCAGGTGGACCCGATTATGAACGATCACATTTTTAAAAAGTTCTACTTCGGATTGTGATGAGACTTATACTTAGATATTTTTTCAGGAAAGGTTTTAGTATATGTAACAAGTAACATACTGTTTTACATTGCATTTTTATGGAATTATGGGGAAAGTTTTACAATCAGATTATGAAAGATTAACTTTAAAAAAAAGTTCTACTGAATGGATTAGGATGGAACTTGCACCGTTATTTAGATAATTTTTCAGGGGTAGTTCCAGTATATAGAATAATGTTCTACGTTGCTTAGTCATATAAATATAGAGGAAAGTTCTATAATCAGGTGAACACGATTATAAAAGATTTGACATTTTAAAAAGTACTTCTAGACGGATTTTCATGAGACATGCATTGTCAGAAAGATAATTTTTCACAAATTTATTTGGCACATGGCAAATCGTTGTACGTTGTTTAGTTACAGGATTATGACAAGACTTACTCTATTACTTAGATAATTTATCAGGAAGGTTTTAGTACGTATATGTAACATATTATTTTACGTTGTATTTTTATAGAATTATGGGGGAAGGTCCGTAATCAGATTATGAAAGATCTAGGGGTTAGGTTCATTCGAACGTATTTGCTCCTGTCGGGAACAAAATACTCGAACCTCTACATGAGTCAGGTTCATTCGAACATGTCTGCTCCTGTCCGAAACTAAATTCTCGAACGTCTACCTACGTCAGATTTTTCGAGCCATCGAGTCCCCACAGACACATTATTCCTTTAATAATATAAATTTATTAAGATCAGCGTGAGAAGATTCTAAATCAGAGAAGAGGAACACATACCGCCCTGACACACGAGAAAAATAAAAACGAATTTTCAAATTGACTGGGCCAATAAAATCAAAGCAATTTTAAACTTGGCCAGTCGTCAATTAAAATATAATAATAAACGTGCCTGATTTGGCAAATAGAATAAAAAAAATTTCCATTGACTATGCTGTAAGTGTAATTAAAAAGTACCGTGTTTACTCGCGTAATAGTCGCCCTCGCATAATAGTCGCACCCCCGATTTGAAATAGAAAAAATCGTCAAAATATTTTCTTCGCATAAATTGGATGGATGAAAAAATTATGAAAGATTGGGTTCGCAATGTATGGAAGAAAAGGTCTGGAGCATTCCTCAAAAAAACCAGCAATGCTGGTACTCGATAGCTTCCGAGTACATCTTATTGATGATTGTAAAGAATGAACTTTCAGAAGGCAAAACAGATCTTGTGATGGACTCGCATCGATTCTGCAACCGTTGGTCGTATTAGTAAACAAACCGTTTAAAGACAATATAAGATGAGTATATGGATAATGGATGGTCAATGAGAACAAAGAAACTCTCAGTGGAAAAGTAAAGCGTCCATCCCTGGAACTAATGTGTAGTTGGATATTATAAAGCTTGACTTTAATAACAAGCGATATAATTTACAATAGTGATACTAATACGTTCAGTGAAAGTTATTTATTATGAGAATTTTTTGTCAAAATTTTCGCAAAGATTATTTGTGAATTTTACATCGATAAAAATATCTCTCTATTCTAAACAAGTTGGAAATTGCTCGTCAAACGTGGCAAATGAGGTGCGTTCGTACTATAACTAGTTTTATAATTATTTTTTGCACCCCATATTGTACTGAATGTATACTTTTTTGCACTTCATAAAGCGCATAGTCTGATACATCATTAAAATGCACTTCCAATAATTTTTTCCCATTCCCCGTAATGTAACGGAACACTTTTGACTGTCCCTGTAATTAAACTATACATCCGATTTTCCTAAAATTTGAAATAGCTCAACAAAACTTTGCAACAATTATATCTTTAAAATTTCAGACCATTCGGAAGGCTGTAATATCATTAAAATGTACTTGCAATAATTTTTCCCATTCCCCGTAATGTAACGGAACACTTTCGACTGTCCCTGTAATTAAACTATACATCCGATTTTCCTAAAATTTGAAATAGCTCAACAAAACTTTGCAACAATTATATCTTTAAAATTTCAGACCATTCGGAAGGCTGTAATATCATTAAAATGCACTTGCAATAATTTTTCCCATTGGCCGTAATGTAAAGAAAAACTTTTGACTGTCCCTGTAATTAAACTATGCATCCGATTTTCCTAAAATTTGAAATGGCTCGACAAAATTTTGCAACAGTTATATCTTTAAAATTTCAGATCATTCGGAAGGCTCTAATATCATTAAAATGCAATTTCAATAATTTTTCCCATTGGCCGTAATGTAAAGAAAAACTTTTGACTGTCCCTGTAATTAAACTATACATCCGATTTTCATAAAATTTGAAATGGCTCGACAAAATTTTGCAACAATCATATATTTGAAATTTCAGACCATTCGGTTGGGTAGTTTTTGCTCTGTTACATGCGGACAGACGGACGGACGGACAGACGGACGGACAGACGGACGGACGGACGGACTGAACGACGACTATAGGTGCTACGTATTTATATAATTACGAACGCACCTAAAAAAAGTAACTACCGCTGTCACCGCCGCCGCCGCCGCCGCCGGTTTTGAATATTTTGTGACCGGATGTCTTTCTTCGTTAATATTAAGAAAAATAATGCATACAAAAATATGAAAATCGGTAGTGTTATACAGAAATGTTTGATAAACACGCTGATGCAGACAGTTTTCAAATCGAAGAATTATTTTAAGAGATATTTAATGCTAAAGTTGGACAAAATCGTTCCACTAAAAAAGTTTTATAGTAGCAAAAACTATACATCGGAATTTAATAATTTTTAGTTCATTTTATGCGTTATACTTTCCTGGTGTGCAGAATTGATTTATTTTTTTAATTTGACTCATTTTTCGAGGTTTTATATCTATTTTAAATTCAAATTTTCAGCATTTCGAGAGATATTTTTTACAGATTTTAGAAAGTGATATTAATTTAAACTGTTGCCAACTGTATAAACAGCGGAAACAATAATGTTTGCTTAAAAAATATATATATTTATACGTGTAATAAATTAAAAATTTATTTACACGTGACTATTATAAACAGAAAAAACATTTGGAATTACAATTAAATAATTATGTACAAAAAGCAGGAACTTATTAAAAATTAAGTCATAAAAATTATATTTACACGTGAATTTTAAGAGAGAAAGGAAATTGTAAAATAATAAATTCATTAACAAGCGTTAAAAGTCTTAGATAGGAGAAATTACGTCATATTTACGTCACATTACAGTTATTACATAAAATGAACACAAAATAATATTGCAAAAGGGTTTAAATTTACAAATTGCGCTAGACATTTATTTGATATTTTGAGAGGATACTTTTCAATTATTTTTCTTAGGAAAGCGCAAATAATATTTTATTTCTAACACAAGCATTTTCACGTGAATATTAAAAAGAGAAAGAATAGTTTGGTCAAAATTACGTCAGATTAAAAACGATTAATTTAAAATGTCTCATTTAAAAGAACTTTCTTTTCGCTTTGTTAAAAAAATACCGGGAGACAAAGATTCTGTTTACTTAATTCCTTTTATATTAGCTTATTTTGAAATGTTATTAGACGTGTCTACGTCATCAAGTTATTTTTATTTCGACGTTTTATTTGTATTTTTATTAATGTTGTACTAATTTATTTGTTCTTTCGTTATTTAAAATAAAAATTATGTCAATTTGTATAATTTAGCGAGTGGTTTGGTGATTTATATAATTTGGCGAAATTAGTCGACGGGATAATCAAGTAGTGCCGCAGCGGATTTGGCGTTAAAATTTCCCCAATCAAAGAGAAATGAATAGAAATCCGTTTATAGGGAGATCGCCACTGTTTTTTAAATTATAATTCAATCTTTCGAAATCTTTTTAAAGCCGATCACATTAGCGTGCATTTAGAGTCTGCGGTGTCTGGACGGGGGTTGGCGAGCGTAGCTCGTAGGGGGCCGAGCCCCCTAGTTACCATAAAAAGAAAAAAAAGTATTTAATAAACAGCACCTAATCTGGAAACATTTGATAAGTTACTAATTTTATTATATGTTTTTTTTATATATACCAGTAATGTTTTAGCACTAGAGTGTATAATATTTTGTAGTAGATTTCCCCGCATAATAGTCGCACCTAGACTTTCACAATGAAAAACTGACAAAAAAAGTGCGACTATTACGCGAGTAAACACGGTACCTAGTAGGCAGTACATAGCTCGATGGGTGTTTTTTCTGTGTTCATACTGTATTGAAAAAAAATGTTATTATTTACTAGGGAACTGAGCCTCCTGAGCTCTTCGTGCGCCAACCTTTGGCTTTTCGACAGGCTTGACTTTGAGCGTTACAAGTTTGTTCCTAGATTATAATATATCATAATAACGAATTAAAATGTCTTGAAATAAACAATCCTTCAAAACATTTAAATTATGTATGGATGAACAGACCTGCAGACACTTTGTCTATATCTTCTGATCGTGTGTTTTATGTAACCACTTGGTTGACAGTTTAGTATCAGCAATGAATGGCTAATTTGTATTTATTTCCATATTCATAAGTTAAAATTTTGTTTCCATTATGAAATTAGTTTAAATTCAAAGTATCCACCGTAAATGTCTTCATACACCCCCCCCCCCCCATAAAAATTGAACAGTATTTAAATTTGATTACCCTATTTCCTACCAGTGGCGCATTAACCCCTTAACTGTGACATTTTTTTCTTACAACATAACTTAAAAATAGGGGATAAACACCACTTATTCCATTCTAAAATATTTGCTTTACTTAATCGAAAAATATCTGACAATGAATAAAGATAAATTTACAGTTACAAATTAGTGGTATCAAAAAAATTTTAGTAACGAAGCAAGCAAAGTGTTCTTGCCCGAATCCAGTTCGGGCGACACAGTTAAGGGGTTAAACATAAAGCAAAATTGCGTTAGTAGTAATCGGGCCACTATCAGCTACAGGGCGTTCCCACCTGTCAATCAAAAGGGGGCGTGGCAGGGGGTGTGTCTACCTGTCAAAAGGGGTGTGGTGGGGCGTGTCACCTGTCAATCAAAAGGGGGCGTGGTCGGAAGGGGCGTGGCCGGAAATGACGTCACGAGGGGAGTTGAGTTGTTTTCCTCCTGCTGGTTTTGGTTTCGGTTTTTCAATCGTACTGTTGGACGGGGTGTTTTTTGGGTGGTTGAGTTGTTGTTTGCTGAACGTTTTTGGTTTCGGTTTAAATTTTCTTTTTTATGAAATGGCAACGCCGAGTTACTTTTTTGAAAATGGCAACGCCGAGTTACTTTTTTGAAAATGGCAACGCTGAGTTACTTTTTTTTGAAAATGGCAACATGTTAAAGTTGGAATTGTAAAATTTTTGGTAGATTTCACGCGAAGGGGGATGACAATTTTTCTTTTGGTCATGGTTTCGGTTTTCAATCGTACTGTTGGACGGGGTACTTTTTTGATTTCTGGAAGAGGCCGGTTCAGGAGCGTAGTGGGGGATGACAACTTTTTCGTGTGACTGTAAAGGGGTGTATTTGAGTTTCGTTTTTGTTCATTGTCTCGTGTTAGAGAATGACGTAATCAGTTGATTTATTTTTAATTTCATGGAATAAATTTTTAATAATTTAAGGTTTTTTTAAATATTATTTTCACGATGACGGAATCGGTGATTGGAATTTATTTTTAATGCCTTTACTAACTTACTAAATTTTGCGAATTATTATTTTTACTTTAATGAATTTAATTTAAATGAATTTATTTTTTACTGAAAATTTTTAGATTTTTAAGTTTATTTTTTAGAATTTTAAATTGAGATCCTTGTTTAATTTTGCGATAGGTTTTAGAATAAATATTATTTACAAAAGGTTTGTTTTCATTTTATGACCACTTTTTTAGACGAGTGACTCTGATTTATTTACCAGTTTAAAGGTATTTGGCCGCAAGCATGACTCAATCTGGGACTGAATTTGAACATTTTGACTTTTATCGCCACTTAGAATTTTCTTAGGAATAATTTGTACCATCTTTACGATGCACTTTCTTGTTATGAAACAGCATTTTATCAAACCTTTTTAATTTTTTGGCAAAACTAGAATATACTTTTAATTCGTATTGCTTTATTTTGATGAAGAGGACATACTTTGAATTTTTTACTCAACATATAAAACATTTTTTTTTTCTTGCTGAACATAGCAATATATTTTTTTCATATTCCGATTCTATACATATTTTTAATTTCCTGAAGATATCTCTTACATTTTTCTGAATTTTTTTCTGATATTCTGTCGTAATTACTTTTTTTTTCGTTTTATTAAATAGTGAAATATCTTTTTTGTCAATTTGTTTATTCTAAACATTATAATATTTTTAATTTATTGAATATGTTAACATTTTCTTCAATTTACTGAACATAGGACTATCCTTTTAAATTTTACAGAACATAAAAGTAATTTTATTTCTTGAACATAAAAATATTTTTCATAAACAAAGTTAAATCTTTTTCTGTCAATATATGTTTTCCTAAACATTATAATTATTTTCAATTTATTGAATATATGAAATTTTTTTTTCAGTTTACTAAACGGTTTCCTAAACGTAAAAATTCTTTTTCCTAAACATAAAATGCTCTTTTCCTATATATAAAATACTCTTTTCCTTAACATAAAATATTTTTCCTTCCTTTAAAAAGTATATCTATTTTATCTTGATTAAAAAATAGAAAAAATGCAAAATTAAATAATGAGTAAAATAAACTTTTAAAATGTATTTGTAAAACTTATAAAAATTTAACTAAAAACATGATTTTTCTAAAATGGAAACTTTTTCCCCTCAGAAAATGACAAAACAAAATAGACTTTTAATACGTGTTACTTTAATTAAAGTTTTACTTCTAACAAAACTGAATATACTTTTAATGCGCACTTAAGTTCTGTTTTTTTTAATTTTAGGTTTGACAAACAAAAGATAGTTTGAATTATTACTGAAACACATTTTTAATTTATTCCTGAACGTTGAATCAATTTACTTATATCTTGCATATTTTGAAAGTTTTAAATACTAAAAGAAAAAAGGATTTTTGGTTTAGTAATACTTCTGTATCAGTTACAAATTTTAAGATATAGAATATATCCACTTTGTTGTTACAAAGCATCCTCTTAGGTATATTTCGTAAAATATACTATCTATCACATTCTCCCCTATGTTGGAACTTCTGAAAACATTTTGCAGATCTACACAGATCATGACCCCTAGAACCCGGAACTACCCTCCGTTAAAACTATATATATATATATATATAGTATATATATATATATCACTTTTATGGAAATAGGGAGGAGTTTTGTGAAAACAGAAAAAAACCCATAACTTCCTAGTTATAATAAATATCTAATCATTTTAAAGTTATTATTATTTCTAGAAAAAGGGCAAAAAAATTATGTATGACAGATTTTTGATAAAATTAAAAGTGGGCTCAAGGGGTGAAAAAAATAGAGTTTTTGGGAGAAAAAAATTCATAACTTCGTCAATTCTTAAGATATCAAATCCAGTTAAATTTATTATAAATCTTCTTAATACTATCTACAAGTTTTTGAAAGGACCAACTCTTACTGTAAAAACAAAAATTAAAAACGAAAATAAAAATGCAATTTCAAGAAGAAAAAAATCCACAACTTCGTCAATTCACAAGATATCAAATCCGTATGAATTTGTTATATATCTTCTTAATATTATTTACTATTTTTATGCTGACAAGTTTTTGATAGGACTAATTCTTACGGCAAAAACAAATTAATAATTCATAGCGGTTGAAGAAAAAAAATATCGTACTAAGGGTGTACTTTAACCCAAACTGCTTATTTTCCGACTCATCTTTAAATTCATTTTTGATCTCAAACAGATACAATTGGCAGGTTCTCTTATTCAGAAACTATATAATGTTCCATATAGGTCTTTTGTTTGATAAAGGCAGAATATATTTCAAAAATTGTGTCAAAGTAAGCATTTTGAATCGAATTTCCCGAAGTGATAGTGCTGGAAACAAAAAATATGGCCATGCCAAGGCCATAATTGAACAAAAAATAAAAACACAGGTCGCTTATAAATCTCTTCGAAAATCACGTCAACAAGTTTCATGTTTTTTCTCTTAAAAATTACTCTGAAAATGTGTCAGAAAATTTCGAGTTGTTCAGCGTGGAAAAATATTTTTTTTAATACCGCCTTAACATGATTCTGATAAAACCAACTCTTGCAGAAAAATGAAATTAAAAAATCGCCAAAAGCGGCCAGATAAAATTGTTAAACTGGGTTTATCTTTAATCTTGATTTAGTTCTTTTTGGTGGAATTAGTACTTAACTTTGAAATTCACCTGTACCTGTAGGCCGAGCCGGCTGGGATATTTTACTTTTCAATGCGTATTTGCTTCAATTAAAGTTTGTGTTTGGCAAATTGGAATATATTCTACAATTTCGATGAAACACCAGCATAAGTTCTTAACTAAATCCTTAAGACTAAATTTACTAATATTTCGTATACAAGAAATCTCAAATACTAAAAAAAGAAATGACTACCGAATTTTTAGAAAAATGTGTTGCTTATTTTAAGCAAACCCTTCTGAAATAATTTAATGTATTCTTTGTTAATTTTACATCACTTTGTTGAAAACTACGAAATCACGGAAACACAATCAATTACAAGGGGAAATATCAGAAAAGAAGTTTATGAAAATAATTTACGACGAAACAAATAGAAAAAGAAATCAGAAAAATAATTAAATTTAATAATTTATAAATAAACAAATATTATATCTAATTTACAATGAAACAAAATAAAAATTCAGAAAAAAAAAATAAATTAAGAAAATTATTACAATTAACGAAAATAAGTTAGAATTAATAAAAAGATTAATGAAAAAAAAATCAGCATTTAAAAAAAAATATGCCTGAAACAAATTTTTAAATATTATAAAAGATTATCAAAATTTCAGAAAAATGATGGAAATATGAAATGTTTTTCCATTCTGTTTATAAAAACTAAAAAAATATTTTAAAAAATATTTTCAACTATAAAAAGTTAAAAAAGAAAAAAAAAAGAAAAATATTCATACAAGAAGATAAAACGTTCCAGTTTATAATAAGAATTTCAACATATGTACTAGCATCATTAATACTTAATTCTGACAAATTTTGTAATACCCTAAAAAATTAATAAATTAATAACATAAAATCACAGATAGAGATATTTCAAGACACATACATCTGCTACATAAAATGAATGCTCTAATTTTACACATTATTGTTATGCAGCGTAAAAATTTATGCGTTTGAGACTGACGGAGGATTAACGGAATGCAAGATTACGTGGTTCTACACTAAATTTTCGAATTATCCAGAAATTAAATATTTCTTGTGTGAAGAATATTGCGACAGTTCGGACTTCAATGCTTCATTTGTATAACATATTGTACGTATATTCTTGTATAAAATTAAAAATGTTTAAATTTTTTGCTTAAACTATCTTACTGTGTACACCTACTACTTTTTTCCCCTTTAAAATAAGTAATAGTTTGTGTATATATATATATATATTTAGTATTTCAGTTTTGTTTTTCTTATGATAGTTCACGAAGTCGTTTTATTAAATGATGTGTGCAAACAGTATGGAATCTAAATATTTGAATATTGAATATGTTCTATACGACAATTCGATGACAAGAAATAGTGCAACCAAATAATTGAATACTGATTTATTAAGTTTTCTATTCCGAAATTCGAACTCGAGTTGTAACTCAAGGACATAGTAATTTATATCTTTTTAAACTGCTCATTGAATGAAATAAAATTAGATTTTGAAGAATTTAGATATAGAAATAGGAATTTACCAGACTCTTAGTATATTCAAGTTGACTTTTTACCATACACCTGTTGATTTTCATACACCTTTCTCGACTTGTTTGTAGAGTCTTGTTTCACACACTTTTTTTCCTGATTAATGTGTAATGGTTAATTATTTTTAGTAATTTTTATACTTTAGTATCACTATTTTAATTAACCAGTTATCTTGCTTATGTTTTATACTATTACAAATATACAGGCAAATTAACTACATGCTTCACCGAAAAGTCATATTTTGTATTTGTTCTTAACGTGTTCTGTTATATTACTGGGTTTTTTTAGTGAAATTTTATGCCATACTTACCTCTAATTTTACGAAAGTATAAATTTTTCTATACATTAATATTAAGTTTTTAGTTCTTTTAAACTATTCCATGTATAATCTTAATTTTTTATCATTTACGTATAGTTTGTGTGTGAATATCATATTTATTTGTGAAACATTTAAAGAGCCTATAGTTGTTTTTATTTTTTTTATTTTAGTACATTTACCATAAGTTTAAGATTACCTAGCTTACATAACAGATTCTTATACATACTATTTTTTACAGTTAGGAAATCTTTGTTATTTCTTTTATAATTTTGCACGATATGATTGGCTTTAGTACATATTTCTCAAACTATTTTGCGAAAAAATGTGCATAATTCCAGTTATAACATTTAATGTTTATGGTTTTTGCTTTATGCATAGTATGCTTGAATATAATCTTTAATTCCAAGTAATAATTTTTATCTAAAAAAAGTCTACATTATATATTTGTATTATAACATTGAATTTATAACACTTAGTAACATTAGACCATTTTAGATAAGATTTCAACATTATATAGCTCATTACTTCTGTTTTTTTAAAATACGCGAGACCACGTGTCAATATTTTGAATATTGTAGCAATTATATTTTATTACATAATAGATATTTAAACACTACGTTAAGATTAATTTTATTCATTTAGTTGCTTTAATTGAAATGAAATGGACGTTTTCATAGGAAAATCTCTGTTTAGGCGTAATTTTTGAACTTAAAAAATTAACAATATATTTTTATTCTGATACATATAGCACATACAACCACACACACTCATATACACACAATTTACATTATTTTGCTTTATACTTTAACCACTAATTTAAAAACAGACTAAGTTGACTATACTATCTATTAAATTATCAACCCATCATTTTCAAAGTTATTTACTTTAACATACTAGTACTTATCAGAGCTGTTACCTGCATAACACGTGAAATAACACTTTCTTTAAAATATTCCCAATGTACATAAAACATAATTTTTTGTCTTTTGTAAAAGATTTTTTCTTTTCTTTTAGTAAAAGGTTTTTTCTTTTCTTTTACTAAGAGTTTTTTTCTTTTCTTTTAATAAAAGATTTTTTCTTTTCTTTTTTGTAAAAGATTTTTTTTTTCTTTTTGAAAAAAATATATATATATATATATTTTTTTTGTCTTTTGTAAAAGATTTTTTCTTTTCGTTTTTGTAAAAGATTTTTTTTCTTTTTTGAAAAAGATTTTTTCTTTTCTTTTTTTTATAAAAGATTTTTTTTTTTTTTTTTTTTTTTTTTTTTTTTTTTCGTAAAGAATTTTTTTTTTACGGTAAAAGATATTTTTTTATTTTATTTATTTATTTATTTATTTTTATAAAACAAAATTCTTTTTTATTGTAAAAGATTGTTTTTTTCTTTTTCTGATTTTTTTTTCTGTAAAAGATATTTTATTTGCATTTTTGTAAAAGTTTTTTTCTTTTTTTATAAAAGTTTTTGTATAATTTTCCTTTAAATTTTTTTATCTACATTTTTCATGTAATTTTTTTAATAAAATTTTTATCGAACATTTTTTGGGTAAGAAATTTTATCTCATGGTTATCTTTAAACTTTTTTTTCATTTGGTGTCATTTTTTTAATTTTTTAAAAATATTTTTTCTTTTATGGTAAAAGATTTTTTCTTTTTTCACAATTTTTTTATGTAAAAGATATTTTATTTGCATCTTGTAAAAGTTTCTTTCTTCTTTTGTAAAAGTTTTTTTTTTTTTTTTTTTTTGTAAAACTTTTTTTTCCTTTTTTGTACAATATGATTTTAATTTGCATTTTTTTGTAAAAGTTTTTTCTTTTTTTGGAATTTTTTTCTTTTTTGTAAAATATTTTTTTTTCTTTTCTTTTTAAAGACTTTTTTTTTTTCTGTATTTTTTTTTAATCAAATTTTCTTTTATTGTAATTTTTTTCCCTTTTTCTAAATTCTTTTGTGTAAAAGATATTTTATTTGCGATTTCTTATAAAAGTTTTTTCTTTTTTTATAAAAGTTTTTGTATATTTTTCCTTGTAATTTTTTTATCTACTTTTTTATGTAATTTTTTAATGAAATTTTTTTATGTAATTTTTTAATGAGATTTTTATCATAATTTTTTGTGTAACAAATTTTATCTCATGGATACCTTTAATTTTTTTTTTCATTATTTAATTTTTAAAGCTATTTTTACGAGCTTTTGTAGTCTTCTTTGGTATTTAAGATTTCTACTTGATTCTTAAGTGATCCAATTGGTATTTAATGTTTGTATTCAGAGTATATTGTGTTAAAGACTCAGACGTATGTTTTATTTTTAAAGCTTTGGATAGCACTACAGAAATTATGTTTTATGTACATTGGGAATATTTTAAAGAAAGTGTTATTTCACGTGTTATGCAGGTAACAGCTCTGATAAGTACTAGTATGTTAAAGTAAATAACTTTGAAAATGATGGGTTGATAATTTAATAGATAGTATAGTCAACTTAGTCTGTTTTTAAATTAGTGGTTAAAGTATAAAGCAAAATAATGTAAATTGTGTGTATATGAGTGTGTGTGGTTGTATGTGCTATATGTATCAGAATAAAAATATATTGTTAATTTTTTAAGTTCAAAAATTACGCCTAAACAGAGATTTTCCTATGAAAACGTCCATTTCATTTCAATTAAAGCAACTAAATGAATAAAATTAATCTTAACGTAGTGTTTAAATATCTATTATGTAATAAAATATAATTGCTACAATATTCAAAATATTGACACGTGGTCTCGCGTATTTTAAAAAAACAGAAGTAATGAGCTATATAATGTTGAAATCTTATCTAAAATGGTCTAATGTTACTAAGTGTTATAAATTCAATGTTATAATACAAATATATAATGTAGACTTTTTTTAGATAAAAATTATTACTTGGAATTAAAGATTATATTCAAGCATACTATGCATAAAGCAAAAACCATAAACATTAAATGTTATAACTGGAATTATGCACATTTTTTCGCAAAATAGTTTGAGAAATATGTACTAAAGCCAATCATATCGTGCAAAATTATAAAAGAAATAACAAAGATTTCCTAACTGTAAAAAATAGTATGTATAAGAATCTGTTATGTAAGCTAGGTAATCTTAAACTTATGGTAAATGTACTAAAATAAAAAAAATAAAAACAACTATAGGCTCTTTAAATGTTTCACAAATAAATATGATATTCACACACAAACTATACGTAAATGATAAAAAATTAAGATTATACATGGAATAGTTTAAAAGAACTAAAAACTTAATATTAATGTATAGAAAAATTTATACTTTCGTAAAATTAGAGGTAAGTATGGCATAAAATTTCACTAAAAAAACCCAGTAATATAACAGAACACGTTAAGAACAAATACAAAATATGACTTTTCGGTGAAGCATGTAGTTAATTTGCCTGTATATTTGTAATAGTATAAAACATAAGCAAGATAACTGGTTAATTAAAATAGTGATACTAAAGTATAAAAATTACTAAAAATAATTAACCATTACACATTAATCAGGAAAAAAAGTGTGTGAAACAAGACTCTATAAACAAGTCGAGAAAGGTGTATGAAAATCAACAGGTGTATGGTAAAAAGTCAACTTGAATATACTAAGAGTCTGGTAAATTCCTATTTCTATATCTAAATTCTTCAAAATCTAATTTTATTTCATTCAATGAGCAGTTTAAAAAGATATAAATTACTATGTCTTTGAGTTACAACTCGAGTTCGAATTTCGGAATAAAAAACTTAATAAATCAGTATTCAATTATTTGGTTGCACTATTTCTTGTCATCGAATTGTCGTATAGAACATATTCAAAATTCAAATATTTAGATTCCATACTGTTTGCACACATCATTTAATAAAACGACTCCGTGAACTACCATAAGAAAAACAAAACTGAAATATTAAATATATATATATATACAAACTATTACTTATTTTAAAGGAGAAAAAAGTAGTAGGCGTACACAGTAAGATAGTTTAAGCAAAAAATTTAAACATTTTTAATTTTATACAAGAATATACGTACAATATGTTATACAAATGAAGCATTGAAGTCCGAACTGTCGCAATATTCTTCACACAAGAAATATTTAATTTCTGGATAATTCGAAAATTTAATGTAGAACCACGTAATCTTGCATTCCGTTAATCCGCCGTCAGTCTCAAACGCATAAATGTTTACGCTGCATAACAATAATGTGTAAAATTAGAGCATTTATTTTATGTAGCAGATGTATGTGTCTTGAAATATCTCTATCTGTGATTTTATGTTATTAATTTATTAATTTTTTAGGGTATTACAAAATTTGGCAGAATAAAGTATTAATGATGCTAGTACATATGTTGAAATTCTTATTATAAACTGGAACGTTTTATCTTCTTGTATGAATATTTTTGTTTCTTTTTCTTTTTTAACTTTTTATAGTTGAAAATTTTCTTAAATTAGTTTTTATAAACAGAATGGAAAAACATTTCATATTTCCATCATTTTTCTGAAATTTTGATAATCTTTTATAATATTTAAAAATTTGTTTCAGGCATAATTTTTTTTAAATGCTGATTTTTTTTTTTCATTAATCTTTTTATTAATTCTAACTTATTTTCGTTAATTGTAATAATTTTCTTAATTTGAATGTTTTTTTTTCTGAATTTTTATTTTGTTTCATTGTAAATTAGATATAATATTTGTTTATTTATAAATTTTTAAATTTAATTATTTTTCTGATTTCTTTTTCTATTTGTTTCGTCGTAAATTATTTTCATAAACTTCTTTTCTGATATTTCCCCTTGTAATTGATTGTGTTTCCATGATTTCGTAGTTTTCAACAAAGTGATGTAAAATTAACAAAGAATACATTAAATTATTTCAGAAGGGTTTGCTTAAAATAAGCAACACATTTTTCTAAAAATTCGGTAGTCATTTCTTTTTTTAGTATTTGAGATTTCTTGTATACGAAATATTAGTAAATTTAGTCTTAAGGATTTAGTTAAGAACTTATGCTGGTGTTTCATCGAAATTGTAGAATATATTCCAATTTGCCAAACACAAACTTTAATTGAAGCAAATACGCATTGAAAAGTAAAATATCCCTGCCGGCTCGGCCTACAGGCACAGGTGAATTTCAAAGTTAAGGGGCAAAGGGACAGGTTTGTCGCGTCGAATTTTTCCGACAGATGGCTCTGATTGCAACAGGGTATCGGAAATTTGGCGAAATGAGATTTTTAAGGAAGAGAAAAAGATAAAAAAATAAAGCGCTTTCGCGCCAACCCCTGGTAATCTTATCACTCAGTGGAGGCGGAGTTTATTCCCTACCAGCTGTATGACGTGACTAGGATCTCCAATCATGTACCTCTTGGAAGGAAAAAGATGCTTTGCTTTGTACAATGACATTTTTTCGGGAACTTACAAATTAACTTCGAGAAGGCTCAAGGTTCAGGCAAGCACAGATTAACACTAGAAAGACGAGAATTTTACTCAAATTTTAGAAAAATATTTCACACCAGAATGTTTATTTTAAGTTATTAACTTATCCATTTAACTAGTTTTTCTTTGCATCTTTTAAACTAGTTTTATAAAAAAAAATCCTGGTTCAAACCGAGATATATTCATGTGGTAGCAGTCAAAATGACTGCTCGCAGGCTTTCTAGTGTTAAAAACGGTATACAAATTACTGGAGCGTGGATCTTTTAAAGAGGTCCGATTTTTTAAATAAAATAGCACGAGCACCTTTTTTTATTTTGTATAAAATTTTCTTTTTCAGCAGGGGGGGGGGGGGGAGGGGGGGTAGACGTCTGCACGAGGCGGAATTTTCTGGCCCGGTGCAAAAATAAAAATATCAGACTCGACTCAATTTCCACCAAAAATGCCGATTTTTCTTAACATACAGTTGAAATTCTTTTCTGGAATACTTCATAAATATTCATGGAAAATTTTAACAGTATATTTGAGAATTTAGATTACTATATGTTCGCGAGCTAGAACATACATAATCGTAGCAGTAACAAACACTTATACTCATTAGACTCTTAAATTTAAGTTTAGATTCCTTAATATCATTAATATGTTCAGAACGAAAGAAAAAAGGTGGTTAAAAACATCATAGCTTTTGAAGCTGTATATATATATATATATTTTAAGAGATTTTTGAAATATTTCTCTGTAATTTATTAAGGTATATTTCCAAATTTCCCGTTACCAAAAGTTGATTATTACTACTATCCTTTTTTCTACACAAATTACTTTCCCGAGGAGGCTACTTCAGTCATCTGAAAAGACCTGCTCGCTAATGTTAATTCAATGGGCGAAATTTTTTTTAAGAGGCTACTTCAGTCAAACGAATAGACTCGTTCGCTAATGATAATCCTATGAAAGAAATTTATAAAGATATCTCAGTCGCATTTCAATATTTTAAAAAGATTTTTTTTTTTTTTTTTTTTTTTTTTTTTTTTTTGAATTGGATAACTGAGCTCGGTCTGTATGCAGGCCATTTTTCACTTTTTCGATTTTGATTGCAGATTTTTTTTTATAAGGATGCTTTTACTTTCGAAACCAGTTTCGAAAATGAAAGTGTCCTCAATAAAAATACCTATAAACAAAATGGAAAAAGTAAACAACGGCCTTTGTACAGATCGATCTCAACTATTTCATGCAAAAAAAAATCATTTAAAAACAACTGAAATGTGACCGAACCGAGATATCTTTATAAATGTCTTCCATAGGATTAGCGTTAATGAATGGGTCTTTTCGCTTGACTGCATTGTTATCTCTATTATATGACTATGATGTTATATGACTGTTGCGTTCTCTTTTGCATTGCAATATTTTTAGCAGATTTTTTTGCATTGCAAAGCTGGGGGTCGATCGCTATAAAGACTTTTTTTTTTTTTTACTTTTTCGATTTTTTTTTGCAGATTTTCTTTATTTCCTCTTACTTTCTTATTCTTTATTATTTTATTTATATTTTATTTTTCTTTCATTTTCTAAACCGGTTCCGAAAGTGAAGTAGAATATTGAAATGCAAATGAGATATCTTAAAAAAAATTTTTCATAAGATTAACATTAACGAACGGGTGCCTTTCGCACGATTGAAGTAACTTCTTAAGTCTACTACCGGCCCTCGTATTTTATCGGCTTAATTTCTATATCTGGTACATCGGCCCATTTAAGATTTAATCTTTTTATGGACATGGACCGGGGCCTAAGAAAAAAATAAACGGCCGGGCCCGTAATTTTGGATTCTGCCCGATTTTTTTTGTGCTGCCCGGTCCGGTCCGTTAAAACAATCGTCTTCAATCTGCCGGCTCGTTAGAAATTTTGACTTTACTTTGCCGACCGGGTACGGGCCATGCAGATCTCTAGGAGGGGGCATTTCAAGAGTTTCCGTTATGGGGCAAAGTTTTCTTTGAGCTGCAAGCTATGAAGTAACGTGCGGCATTGCGCGAACCATCCACAAAGTAGTAAAATCCCGCATAATAAGAAATGCTGTGCTCTATTTTACCTTCCTTAAATTATTTCATGAACACTTTTTAATTTCCATGGAAGTTATATATATATTTTTTCTTTTGCGGAATTTCGTAAAATTAATTCGTGAATTGGTCGCGGAAAAGACCGCGAGTTTCTACAAACAATAATGGGAAAATACCGTGAATTTTGCCAAGATCGCAGAAACAAATTTCTCAAACGGTCGCAAAAAAAAAAAATCGTCTGTCAACCGCAGAGAAAATAAATTAAATAAATAATGTATAAAAATGCTAGTTTACAAAATCATTCCCTGTTTCTGATATAAACAAAGTTTTAAGTAATCAATTAAAAGAATATACAATTAGATGGCTTTGGTAGAAATAAGACAGACATGCTTACATAATTATCTGCTCTATATATTTATTTACACTTCAACACTCGGCTAAAAACATACTAAAATAATTTTTCTGTATATAATCAACACGTACTCAAAACTCAAAGTTTGACTCCATTCTCTGAAAATTATGTTTCAGTTATTTTCCGCTTTTATGTAAAAGCGGAAAAATAGTTCGATTACAGTTTTGAACAAGAGCACTTGCCAGTCTGATACGTTTACGAACAAAAATTTGTCAGAAAGTAGCCAGTTTACATTTGAGTCTTCATTTTTTTTTTTTTTTCAGTTTTATATAATTATATATTATACAATTATATATTAATAAACAATTTAAAAAGACATAATGAGGTAAAATCCATTTTCAACATTTGCTAAAGGTTTACATAAGTTACAAAAGTTAAGCAAAGGTATGTTGTAAAGATTTACATATGTTTAAAAATCCATACCACTCAAAATTAGGTAACATATAAAAATGTGTAAGATATAAAAATGTATCCAACAGTGGAAAACTCACTTCCAGCAATTATGGATTTTAATCAGTTCCTGTGCCTGTAAGCAAATTTCGTGTCTCTCTGTAAAGGAACGATAATTGCGATAGAAAATAATCTATAGAAAATGTTTTGTGTACTCCAGTAAGTTTCATTATGTTTGATGTATCATAACATTATTAAAATGCAGTGCAAACGTTTTTTCCTCATAAATCATAATGTAAAAGAATTCTTTTGTGTGTATCTGTAAACGAACCACAAATTCTACTCACTTCTTTTTTTACTACCGAACATTCTATAAAAATCCTCAGTAACATAAAAATTTTATGGCAATCCGAGTACTATCTTTACCAGAGTTTGAGCATGGCAGGTGTTTGGAAAGTTTTAAAATGCATGCGTATTCAGAAATGTTTAAAAATCTGTCACAATTTAAGAATAATTTTTTATATGAGTATGATCTGTTTATTTATTATGCATTCATTTAGTACTCATGTAACAAGTCCAAGATATAGTTATATACTCTTGGAAGTTGTATTATTAACATGATTTGATATATTTAGATTATAATTCAGTTGTCATTTTCACCAGAGCTATAAGGTTTAATGTCGTCGGGATGTTGTTTCAATGGGTTAATGTACTACAATATTCAAGTAAGTTGTATAAAGCAGGTGTGCTTTCTTAACTCAACTAATTAAAAATAAAAGTAAACAATTTATATATTGATATCTTTTCAAAAACATTTTTAAGACAAGCCCGTAGCTGGAGGGGGTAGAAACAGTATTAGTCAGTGTTCGTGCTGGAAATATTTTTAACCGCCATAGCATGTTGACTCAAAATCATTGTTCTCTCAAAATTCCCCAACCTGACCAGACAAATATCAGGAAAGAGAATACAGCCTTAGGCATTTCTTACTTTGTGGAGATTTGCCCCTCGCCAAGAAACCTCTGAAACTAATTAGTTGATATCAGAGCAGGTATCCCACACGGATACAAGTTTCCTTTTCCTCCCCAATCCCAGTGATGATTTCAGCTGGATAGAAAGATTTCAGTTTGTCTTTCTCTACACCAGACTTGTTCCCAAAGGTGTGTATACCGTTGTATCACTGCCTTTTTACAGTGAAAAGATATGCTTATCAGTAAAACGCTTTTTCGTCTCTGATAACAAATACAGTAAAACCTCCCTAAAACACCCACGTTCCGTTCCAATAAAAATGGGTTTCTCCGAGAGGTGGTCTGTTAATGGAGGTCATGTTTAATTTTAGATTTTAATTGTTGAAAATAGGTAACGATTAATGTTACTAAAAATTATTTTTCACATTAGGAAAAAATATAAAAATATAAGTATCAAAACAAAAGTTAATTACATACGTTAATTACTGCAGAGTTTAAAAAATGAATACATTGACATTTGCTTTGATTTTACAATTTTATCTTCTATAACTTTTAATTCGAAGTTCAGTACAAGGGCAGATCTAAAGAGTCCTCAAAAGTGTGGGGGGTGGAGCGATTTTGGAAATTTGGAGACTCCAATCTGATGCGCGGGTCGTGTTACTTCTACTTTTTCTTGCGGGTCGGATGTGGGTCCGGTTGACTTCTATTTTTTGCTGCTGGTCGGGTTAACTTATACTTTTTTGCTGTGGGTCGCGTTTGAGTCCGGTTGACTGCTACATTTTGCTGCGGGTCGGGTTAACATCTACCTTTTTGCTGCGGATCGGGTTTAGGTTGATTGATGGGTTGATTTTTGACGGCCGATTATCAACACGAGAGATATAGGCCCTAATGGGTGTGCCCTCCATGGGGGTCTTTCTAATAGAACCTAACCCGTATTTACGCATGGGAATCCACGGTTTCGTAGAAAACCACGAAAACTCTGAAACGGTTAGGCCGACGGGCGCGATTGGGTTCGAACCCAGCACCTTCCGTCTACCAGCTTCGAGGGCAGAACTTCTCATCCACTGGTGAGGCGGGTCGGGTTTAGGTCCGGATGACTTCTACTTTTCTGAGGCGGGTCGGGTTGACTTCTACTTTTTAGCTGTGCCTAGCGCATTGGGTTTGGGGCAGATTAACATACATTATTATTTCGGGTTTGGATGAGTTTCAGATTGGGTTTTCACTCTTGCGAGAAGGATTCGAGCCGACCCTAATTTTGAATAGAAAGTCTAAATATTTTTTAAGATAAAAACTACATACAGTACTAAAAGCTCCATAACGGGCACGCCCAAACAATTATTTAATAATATTTTCTAATATTCAGGATTATGTAAAAAATACCAATTTGTACAAGACTGCTTGTCTGTTTATATCTAAGATCAGTTGTAATTCACTAAAGAATGCTTTGAAACTTAAAAAAACATTAAAAAACATATCGGATGTCCTGAAATGGACTGACTGATTTTAAAATTCAGTAACTTGCAAATGGTGACAGCAATTAAAAAAATCTTGCAGGAGGATTATGTAAGATGTCAGGAGATTTTTCACTGCGATTTTTTTATTTTACTTTACAATAGCAGCGATATATGGCGCTGCAAACAATAGTTGTTAAATCGGGCACCGATTTAGCGCCTATTGCTTGCAATACCATCTGCCATTGCTATTTTAAACTAAAATTAAGAATCGCAGTTAAAAAAAAAAAAAAAAAAAAACTCCTGATCAGGGGTGATTCTCAGTAAAAAAAAAAAAATTCTGAAATGTTACAGCAGAGAGGGGGCGAGGGGAATTCCCTCTTTGCACTAATTATTTTTGTTGCGGGTCGGGTTAGCTGTTTTCGATTCGGGTCAATTTCAGGCTGAGTGTAGATTCCTGCAAGTTGGGTTTGGGTTAACCCATTTTCTTCAAAAGTTAGTTGGGTATATTATTTCAGATTAAAAACTATACCTATAATAATAAACATATGTATGTGTGCTGTTTTCTAAAGAGACCACTGTATTTGTAAACGACTCTTTGATAAAATTCGCATTTCTTCCACGACTCTTTGACGAAATTTGCGTGTTTTCGCAGCCCTTTGATAAAATTCGCGTTTTTTCAGCGATTCTTTGAAGAAAATCGCGGAATAATTTGATGAAATGTGAGTTTTTTTTCGCGATCCTTTGACGAAATTCGCGTTTATTTTTACAAAATTTGCGTTTTCTCCGAGATTTTTTGAAGAAATTCGCTTTTTCCGTGATCATTTGAAGAAATGCGCGTTTTTTCAGTAGCCCTTTGACCAAATTCACATTTATCCGGCAATTCTTTGGTGAAATTGAAGTTATTTCCTGCGAGCAATTGACGAAATAGATTTTTTATGGCGACCATTTGTCAAAATTCACGATTATTGTTATGTCCGAATTTTCGGATTCAGGAAATATTTTTTTAATATTTGTAACAGAATGCCTTAACTTTCTCGCTGCGTATATATATATTATGAATATAGGTTCAAAAATTGCGCATTTTATTAGATGTTTGAAATCTGCATATATTTTAGAGTTCAAATATGTCCAAAATCTTTGTGAAAGAGTTTCTCTTTTAAATAGAACTAAATCATAAAAAAAAAAAAAAAAAAAAAAAAAAAAAAAAAAAAGATTTGCTCCGGAATTTGCGGGTTGCGCAAATTTTGCCACTTTTACGTTGGCCGTAGAAATCGCGGGATACGCAGCGTGAGGGTTAAATTTTCGGAAATTTCGTTGCCGAGGTGCCCGTGATTGAGAAGTTTTACTGAATTTAGATTTCTTTAAAAATTTATTTAGTTTTTAATCTTATTGTATTTTAAAAGTTCAAAATATTGATTATAATCAGTACAACGTCGAAACACATTTCAAGTAAAAGCTTTACAAAAATTGAATATTTAATTTGGGGCCCCTAAAAGCGAAGGAGGAGGGAATAGGGGACACTGTTCAGTTTGCCCAACATTTAATCAAGTGCTCCTTCTGCAAAAAGTCCAACCCTGCATTATATAGAAGCATCATATACCGCTAAATAGAGGTGTCCAGTATTCGGAAGTGTCCGTTATGAAGGTTATTGGATCTCGGATACCTAATATCGGACACCTTTAATTAGCTACAGCCTTTTTTAATCAACAACCCTGACATATTTGTTTATTTTTACCTCACAAAAGCAGACACCTTCGATTATCGAACAAATTCCGCAGCCTGCAGATGTCCGCTGTTGAAAACTTTTACACACACACACACAAGAAAAAAAAAAAAAAAAAAAAAAAAAAAAAATTCATATTATAGGGGATATTTATCTTTTGAGTATCTTGAAACGATCAAAAACACCGCCTTTTTCAAAATACCAAAACGCAAATAATATGCAATTAAGATTTTTTTCCCTTTCTACCTAAACTATATATTCTTAACTGTATTATCAAAAAAAAAAAAGAAGGAAAAAAAAAAGAAAGAAAATGTTGTATATACAAAATTAATATTTAAATTTTAAATTTAAACCTTCATATTGCTAATGCGTGAGATAAAATCTAAGTGCTGCGCGTATGATAAAATTCTAAATTATGCATATAGAAAACAATTTTTGAACAAAATAGAATCGTACCACACCTACTTCTAAATTAAACCCAAAATATACACAAAAAGTTTCGTTTAAAATTCAATTTTAGTACAAAAAAAAAAAAAAAAAAAAAATTCAAGTGCAAACAAATAAATAACCAAAATATGTTTTTTTTTTTTTTTTTTTTTTTTTTTTTTGTTCTACATGTAGACTATATAGAAACGCACATTTGTTTATTTTGCAAAAGCTGTAGTTTACATAGTTTGAAAGCAACAGTGCGCACAAACTTCAAATTTACTAATCAGAGAAAACGCTTTTTAAAGTTTCGATATCTACGGACCTTCAATTATACTCACCTATAAATGACCTTTTCCCTATCACCTTTTCTAATAAATGATTATAACTCAAGAAAAAAGTGCATATTTTTGAATGGGGTTTTTTTTGCATATTGTTGAGAAATATTAAAACAATCAGAATAAAACAAAACCGAAAACTGATTTTTTGAAAGTTTTAAGGTCCTGTGCCCTCTTAAAATTAAAATTTTCTTTAAAATTTATACTGACACAAGGACAATTTAAAAAAAAAGTATAGATCAGATGATAATTACAGAAGATATTTAACTATCAATAAAGAAAGAAAGAAATGTTATATTTTAATAACAAAGAAAAAATTAGTTCTAGTTTCAAAACTTTGTCTTAAATCTACACATAATCAGTAAAACCTAATAAAATAGCTAAAGAGATAAAGCGCAATCACTCTCCAAATAATTAAAAGTTTTATTGACATTATACAGTAAACTCTGTCTAAGGCGGAATCGATGGGGACTGAGAAAATTTTCCGTGGTAGACAATATTCCGGCTTATACAAAAAAGCTTCCCCTCCCGCACCCAAAAAACAAAACAAAAAAAAAAAAAAAAAAAAAAAAAAAAGCCCTCGAATTTGATGATTTTTTATTGATTTTCCTGACTCGAAAATCGGTTGAAAACTGAAATTCGGAAAGATCTTTTGTCTTTAGAGATAAATGAGAAACGCTATTCAATTTCTTAGTACTGCTGTAATACATGCAAATTGGAAGTTTACACACACACACACACAAAAAAACTAACAAAAACCCGTCAATAAACTTCGAGAATGAGACAGAAAGCTACAACTTTGAATTTGAGTACATCCTTAAAGTATAATATATTGCACTTTCGAAAAAATATATTTTCATAAATGTTCATTCTACTAGAAAAGTTAACTTTTAAATATAATTTTGCATATGAAAAAATGGCACAAGCATAAATTCCTTAAATTTAAACAGTTTCTGTTCTTTTGAATTAACTTTTTCAAGGTGTTACGGAATTTAACTAACATGCACGACATTGAGCATTTGACTTATCAGTTTTAAAGTTTAATAAACAAAATGCTTTTCATTTTTAAATTATCCTTTTTTCCGCCTTATGCAAAATTTTGGTTTCGGTGGGACCTTAAAATGCTTTCCGTTTCCGCGGTAGACAGATTTCCGGCTTATACAGAGTCCACCTTAGACAGAATTTACTGTATATATATTTTTCTCCTTCCAGTCTAATGACAGATGATTCATCATGCGGTTTTGATTACGATAGGGAAAATCGAATAAAATGGTTGAATAACAGCGTTGAATGGATGTTCAAAAAGTATTCGTTTAAATACTTATAATTCACCATGGTGTACAAAACATGAGTAGAGGAAACTTTATTAGACAAGGAAAGCATACATAATATAATAATTAAAAACAGTTATTAAATTGAGATGGTTACTATAAAGACATGGGTATTCCAGTACATATCACATAATAAACCTTTGAAAAATATAAAATCCGAATGAAACCGAAGTAAGCATTAACAAATGCGGTCTCATTCAATGCTTTTAAAAATATTGTACACATAAATAATACTATGAAACGACTCTTCGTGAAAAAAAATCCAGAACATGTTTTCTTACAAGCGTATTTACTACTAAATATCAATATTTTTCGCGAATATTTCATATAAAAATATAAATTCATACAAAATTGGATTAAATTACACATAAAATAAAATGAAAATTGAAATGTTACTTCTAGAGTTGATATTGATGCCAGCGATTTTCTAATTAGGTTTGAAGTCAACTGTATAGTAAGTACTGTTTACAGTTTTTTAATTAACTCAACTTTATTTTTTGTACGTAAAGATTGTAAGAAGTATTTTGTAATCGATATCACTGCCCTTTTTTTCCCCCTGTTTCTATGACTTAGAAACGAAACAAAGTAAATTTATATATTTATCAATAAATTTTATTTCGCGCTTGCTAACAAGCCTAATTTTAGCGGTGGATGTGGAATAATCGCGATCCAAATTAAAGAATTGTAAAGACAGTTTTTCGAACTTCATGAAATTCAAAATTCCCATTAAAATATTACAAAAGAGTGTTTTTTTTTTTTACTTCTTATGAGCATATTTTTTTTTTCCTCAATTTTTAGAGATTCAGAAAATTATATTTATTTATTTATTGAAGAAGAAATTTGATAGCGATCTAAAGCTAGAAGTGGAAGAGGGGTTGGGGGGGGGGGGCAGTATTGTTAGTTCTCAAAATATTTTTACCCTTCATAGAGTATTTATTCAAAATAACTGTTGATTAGTGATTCTCCGCTTCTTTTTTGAGCTCAACTTTTTTGAATAAAACAATAAATCGCAAAATTTTCATACATCTTTCTCTGGATATTCTCCATTTTACTAATAAATTTGTCTTGCCATGCAAAGTGTAGTTTGTAGCATTTTTGCTTTTGTAAAGATTTCCATTACCGCGTCACCAAGAATTGAAACTAATGAGTTGATGATATAGCTTGACTGTAATCGTACAACTGTCATCACAGAAAGAGAAAATTTATCGTGAGCAGGGGGGTGATTCTTTGAAACCTGAATGCTGAAGGAATAGCATACACCATCGTTTCACATACCGGCCCCATATATAACTGATTACTTACTATCTTGTCATTACTGTGCCTTGGGTTCTTTTCTACTACGCTACGTCCAAATCATTCTTTTCATACCTTTATTATTTCATCACAGATGGTAAAAATCTGTGGAACCACTATTAGAAGAAATTGGAAACTCAAAGGGGTTTTTCAGAAAAAAGAGGAAAGGACGATTTGCATTGTGAATGTCATCCATAACTAATTGAAAAATATTTCGTAGCTCTTCTCAATTCAAAGTAAGAGTTCTGCATCGGATCAGTAACGCGCTATTATCTGAACCCGACCGGACCCCCAGTCCAAGTCGGTCGGGTTGGCGCTATATTTTTAAGTTGCAGGTCGGGTTGGCTTTCATTATTTCGGATTGTCTTTTGACTTTTGCAGGCCGGGTTCGGGTTGATTGATTTTCAACTAAATGTCCAAAATATTTTTTTTTTTCATTCAGGTGAAAATCTATATATATTAGGGTTCCGGAAAATTGGATATATTTAGTGAACACTTTCATTTTCCAACACTTTTATATTTTTACTCTTTTTCATCTGAATAGTGGATACCACCAAATTTACAGATACATAACGTGCGTGAGCGCATAAGTTATTACAAAAACTTTTTTGTATGATGTATCAATAACGAAATGTTGGCAATATTTTTCATATTCCAAGAGAAGAAAAACAAGTTGGAATTTGTACGTCAAACGTGACAAATGATGTGCGTTCGTACTGTAACTAGTTTCATAAATAGTCAGATCTTGGTGCTATAGCTATTGCACTCTTATGTAAAAATGCCTGAATACAAAATTTATTACGATTATATATATTTAATTCAGTAATACGGAAATAATATGACTATATCTTAAATAGGACGTCATCACCATGGCAACCTAGAATCATTACCTATTGTGGGATATCATTGAATTAATTTCGTATGATAGGATTTAATAGAACGAAGAAAACTTTTAATAATATCTTTTTAAGTTTTGATTCGACTTTCATAAAATTTGAAGCGACTCTACAAAATCTGGAACAATTATCTATATTAAATTTCAAACCATTCGGTTGGGTAGTTTTTGCGCTGCTATATGCGGGCAGGCGGACGGACCCGACGACGACTGTAGGTGCTACGTATTTATATAATTACATTTCCCCATAGACCATAATATAATGGAATACTTTTGAGTGTCTCTATAAACAAACTATGTACGCTACATACTTTATTTTTCAATAACGAACATGCATAGAAAATCTCAATAACATATATCAATTACAGAACAATCCAACTATATTAATATGTTTAACCACACTCACTAATCAGATACGTGATTCAATCAGTGGAAATAGTGTCATAATTGAAAGAAAAATTACAATGAATTTCATAAAATTTAAACAAATTAAAATAATTGCATTAAATAAAGCACTAATTTTGAAAGAACAGAATGCAAATTATTGAGAAAATAGTATTAAGTAATCTGTGTAAGTAAAATAACAATATTTCTTAGAAATAAAATATATTATTCTCCATTATTAATTCTCCAATGTAAAAAAAAAAATAAATAAAAATAAATAAAAAATAAATAAATAAATAAATAAATAAATAAAAAAACATGTGAAATTGGCGCGCAATGCATAATTTAACCATACAGGTTTTGAAGGCTACAAAAAAATACCAAATTCGCGAAAAAAATGAAACTTCTAAAAAAAAGAACATCAGTCGCTCTAGATCTCCGATGAAGAAAGGTAACAGCTTAGCGCGAATTCCTTTGTGAATGAAAGAAAGGGGTGAAGCTCCTCCTCAGTAGGGTCGATGTAGCCTCAGGTTATCTTTGGTCAGGGCTGGCTCATCCCTTTGAAGCAATCCATGCTGACCTGTTCCCCTACCAGGAGTCATGTGGCCACAGAGGACAGAGTAAGGAGATTTTAAATTAGATCTCCATACTCTGTGCATGTGGTGTCAGAGGGAACATACTTTCAGATTGAGGGTGACAGATAACCGTAGAGACTGTGACCAGAAAACAGTGTTAAAACAATCTAAAAAATTTGTTTCTGTATTTCAGTATAAAGTCTCATTTTTGCAGTCATTGATAAAATATTATAATCTTATGTATGTTGTATTATAATGTCGTCTTGCGCAGTAGCAACGTGCTGCAATACAAAATATTATTTTTCATGAGTTCATGAAAATTGATTTTAGCTGAAAGAGTATTTTTTTTTTAAACTTATTTTAAGGCGACTCACTACCTGTCATTTTGATAAAAAATGACAAAAATGTCAAATTTCATACTTTTTTTTTTTTTCTTTTAATGTGCCTTAGTATTCTTAGAGCATTCTGTCCTAATTTCCGAACGGTTCGATAAATAATAAAGGAGATATACCTAAGTCATAATGATGAAATTTAATGTCATTTATGTGTAAGGGAAATGTTTAAACTCATTTTTCTTGGTTCCCAAATTTTTATATTTACATTTTAATCGAAATGCTAAGGCTTCTTACAATAATTAAGCAAATTGTCTGAAATTTATTAAAAAGTATCTTTAGACCCTGTGTGGGATAACTAAGTACCAAATTTTTGATATGTTTGTAACTTTATAAGATCATTTATTTATTTTTTAAACATGTTATTTTCTCACTTTTTCCATATGCATTCACTAATTTTTTTTCTGCTGATCTACTGGTCTCATCAAAAATCCGATACTTAGATTTATGGAAAAAAGGATAAAAATATCCATTCCCAAATATGAAAAATGAAAAAGAAGAAAGAATTTACAAATTGTTAATTTTTTTTTAATTCAATTTTATAAGAAATATTACTTCTATATCGAGAATTTAACACTTCTTATGATCTGTTATGACTATGCTTTATTCAAACATGAACCTAAAAATATAATATAGGTTATAGTTATAAAATAAAATTTTTTGGTACCGAGTCCCCTTAATGATATTTTACAGCTGAAAATGTAATACTTTTTCAGTATTTATGGTATTGTTATGGCTTCCATGAAGCGTGTAAAATATTTCCTTATTTTTTCTATTGTTTTTAAATATACCGTATTTTATGGAAGAAACGCCGCGGCGTTTACGAGTTTGAAGCTATTTTTTTGTCAAGTGCGGCGTTTACACCATTGTGCGGCGTTTACGATTTTTTTCTCGCGCGTGTAAAATGGGCTAAAATAAAAATTCATTAATCCCATGAATGTATTATTATAAGACTGTTCTCAAGTCCCCTGCTCAACAACGCGAAACTTTCTGACTTTACCGATTATAAAAACTGTGACATTTCGGATGATGATACTGAACATAGGCGTAGCGTGACCAGACATTTTGGGGGGGCACCAAGGTCGTGCGAAGTAAAAACGGCGCCCTGAGCGAATTTTCAATTTTGCGCCCCCCACCCCCCACCCCCCACCCTCCAATAAAAAAATTTTCTTTTTGTAATTGGTGTAATAAAATTGATAAAGTGCAGAAACATAAATTCTATCGAATAAATATTTCGCGTTTATTTTGGAACTTATTTAAAAGGTTTAATTTTAATTTAGGAATTCAGAAGAACTAAATAACATAAAATAAAATTGCACTTGTTTGTTAGAGAGTTCATGATGTTTAGCGAAAGGGGGAAAAATGATCAAGAGAGAAAAAGAAATTCCCCGAAAAATGAATAAATTAGCAAAACCGTGGTTTGCAGCCTAAATTTCGCACCCGGGGAGACCACTTCTTTAGCCTGCTCTTTGCACGGCCCTGGGGGGGCACACTAGAGGTCTGCACGGACCGCAATTCCAAGGCCCAGGACGAGCCCGGCCCGTTTATATTTTCACAGTTTACGACCAGGCCCGGCTCGTACAAGAAACAGTGAAAACAAACCCGGCCCGTGAAAAAATCAATTAAATCAGTCCCGGTTCTGCTCGACACAATTTCTCAAAAAAAATTCCAATTTTTCTTAACATTGCAGGCAGCCACTTGCTACTAAAAGCGACTATTTTCAGATTATTATAGATTTTCCTTTCATGACCGAGTAAAATTCGTGATTTCTTACGCGATCATTTGGTTAAATTCTCAATTTTTTTGACCAAATTTGTGTTTTTTGCCCGCGATCATTTGACGAAATTTGCGATTTTTTTTGTGATCGTTAGACGAAATGCGCAATTTTTTGTCCATTCTTTTGACGAAATTTGCGATGATTTATCCGCGACCGAATGACTAAAATCGCCATTTGTTTCCATAACCTTTGGTAAAATTCAAGATATGTTTTACAGTTGTTTGAGGAGATTCGCGATTTTTTCCGTGACAAATTGCAAACATTCGCGATTTTTTCCCCAATTGATTAATGATAATAGTTATTTCTTTTCGCTATCTTTTGCTACGATCGTTTAAGGATATTTCGCAATTTTTCCTATGACCTATTGCAAATTTCTCAAATTTTTGGGGGCGATCGTATCACGGAACTCTTTTTTTTTTTCGTGATCCTTTGCCAGATTTCGCGATTTTGTTTCCGGCGATCGTTTCACGGAATTCACGACTTTTTTTCAGCGATACTTTGCCAAAATTCGCGATTTTTTCTGCGACAAACAGGGGAATTTTTTTCTCCGCCACCACTTGTCGAAATTCGCGATATATATTTTTTCCGCGACCGATTGATGGTACTCGCTGTTTGTTTCAGATATCATTTGACGAAATTCGGATTCTTTTCCGCGATAGTTTATTGAAATTTGTGATTTTATTTTCAAAACCGACTTATGAAATTCTTGATTATTTGTTTAAATTCTCGATTTTTTACGCGATTATTTGATGAAATTCGCGTCGTTTCAGGGCAATGATTCTGTTCTGTATTTTCCGAAATTTTAAGGCATTCGGTTCCGAAAATTTGAAAAAAATCGGTCATCAATCCTAAAATTCGGGCATAAAAAATATCGCTAATTTCGCAAATGGTCGCCGAAAAAATCAATTTCGACAATCGTTCACAAAAGAAGTCGCCAATTTCTTCAAGGGATCGCAGAAAAAACGAATTTCGCCAAAGAATCGCGGGAAAAAAGCACGAATTTCTGCAAGGGATCACGAAAAAAACGCCAGCTTTGTCTGGGAATCGCGAAAAACACACACATTTCACCAAGGGATCGCAGAAAACGCAATATTTATCAAAAGATCGCGGAAAAGCACGAATTTCGCCAAAGGATCGCGATAAAAAAACACAAATTTCGTCGAAGGATCGCGGAAAAACGCGAATTTCGCTGAAGGACAGCCGAAAAAACGCATAATGGGGGCCGGGAGATTTCCCCCCCTTTTCCTCCTCTGCTGTAACCTTTCAGAAAATTTGCTGTGAATTTCAGATTTTTTTTTTTTTTTTCCTCAGAATCATCCCTGTCGTCTTTTTGTCCGTGACCATTTGACGAAATTTGCAATTTTTTTCTCTTGGTCGTTAGACGAAATTCGTAATATTTTGTGAATTCTTTGACGAAATTTGCGATGATTTTTTCGTGACCGCCATTTGTTTCCGCAACCTTTGATAAAATTAGAGATATTTTTCCACGGTCCTTTGAGGAGATTTGCGATTTTTTTCGACGGCGAATTACCAAAATTCGCATTTTTTTTCCGCCGATCGTTTTACGGAATTCACCATTTTCTTTACAGATCCTTTGTCAAATTTCGTGAATTTTTCTATGACCTATTGACGAAAATGATATTCGGTATTTGTTTCAGAAATTAGTTGACGAAATTCGTGATATTTTTCCCCGGCCTTTTGTCGAAATTCGTCTTTTCTTTTGTCGACTGACTGAGGAAGTTTAAGGGCAAGGAGGCAAAAAGAAGTGACAAAATCATTTGGGGGATAAAGGCAGGGGCAACTTTATTAGCCATGGCGCTCTGTGGGAGATTTTTTACTGTACCACTGCAAATACTATACTAATTTTTTTTTCTTTTAAAG
The DNA here is from genome assembly GCA_963932465.1 of Maratus speciosus. Lineage (NCBI taxonomy): Eukaryota > Metazoa > Arthropoda > Arachnida > Araneae > Salticidae > Maratus > Maratus speciosus. The sequence goes on along the minus strand of OZ010791.1, from coordinate 73,227,624 downwards.
GGTTTTACTAACGCATTTTACTTTGTGCACTCCTTCCAGGGCCGAAACTAGCTATATTTTCATCCGGGGCAAACATGGATTTTGGCGCCCCCCTCCTTCCTCCGCAAAGTAAATTTACAAAGAGAAATTTACGAAAGTTTCTATTAGAGGACTTATTTTAAAATTTAAAATGTGTAACAGTAAAATACGTAATAATATTGAAATATATAACCAGCTTTGTCAAATAGTTATTCATTAAAACCTGTGAAAAAAATCGAAAGGAAGCGGAAATAATTCCGCTTTATACAGGTTTCCGTCTTAGCAGATATAACTGTTGGTATTATTTCTGTTGGAACCATGCAGTTTTTTTTTTTTTTTCATTTACGACAATGTTCCATTATAGACATTTCATTTTTCTAGATTTTACTGTTGTTGTAGCATTACAAATTATTACAATTGGGGCACTTTAATGTCATAGTGATATGAGTCACATTGTTTCAGGAACTAAAAAATAGGATTTACTGTACGCATAAAAATGAATTCCAGATTGTAAAATATCTTCCTGTACTATCTACACCAGTTTTGTGGAACTATCACTTATATCACTCTTCTTATTTATAGATAGATATGGCTACATACGTTCCTCAACTTTTCAAATTTAATTTTCAAAGCTAATTTTCAAATTTATGTGTGACTCAAAACAACAACAACAAAATTATTAAATTTTTACTTTTCATTTTGTGAATTTTCGACTGCTTGGTGTTTATTGTCCCAGTCAGACACCTGACCTCGCCCAATTAAAGGCCAGATATGGTGATATGCATGTAAAAAAGTAATTATAAGAAAAAGAATGGAGTTATTCATTTACTGTCTTGTATATTGTAGGGTAATCTTTTCATCTATTCGACAATTTTAATGCACTTTACTCAGCTTTTCTTTTTGATTTTTCAGCTAAAAAATATTTTTTTACACAAATTTCACACGCACATATATATATTGTATAAAACGGTAAAACAAATTTTCATCTGGCGCCCCTTCGCGTAGCGCCCAGGGCGCATGCCCACTCTCAACCCCCTTAGTTTCGGCCCTGACTCATTCTCCCGTTATTTTTTATTGTCCCGGGCAGCCTGGGTGGGGCTTGTTGAGCTAAAGCCAATGGGTAGGCCTCCTTACCTATCCGAACCTGTCCCGGGTAGCCACCCGATCTCGCCGATATCAAGACAGGAAAAATGAAAGCCCAATACTGCTCAGGGAGAGAAAGAAAAAAAAAATGAACAGTCTTCAAGGAGTCTTTTCATCAGAAAAGTCAGAGTCAAACAAAATCTTCATTTGGCGCCCCCTTCGCCTTTCGGTATGCTTGGAATTGGAGAAAGAATAATGCTCAAGACAAAAGCTCTTTTTTTTCAATTCATTTGCAGTCTTCTATTATAGATGAATCTTTTTTATATAATTGTAAATTTCAATGCATTTAGTTCAGTTTTACTTTTGGATTTTCCGGCTGTAAGATTTTTTTATGCAAATTCAATATAAATACATATATATTTTTGTATGTAAAGACAAAAAAAAATCTTCATTTGGCGCCCCTTTCTGTTCTGGCGCCCGGGGTGTAGAAGGTTGGGGGGGGCACACGCCCCCCCGTGCCCCCCCGACGCTACGCCTATGATACTGAACCATACAGGTGGACAAAGAAAATTTACTACTCTTCCACTCAGATACTAACAACGTAACAACTCAGAGTTTGAGGGTTTCGAGTAGAAGCTAAAAAAGGTCTAAAGTGCATGCGACGTAAAAAGTGTGCTAAGTTGCGACAGCCACTTAAAAAAATGTTGTGTGCCTAAGGAGAGGATCCGCGTCCCGCGCTCTGGATGGTTTTAATGACAATCGACGGCTCCTTAATTAAAGAAATTACATAAAAATATTTAAAACCTGATTTAAATATTTTAAATAAAATTTTAGAATCCTAAATTATAAAAATGAGGCACGTTACCCTGTTCAGAAAACATTGATTAAAGTTAGGTCAATGAGACATTGTCGACAAAAGTAGCGTTCCCACAGGTGCGGCGTTTACGATATTTTTAAACTTATTTAGACCAATTTTGAGGAGTGCGGCGCTTACGACGGTTGCGGCGTTTCTTCCATAAAATACGGTACTCTATTTTGGCGATTAAAATATATATATATATATATATTTAGTGATTATAACAACGCTTTTGAGTAACATTAATGTTTTGAAATATAATTCAGCGACACACCCAGTATTGGAGGGGGATTATTGGAGGGGGATTATTTCCTTTTATCACTGTCCACAGTATCTGAAATATTCTTATAATTTCAATCAAGTGTGTAAAATGTTTATTTTCCTTTTTTAAGGTTCGTACTTAAAAAGTAAAACCGGAACCATTATAAGATCACTCTTGTGTCTGTTTGTCTGTCACAGCCATTTTACTCGTAAACTATGGAACGCAGAAAGTTCAAATTGGGAGAAGTAATAAAGTCTATTGACTCACATATTTTCAGCTTATTAAACATTCATAAATATATTTAGTAAAAATTCAAAAAGGCTAATTAAGCTGCTTGAAAAAAAAAAACTCTTTTATTTGCACATCGTGTAGGGCAGAGTTGGCGAACCTATGGCACGCGTGCCAGAGTTGGCACGCAAGCTAATTTTTCTGGCACGCGAAAAATTTAAATTTGGTAATCGGTATACAGATAAAATCCATTTTTTATTTCTGTTATAACCAATAAAATATTTTTACATACGTTCAGTACACAAATAATGCAATTATTTTTTGCATGGATTAACACATAATAATTTTCTTTTCCTGCAGCGTTTTCGCGATGTATTTTACCTTTCTATACGAATTTAAAAAGCTGTAATTTACAAATGAATTTAATTGACAGTCACTGCAATAAAATGACAAATGAATTTAATTTAGCTATGTATATTTGTAAAAATAACAAAATATGAACTAGATATAAGGTTAGTTGGGGTAACTGGACCCACGAGGTAACTGGGCCATTAGGCTATTTTATAAAAAAACTGTCGATGTTTTTTAAGTTTTAGCTTTTGTGAACATGCCCCTTAACATCTACTTCCTAAAACAACGTGTGTCAACTCAATCACAACTCTCACTTTTCTGTGATAGGTTGTCAAAAGTTTACGTTTCTTTTTTTTTAAAACAACGTCAATATGGTTGAACTTCCTCGGCTTTTTATTAAAATCCTGTAAGTACTTTTATTAAACAATCCTTTTTTTTAAAGATTAGGCATACAACCACATTAATATTATTAGGTATCTATACATATTTACTTTATGTTTCAAATGTAAGCCCGGTGTCCAAGTTACCCCATAAATTTTTCAAGACGGGGTAACTGGGACATGTATCCGGGGTAGCTGGACCATGCTGGATCCAGTTACCCCAATAGTTATAAATAATGTTTTTGAGTTTCTCTTACTACAGGAGGTAAATTTCTTCATTGTTTTTTGCTCACAATAAAGAAAATTATGGAATACCTTATTAAAATTACATAATAAAATTTAAAAAAAGCATATTGGGTGGTATCAAACCAAATTTCTTGACCCCTTGAGAGGCAGTGATGCCATTATGTCATCACATAATTTTAATTCCTAATTGCCACATTGGCACCGGAATTTTATAATGAAAATTTCACCTGTATTAAGTACGCAGAAATATACTTTTACCTGTTTTCAAATAGATTCTCTTGTAAATACTGGTGTTATTAAATTATTTCAACATTTTACGAATGCAAGTATACCTTGCCTCTGAAAACGAGATAGCCAAACCTTGAAATTGTACGATACACAGGGGTCACATTCTATAGGGAAACTTTATTGTTTCTACCACTATTTTGAAAATAATATCTTCATCGCTCCTTTTCGAAGCGATAGCATGGGAAAGGAAAAAAAGCTGTCGTCAAATGACAAAAATCTCTTGTAACTCAATAAGTAATTTATTTATCAAAGAATGGAAAATGCTGTTCATTTCCAAATCGCTTCAATAGTCATACCTATTATTTTTATGCTATTATAGTTAAAAATGAGTCAGAAAATTTGTCAGAAGGTTTCGCTTTGATGAGCAGGGAATTTGAGAACCAGACATATTCCCAATGATTCTATTATGGCTGTTACTATTTTTACAAAACATATTGCCTACCTGACAGATCCTGGGAACAATTAAGCCCAGTTCTGGTCTGGCTCGACTATGTACGAAAATAAATAAGCAATGTAAGCCTGTTGCAGGCCCGGCCCGAGTCTGCTGAAAAAAAAATTAAACCTGGGCTCAGACACAATGTAACTGTCTGATGGGGATATCTACGCTGGACATGTTACATTTTTGTACTGATGTTGTCAAACTAGCATCGGCTCCTGCATCACATTTACATTTAAATCGGTTCTCAAGTGAACTGCTCAACAAGCCCGAAAATTTCTCACACATTTACTAACTCATTTTTAAACGTAAAGACATCACAAAATTGGCAGGGATGGAAACGATTTCTAATCGAAATGAGTTTTTCGTTTTTTGATAAATAAACTGATAAGTAGTGTCTATGAGCAACAATTGCTGATATTCCGTTTTCAATTGTGGTGTGCTTTTTTTTTTTATTATTATTTAACCATTTTTTTCCCATGTTATTTGGTGTATCTAAATTCTATAAGCATACGCAAGGCTACACAAAATAATTCGAGTTCATTTTCGCATATTGGTAGAAATTGCTTAAGTGCATTTTACACTATATATATACAGGGTTTAATTTGCGCCGGAGCTTACCGGAGAACAGCTCTGGTACTCTAGTGCTTTTAGTGATTATTTAATTGTCGAAATTCACATCAGCTCATAAATACTGCGCCCCGGAGACCTGCGGAACAGCGCTTCGGAAATACGGAAGCATAAATTATCTTTTTCTGTTCTTCCGATCTCCTATCTTTTGCGTCTTTCTTCTGAAGGCTTTACATATTTGATGTAGTGTGTCGCACACATAGGAGTATACTTCTATCTAGTACTCAAAAATATGTCTCAGTCCGTTTTCTGTCTCAGTATTTAAAAATGGCGACGAGGAATGCCGGAATTATTCGTAACAGTAACTGCCGTTTTTACTCGCTGCTTTTTGTTCATGTTTGTAAAATATTCTTAATGATCAACTTATTAGCTCCTCGCCTTGCTTAATTTGCACTGAAGCTCATAGGAACGCAGCTCCAGCACTTCTTAATTTTTAATTAATATTTAAATGTTAGTCGGAATCCACCAGAGTTTATAAACAATGCTCACAGAATCCCCGAGTGTTCTGTCGATACACAAAGAAATCCTTGGTGAATACGATGTTTGGAAATTTTCTCACTCCCCGATTTTATTACTTTTGCTCTCTTTATTTATTAGATTTCATTATATAGAAATGAATATTAGATGCAGTCAAAATATATTTTGTTATATACGAATATAGATATATATATTCAGAATATATATATATTCTGAACAAGAAGAAATTGCTTTAAATTTTTTAAATACTGTTTGAAAAAAAAAAAAAAAAAATTGTGTGTACAAGGGGGGGGGGGGGGGGGTTGCACTAAAGTTTTTATTGTTGCAGAATGTTAGAGCTCAGGTACGTTTTTTGTTATAAATTAAGCCCTGTATGTATATATAGATAGATATGTATATCATATAAAAAGCTCCACTAAAGAATTCGGATATTTTTCTGCCTATAGATGGTAATTGCTGAAAATAGATTCACAAATGTGTTATACGTTTTCCAAATTATTTCTTAGACTCACCTTATTACAGAGTGAAATTTTGTTAGAGTATTCTGGATCTGTTGGAAAGTCTTTCATAATCTACATAAATGAATAAAATAAATAAAAAAAATACTGTTCGAGAACTTGACTATAAAGGTATCACATATCTGTTCCTTTTTTTTTTTTCTCCCTCTCTCTCTTTCTATTTTCTTTTTTGTTCCATTATCTGTAAAGCCTGGTTTTTTGTTCTACATTTTTTTTTTCATTTTATGTATATGATATAAATTTAATAAATTAATGGTATCGTTTATGGAGAGAAAAGGAAATATATATGTAAACTTAATCTAAGTAAGTAAAAAATAAAAAAGTAACAAAGTTTAAAAGCTTGGTAGCTAAATGTGTTTTGCTAATATACTTTGTTAAAGAAATTGGACAATTTGATTTTTTCATAAGATGGTAATTAACGAAATTGTATATAAGCTTGAAATACGTGCAAGCCAGTGGACCACACTGGATTTGACCAGAGAAAGATGATACTATATGAATTGAAAACTTTTTTGCCATTGTAAAAAAAATAGCTACTCCATCACTTATAACAAGTAGGGGGCACAACAAATTTTAAACTAACTGCATAAATATGTTAGTTTTATTAAATTTTGTTAGTATATTAGCTATTTTCAACTTTTCTGTCAATACCGATCGCTGTTTTTTTTTTTTTTTTTTTTTTTTAGTAAATAGCTTTAAAATTGTATACTTTGCATGATGTCACACCCGTCACAGCAGAAAAAAATTTCTTATACATTAAAATAATGAAAATTTATTATGAAAATTATGCATTAAGTTTAATCTGAATCTCTTTTATTAGAAAAAAATTGTTTTAATAACGAAAAATTAAAATATCCACAGGAATTGTAACAAATGTGTATGCTAGTGAAAACTCATGTCCGGAGAGGGTCACATCCGTCACAAGATTTTAATACATAAGTCCAGCCTTATAAGTGCACAACTAGATGCTTACTATAGAATATAATATACAAGGCACTTACCATTCATTTATAGTGACATACAAAATAATTCGGTTACAGTACTACCTATGGATCATAATTGCTGAAAAGATATTTTCCATTGTATATGCGTTTTTATTTTCCAACGTTGGTGAAAAATATTTAGGAATTCAGTTTTTCAATACTTTAACTTACGTAAGTATACTCTATTTTCATGTAAATTACAGTCGCCCCCGTTTAAACGAATATCGGCGGTTCCAGAAATAATATTCGATTAAGCGGGGTATTTGATTAAACGAGGAATCATAGCTGTAATATTTAATGCGTACTAAAAAGGCAAATCATCTAAACCATCTTAAAACTATCTACGGTTTATTTAATTAACAACATAATAAATCGTTAATAGAATAACATAAACTAAAATAAATACGAAAGCTAATATAAAGTAAATACATATTAATTTAATGTCAGTAACATATTTTATATGGTTTACATCACACTTAATGCAGCTCGTTTAAATTGGGTCAAAACTTTGCTACTTCTAATTTATGTTACTTATACTGCCTTAAAAAAATCGTTTAAAGTGGTTTGTTTAAGTAAGTGAAATTTTAAAGGAGTAAATATCGGGTTATTTTCCGAATGAGTGCAAAATATCACAACTACCATCTCCAGTCTCGAAGTGACGGCGCATTGCCATTAAAGCCCGATTAACAGCATGAAGTGCTGGTGGGGAGATCAAGGTGGGGGAATCATTTGACCTGTCCGTTATATACCTGCCGGCCGCAATCATTGCAGGAAGAACTGGAAATTTGTTTTCAGCGTAAATGAGCCGAAAACGACAAAAAATGGAAGGAAATTCCAGTTGAAACGTGCTTTCCGCGCCTATTTTCAAACATCGGTCAGACAGTGGTTATTCGATTAAGCGGACGTTCGTAAAAGGTTTTTGGTTTAAGCGGGGAAAATAGCATAGAACCAATAGAAAAAAATCGGTTCCGGAGGATTCTATTCAAATAAGCGGAGCATTCGATTATCCGTGACACGATTAAGTGGGGAGGACTGTATATAAGTATTCAGATTTACCATGGCATGTTCGGTATTGAAAATGAAATGTCTGGTATTTATAGTTCATTTACAGGGCACTCAAAATAATTCCATTACATTAGAATCTATGGGAAATAATCTTTTTAGTGTATTTTAATGATGTTATAATATTTTAAACATACTGAAATGAATACATAACGCGGTAGTGCATTAGAAGATTTACAAGATGCCTACTATATAAAATAGGGTGTGCATAGCATTTATCATTCATTTACAAAGACACACAAGAGCAGTGAGATGTCTCCTCCCGGAAGTTTTGAGATTTTGTGTTTTCAATAGTCAAAAATTGAAATCCCCCCCCCCCCGGAGCCACATAAACCCCTCCCGGATAAAAGTGTCTGAATTCAACACTGCACAAGATAATTCAATTACAGTATTGTCTATGACAATTATTGCTGAACACAGAATTCTAAGTCTAATTTAAGTATTAATCTTAGAATTCTGTGTTGCTGAAAATATACGTTTTCACCTTTAGCAGGCTTTTTTAAATCTTAACAAAGATTTGCAATATTCCATTTTTTACAGAAATTCTAGAAATGATATGTAGAGCGCACAAAAGAACGGTCTATGGCTAAAATTCGTTTGCAATGTATTTTTATAATGCCGTAATGTAACGGAATTCTTAATTTAAATGAGATTAATATTCATTATTCAAAACCCTCCTCAAAAGGTTTTCCCCATAGGCAGTAATGTAACGGAATTCTTTTAAATGTCCCTGTAATGGAACTGCTTACGCACTTCATTTTCAATATCGAACATGCCATAGTGAATATCAATAACATATATCAATTTCATGACGATCTGACGGCATTTACGTGAGTTAGAGCTCAGACAGACCGCAGACATATCGAATACAAAAACACTTTTCAACTATGTTGGAAAATGCTAAAAAGCGTTATCTACAGATTTTTTCTCTCACATCTCCCGAGTAACTAACATTAAAATGAAAATGTTAATCTCTTCAAAGATTACGATCATTACATTTTTACAATCATTACATCAATTACATTTTTTTCTATCTTAACCACTCTGGAGCATAAATAAATCTGCAAACTTGGCAAATTTTAATTTTAAATACCAGAAATTAATTTTTTAACATTTTTCAATGTAGTTGAAAAGTGATTATGCATTCGGCTTGTCTGTCTGCCATCTGTCGTAGCTCTAACTCGCGTAAATGTAGTCGAATCGTCATGAAACTAATATATGTTATTGATATTCACTATGGAATGTTCGGTATTGAAAATGAAACGTGTAGCAGTTACATTTTTTTTACAGGGACACTAAAAAAATTCCATTACATTACGGTCTACGGAGAAAAATCTAACTCAGTCCAACCCTGTTGACACACACAGTAATAAAAAAGAAAAGTGCCCAGTGAAACTAATGGCATTGAGCTCACAGACTATTCGCACTAATTGTATATTATACTCTTATTTCAAAGGGGCCGTTCAAATATTACGTAAGCACCTAAGGGGGGGGGGGAGGGGGGGTTTGAATGATGCTTACGTAAGACATTTTCAGAATCTCTAACTTGTAAAAAAAAAAAAAAAATTATAAAATTTCAAATTGAAAGAAAGAAAAAGCAAAAGAATATTATACTTGAAGTTCTGATGTCAGCTATTTTGACCGCACAAGGAAAACATAAACGATCTCTTTTATCTAGAGGTGACTGTTCATGTTTGATGCATGAGGGCTTATTATCTCTGAGAACTTACTACTATTTCCAATTGTGAGAATAGAATAGAATAGAATTGAATGGACCGATGCGATATGATGTATTGTGACAATATGAGTTTTCCGGGAAAGCTTCCAAAACGTAAGTAAAATTCTATCTTTTTTGTCTCCACCCCTCCTCTGTCAAGTGGTTGAACCCCATAACCATAGTGACCGACTGCTCTACTGTCTGGTGTCTCGTGAGTTTTGAAAACCTCTCAGTACAGATCTGCACGGGCCGGGCTCGGGCCTATTTTCATTCACGGCACTCGGTGCGGGCCCGGGCCATACATTTTTCTGAAGGCTCGGGACGGGCCGGGCGTAGTTACTACTCTTTTAGGGGCGGGACGGGTTCGGTCCTTACTTTTTTCCTGGGGGATCGGGCCGGGCCCATTTTTTTCTGTACAGAGCCGGGACTGGTTTCATTCCAAGTCTTCAAGGCCCAAAATTTTAAGTCCTAGTTTTGACGCAGCCCGTATGAAAATCATTGTCTCGGCGTAGCCTGATCCGTTCAAAGGTCAGTAAAATTAGGTCAGGCTCAAAAAATTTTGAAAAAAATGTACACATTTTTAAATCGCTATTATTCTACTATTAAACATTCAAATTTATTCTTTTTAAAGAATAGTAGATTTCTACGCTTATTAAAATATAGCTAAATGAAAATATAAGAAAACATGTGAGAAGGAACCTGTCTATGACGAAATCCTGTTATAAACTGAAAAACGTGTTGATCCATACAAAATTAATATACGTAAGAATACAATAATACGTACAATAATACGTAAGAATAGGATATATAATACATTTAAAACTTGCTAAGAAGGGCACTTGTCTATAACGGATTTTTTTCTTTTTTATGCAATTCCGTTTTAGAAGATTTTATTGTATAGCATTTTTCAGATTTTTAGCACTTCAATACATGGAATATGGATTAACAATATTAATGAGAACGGATTCATTTACATACAAGAAATAGAGATTGATTAAAAAAAATAAATGTCGCAGCCTGCGCTACTTATATAAAATTGAAGATTATAAACATAAAAAAATATTTAAGACATATTTTTGGCCAGAACTCCTCGTACGAGACAAATCTTTCACCAAATCGACATAAAAATCAATGTTTTGTAGAAATTCAATCGGGCCGGGCCGGGCTCGGGCCGAACTTTTAACTTTTTTATCGGGCCGGGCCAATAATTTTTTTGTACGGGCCGGGCCGAATTTTTTTCTCTATGAGTCGGGCCGGGCCCGGGCCTGGAAATTTCGGCCTTTGCAGACCTCTACCTCTCAGTACTGCAGTGTAGTGGTGTTTAAAATAAATAAAATCAGAAATATGTCTTCATTTCGAGAAATCTTGTATAAAAAGCTTTTTGAAAGTTTCAAAAAGTCTGCATCAGATAAACCTTTGAAGGATATCCAATGTAAAACTAATGATGTGCGGCGGCAGTACAAAAAGTCTTCTAAAACTGACAGAGAGTTAGAGGTATTGGTGCTAAAAAGAATTGAGGACGAACTGCGTAAGGCAACCAAAAAGAAATCAGTCTTTCTTGATTATTTTATAAAGGTAATTATAATCAATTTATTCTTAAAATTTTAAATATATTTTATCATAACTTTAAGTTTACATAATTACCTGTAAAAATTGGAAAAAAGATAGATAAGATAAAATGACCGGGTAGCCTTGGCAAAACATAGTCAGTATGGGAATAAATAAAGACCAAAAAAACCGTCAAAAAACGAGTTATTACTTTTTAAATATGGCGTAGCCAAGCTAAGCCTTATTTTTTCTTTTCAAATAACTCAAAAATTAATGCATCCATGGGGGAAAAAAATTAAAAAATATGTTAGTTTTGTAGCAGATAATCCTCTAACTGTTTTCAAATTTTGAACCTTGCTAAAAATGAAATGTAACCCAATTGAATTGAAACCAATGTATCTCAGATTCAAAAACAGATAAATAAGGTTTTCAGTGATCTCAAAAAAGGAAAAACAATCCTTAAAAAGGAAACGACAAAATGCTGAATACCAAAGAAAACATCGAACCACCAAACGAACAAAGCTTGGAGAAATCTGCCATGATAATCCAGACATAAAAAAAAAAAATAGCTTTGAGGGAATCAGTAGGATGACCAAGTTTAAACAACCATTATTACTTAAAGCAATAGCAGACATAGCTATTATTGGAAGCGCTGCAGATGCAAAAAGAAGAAACCAGTCCGAAGTGTCAAAACTCTCGATGACTTGACTGCAAAACTGAAAAAGGTTGGTTTTGCAATAAGCAGGAGTAGAACATATCTTCGTTTGCTTCCAAAAAATTCCTCAACCATCGAGTGTCGAAGACATGTCACCACATTGCCGATAAAACTTTCTTGGATTCTGGCTGATTATCACCGATCTCACATTGATACCCAATTTGCAGTAATATCCATCCATTATTTAGAAACTTTAGCTTCAATTTTTGGACCCATGCATGTGTTTCTTCTTTCACACGATGACAAAGCGCGTGTACCTTTGGGAATTACAGCAGCCAATAAACAGGCTATGATACTGATGCATATGGAGTATCACGTATCCTTAAGCGATCACGACTGGGTCATCGCTGAACGCCGCAAACTTATCCCATGTGTTTACGCTGGTATTGTGATTGCTCCTGGCATGGCAGGTCAAAGTAAAGCCATACATAGGTTATTCTGGTCCAACGTTAATAGCTATAAGAAGTGGGAAACACAGTTCTTCCACAGCAAATACTCATGCTCAGGATTTTGAAACTTTATTAATACTCAAAGATTTTGAAAAATTAGTGAAAACAGAAGAGGGTTTCATCAAACCTGTAATCATAGTAACGGTTGATGGAGATCCAGACAAGAATCCGCACTACCAGAAAGTTATATCGTTTGCTATTAACCATTTCAAAAAGCATGATTTGGATGGAATTTTCATAGCGTGCAATGCTCCTGGAAGAAGTGCATATAATTGAGTAGAAAGGCGAATGACACCACTCAGTCGAGAACTGTCTTGTCTTATACACCCTCATAACCATTATGGTTCTCATCTCGATGAGAACGGTCGCACTACTGATGAAGAAATGGAGCAAAATAACTTAGCATATGCTGGTAAAACTCTCGCAGATATCTGGAACTCATTAAACATTGACAGTTATCCCGTTACTGGCGCCACATATGTTGATTCAGGCAGAACCAGAGTCTTTTGGTTACTACTTGGATTGGTATTCGAAGCTCGTACAAGAAAGTCAATACTTGCTGCAAATTGTAAAATGCGAAAAAAGGAATTGTTGCTCACCTGAACGTAGTGGATTATTTCGTATATTAAAAGGACGATTCATTCCTCCTCCGATTAAAATGATACAATCGTCAAATGACATCATTGCAAGTGAAGAGGGGGAATTTATAGATTTAAGTCTCCGTCTGGCCTTAAATCTGAATTGTACAGAAAAGGGATTTTTAAAGATGCTGTATGATTATTTTTTCTCTTCCATAAAGTTCACGCATTTATCCGCAAGAACTTGTGGAAGTTGTGCCCAATATCATGCATCTCAGAAGTCAGCAAACAGACACAAAAAAATTCAACAGAGTGAAAAAAGCGAGAAGGACTGCCTTATACGACTATTGAGAATTGCTGCTCGTCGAGCAAATGAACTTATGCGCTTCGTAAAATTCGTGGAAGATATGGAAGATGTTGAGTGGATCAATGAAGATGAAGTTGATAAAGATTGCATCCGAATAGTAAGCGATGAAGATAATCAAGTAAAACTGGAAACCAATATCATAACAGATATGGAAAAATGGCTTGAGCAGCCGTGGTCAGCATCGGAATAGATATTGTCATGTTCAAATTTAAATTTTTCAAATGGCTAAGTTCTTCTAAAATTGTGATCTAAGAAATTTTCTTAAATAGAATTGTAAAGAAATAAAACAAGCGTTTATTATTATTTAGTAGTTATATTAGTCGAGAAAATTTTTTATAATTTGTATTGTGTCCTAATTTTTTTTAAGTAGGGGGGGGGGGGTGTTCCAATTTTCTTACGTAATTATTAAGGGGGGGGTTCGCGATTTGCTTATTTTTGCTGACAAGGGGGGAGGGGGGGTCAAAAATAGTCAAAAACATGCTTACGTAATATTTGAACAGCCCCAAAGAATAATGCCTTTCGAAAAATAAATTAAGGGGGATTAGCCTCCTCCCTATTTCACATCTTTATACTTAACCAATGAGCCTCCAAATCTCATCAGGGAAACGCCTTATCAGAATAAATCGGTATACCAAATTTGAAGCAAATCAGATAGAAAAACCCACTTATCTAAATTAAGGGGATATTACTCCCCCCCGATCCCCCCTTTATACTTAAACAATGAATATCCAAATCTAATTAGGGAAGCGCTTTATCTTAATAAACCGGTATACCAAATTTGAAGCAAATCGGATAAGAAAACCCATTTTTCTAAATTAAGGGGTATTACCCCCCCCTCCCCCGATCTATCTTCCCTTTATACTTAAACAATGAACCTCCAAATCTAATCAGGAAGCGCCTTATCAGAAATAACCACTATACCAAAACTGAAGCAAATCTGATAATTCTGCATGAAAAACCCATTTATCTAAGTTAAGGGGTGATTAGCCCCCCGTACCCCCCCCCTTATACTTAACCAATGAACCCCAAAACTAATCAGGGAAGCGTCTTATCATAATAAACCGGTATACCAAATGTGAAGCAAATCGGATAAGAAAACACATTTTTCTAAATTAAAGGGGTAGTACCCCTCCGATCCCCCCTTTATACTTAACCAATGAACCCCCTAAACTAATCAGGGAAGCGCTTTTTGAGAATGACCCTAGAAAAAATTTTTGAAGCAAATCGGATATTTCTATTAAGAGTTATCGCGTTACGTACGTGCGTACTTAAGTACATACATACATATGTACGTACATACGTCTGTGGGCCTGTGAGCTAAAAACTGAATATTTCACTTTTTAAAATTCTATAATTGAAATCGTGTATACTCAGGGGCTATACTTCTAAGTAAAAAAATATTTTCTGAAATCCATAGCAAAATTTTTAAAAAAGTTACAGAAAAGGGGGGGGGGGGATCCTCTATTTTTTTCCCAGGTCGGTTTAAATCTGTTTTCGGTCGGGTCAAATTCAGGTTAAGTGTAGATTCCTGCAAGCTCGATTCAGTTAACGCAATTTTTCTAAAGTTAATTCAGTATTTTGTTCCTGATTAAAAACTATGATTATGATAATAAACATAAATGGGTGAATTGTTTTCTAAAGAGACTACTATGTTTTTTCTCCCATCCTGTGACAAAATTTCCATTTTTTCGCGATCCTCTGAAAAAATTCTCGTTTTTTCCGCGGCCAATTGACGAAATTCACGTTATTTCTAGCAGCTCTTTGACGAAATTAGCGCTTATTTGCGGTTTTTTGACGAAATTCGCGTTTTCTCTGCGGCCCTTTGACGAAATTCGCTCTTTTGCGATCCTTTGACGAAATGCGTGTTTTTTCGAAAACACTTCGATGAAATTTGAGGATTTTAAGCAGCCTTTTGATAAAATTCTTTTTTTTTCACGATCCTCCGATGAAATTCATGTCTTTTTTGCGATCTTTCGACGAGATTTGCATTTTTTCCACAGACCCTTGACGAAATTCGCGTTTCTTCTGCGACCTTTTGACGAAATTCTCATTTTTCCAGCGATCCTTTCACGTGATTTGCGTTTCTTCAGCAACCCTTTGACGAAATTCACGTGTTTCCGCACCCTTTCGACGAAAGTCTCATTTTTTATAGCAATCATTTGACGAGATTTGCATTTTTTCCAAAATACTTTGACAAACTAGCGTATTTTAAGCTGCTTTGTGACAAAATTCTTTTTTTCCACAAACTACCGACGAAATTTACGTTTGCATTCGCGATCCTTCGACGAAATTTGTGTTTTTTACGATGCCTTTTGACGAAATTCATGTTTTTTTTCTAGTGCTCCTTTGTCAAAATTCGCGTTTTTCCTCAGCCTTTTGACGAAATTCGTGTTTTTTAGGGTTTCGTTCACCTGACGAAACCCTATTCGTCTCACTCCTTTGTCCGTCTGTCTGTCCGTCACAGAGTCCGTTCTCAGAAACTATACACGTTAGTGACTTGAAATTTCGGGTACTTATAGCTGAACACCTCACATCAAACAACAAATCATAAAATTTTTAAAAAGTCGGTAATTAACCGAATTACGGGCTAATTAACTTCTAAAATTAACCAATCAACCTTTTGAACGCAGCTATGAACGCACCTTCTCCAAATCAGCGGAGTTTCTCCTAAGGGTTGCCAGTAAAATGAGCGGGTGTATGGTTACCACGAAGGAAATTAAGCGATAAATGAAGTGGACATTTAAAAAGCGAAATCGCATCTCCCAAAGTATTGGTCCTAAAATTCGTAAAAGGTACAGAAAGACGCGCAAAAAAATTCTACTTTATTTTGGTATAAAGTTCAAATTTCTGCGTTGGGTATAACGCAAAAAATCCACTAAAAATCGATCGATAAAAATTTAATTTCTGTATTTGAAAAGACAAAGAAAAGAGATTTCATTTCAGCGGAAAGCAGGTGTTGTCATCTTTCAGACATATCGGCGCTGGAGAAATTTAAGCAGAGGATATTTTAATACGAAATTTAAACTTTTTAAATATTAAATTTTTAGATTAATTTGTTTTACATCCTGACGTAAAAATTTTCGCTGATTTCATACATACCCAGTTCAAACTCCTAGCTTAATTAGAAGCTGAGATATTAATTATTATTTCATTAATTGGATCATTGCTTTAAAACTTTCCTTTCAACGGGTTTTTAATCTCATCAGACATGACGACGCACTTGCGGTTTTTATTTTAATACGAAATTTAAACGTTTTAAATATTAAATTTTTTTATAAAACTTTTTGACATCCGGACGGGAAATCTCTCGCAGATTTCATACATACCCAGTTCAAAGAGCTAACTTAATTAGAAGCTGATATATTAATAATTATTTAATTAATTTGTTTGATTTCTATATAATGCATAGATTAAAATGGAGGCATGTGCTTTTTTAACGACGTTTGAAAGGAATATTAAACGAAACCCTTTGTGCGATCTATGATCACACTTACCCACTTGTTCTAGAAGAACTAATACAAAATTCGCTTTTTTTCTCCCGCAACACTTTGGCGAAACTCGCATTTATTACGCGACTCTTTGACAAAATTTCCCTTTTTCCCGAACCTTTGACGAAATGAATGTTTTTACCGCGACCGTTTCGCGAAATTTGCGTTTTTACGCTACCCTTTGACGAAATTCGTTGTTTTTTCTAGCTGCCCTTTTACAAAATTGGAGGTTTTTGCCTCAGCCCTTTGACGAGATTCATGTATTTTTCAATATGTCCTTTGAAAAAATTCGCATTTTTTTCCACAGCCCTTTGGTGAAATTCGCATTTCATCCGTGACCATTTGACAAAATTATCTTCTTTTCGCGATTCTTTGAAATTTGCGTTTTTTTCCAGGGCCCTTTGACGAAATAAGTGTTTTTCTTGGCGACAATTTGACAAAATTCGCGTTTTGCACCTGAGCATTTTGTAAAAATTCGTGTTTTTTCTACGACTGATTGACAAAATTTGCATTTCTTTCTCAGCCTTTTGGCGAAATTCGCATTTCTTCCGCCACTCTTTGACGAAATTTGAATTTTTCCGCGACCCTTTTAGAAATTTCGCGTTTTTTTCCCTAGATACTTTGAAGAAATCAGTGTTTTTTAAGCAGCACTTTGATAAAATTCTTTTCTTTTTCCACGATCTTCCGACGAAATTCACGTTTTTTAGCGATCCTTCGACGAAATTTGAGTTTTTTACGCTGCGTTTTGACGAAATTCGTGTTTTTGATAGTGGTCCTTTGTCAAAATTTGCGTTCTCGTGCCGCAGCCTTTTGACGAAATTCGTGTTTTTTTATAGCGACCCTTTGACAAATGATTCGCGTTTTTTTCTGCAGCCCTTTTGTGAAATTCTCATTTTTCGTGATCTTTTGACGAAATTTGCTTTTTTTGTACGGCCCTTTTACGAAATTCGCATTTTTCGCGATTTTTTGAAGAAATTTGCATTTTTCTGCGGCCATTTGACAAATTTTGCGTTTTTTTCGCAGCCTTTTGACGAAATTCGTTATCTTTTCCTGATCTTTCGATAAAATTAGCTTTTTCACTGCGGCCCCGCATTTTTTTCTAGCGGCCCTTCGACGAAGTTCGCATTTTCTCCGCAAGACTTTGACGAAAGCATAAGCAGTTTTTAATATCCTTACGATAGCATTTTTTAAGCAGCATTTTGACTAAAATATTTTTTTTTCACAATTCGCCGACAAAATTTCCGCTTTTTCGCGATCCTTTGACGAAATTTGCGTTTTATATCCGCGGTCCTTTGACGAAATTCGCTTTTTTTCTGCAGTCCTTTGGCGTAACTCTCGATTTTCGCGGTGCTTTGACAAATTTTTTTCCTTGGCCGTTTTACGAATTTTGTCGTTTTTCCGCAGCCCTGTGACGAATTTCGCGTTTTTCCCGCGGCCCCTTCTAGAATTTTTCTACTTTTTTCGTGTCATGCGAAAAATTCACTTTTCCATGATCCTTCGACGAAATTCGCGTTTTTCCGGCGATACTTAGACGAAATTAACTTTTTTAATTCAGCCTTTTAACGAAATTCACTTTTTTTTTATTGGGGTGGGGGGAGGGGATCATTTGAAGAAATTTACGGGTTTTCTGCGATACTTTGATTAAATGCGCTTTTTTGCGATCTTTTGACGAAATTCGCATTTTTTCCGAGATACTTTGATTAAATTCGCTTTTTTGCGATCTTTTGACGAAATTCGCATTTTTTCCGAGTTACATTGACGAAAGTAGTGTTTTCTAAGCACCCCTTTGAAAAACTTCATTTTCTTCATGATCCTTCGACGAAATTCACATTATTTTCGCGATCCTTTGCAGACCTTTGAAGACCCTCGCAGACCTTTGAAGAAATTCGTGTTTTTTCTAGTGGCCCTTTGGTAAAATTCCCGTTTTTCCCCCGAGTCCTTCGGCAAAATTCACTTTTTTTTGCGATTCTTAGACAAAATTGTCTTTTCTCTGGAATCTTCGACGAAATTTGCGTTTTTTCCGCTATACTTCGACGAAGTTGCCGTTTTTTTTTTTTCGGACGATTAACAAAACTCATTTTTTTCAGCGATCATCTGTCAAAAATCGCGTATTTTTTTATCCCGAATTTTCAGACTGATGATCGATTTTAAAGTGTTTTTGAACCGGAAGCCGTAAATTTTCGGATAATTGGGAACAGAATCATCTTTGCACATACTACTGAACAAAATAAAATAATTACTTTTATTTAAAAAGACATATTTTGCTCTCTGTTCCATAAATAAAATCCGCTACTTAAGTAATGTTTTCAACCAAGGTCATAACTTGCTAGTCAGGATGTGTGTGTAGGGGGGGGGGGTCGTTTTGATTATTTTGGTAGGCTTAATCAAAACGGATTACCCATTCGGCTAAACAAGCTGAAGCCTAGGGTTTTGGAAGGAAAAGGGCCCGGTGCTAAGATTTTCTTTCAATTTTTTTTTCTTTTTTTTTAACCATTTGGGAAAATGGTTATTATCCTCTGTCAGGGTAGGAAATCAAAAACATATCTGAAGCGTTTATTGGTTAAATCCGCATTTTATTCGTTTTCTGATAGGTCTATACAGTAATCTGTATTCTCCCTTTACTTTCAACTGAGATGGATACGTCTGTTGCCACTATGACAAAAAAGTAATAAAAACTATAAAAAAAAAATAACTCGGAAAGAAATTGAGATACAGCTTTCAAACAAATTGCATTTAAAAGTACATTTTTTTCTCTATACTACAGTGTAAAAAGTAATATTGTGGAATGTTTAGAATTTAAGAATGAAATTTCATTTAAAATTGGTCCAGGAATATTAATGTTTAATCCATGGCGTACGTAAGGAATGACCAGCTCCGCAGAAGTTTAAAAATGTACAGTACCGAAAAATGTAATCCATGGTGTACGTAATGTAGGATCAACTCCGTGCGATGTTTTATGTCTTAAATGTTAGTCTTCGAAAGAATCATTCTCCAAATGGTCGTTGTAATTTGTTAAATTCCATTTTATTATTCTTCTTCTTTTTTTTTTTTTTTTTTTTTTTTCTTTTTTTTTTTTTTTGCGGAGTCTTGGAATTTTTCGGCTACCAGTTTGTGATTAATTTATTACAGAGGTGACTTTTATTATCGTTTAAACTGCTGATGAAACATTCTTCCAATTGTGTATAAATCAAGCTTTTGTTTTATAAGGGGCTGTATATATATATATATATTTAAATATGAATTTTTTTATATGGCCCCTGGTCCCTAATACCTTATATTTACAGAAATGTTGTTCTACATCTAGGATTGAAATAAAAAAAATCCCCACTTGTCATATTATGACACTTTCAGTTTTATGAAATTTTAATGTTTTTTAACTACACTAAAAGTATTTCTTTCCTTTTTTAGTACCAGAAAACACTGAAATATATCATTTTGAAGGAAGGGAGAGGGTGCCCAAAGAAAACTAGCCTAGGGGTAAGAAGGTAGTTCAAGGGTGATTCTGAGTAAAATATATATATATATATTTCTGAAATTCCCAGCAAATTTTCTGAAAGTTACAGCGGAAGGGGGGGGAGGGAGGAAATCCACTCCCGGCACTAAATACGTGTTTTTTCCGCGGCCCTTTGACGAAATTCGCGTTTTTCGCGATCCCTTGACGAATTTTGAGTTTTTCGAGATATTTTGACGAGATTTCCGGTCCTTTCGGGATCTTTTGACGAAATTTGCCTTTTTTCGCGATTTTTTCGAAATTTGCGTCTTTTTCTCGATCCTTTGACGAAATTCACGTTTTTTTCTGCAAACAATTGACAAAATTAATTTTTTCGACGACCATTTGCCGAAATTCGTGATATTTTTTATGTCCGAATTTTCAGATTGATGATCGAATTTTATAAACTTTCGAAAATGAATGCCTTAAATTTTCGGAAAATTCGGAACAGAATCGCCACTAGGTAGTTTATCCGCAACCTCCCCCCCCCTCCCCCTTTCCGTCCGCGCCCACACTATAATAATAATCAAATACAGAAACTCTTGAATAACGGGCACGTCGGGAGAGTGTAATTTGTCCGCTATTCGGAAGTGACTGCTATTGAGAAGTAAAAATGCACAGATATATAATTGTTAGGCATAGGGGAAAATGTACTTTAATAGAGGTGTCCGTTATCAGGGAGGGCCTGTCATAGAAGTTTAACTATACTTACAGAAGTAGAGGACAAGTTCACTTGCCATAAAACCTTTGATTAAAAAATAATTATTATTTTTATTGTAATACAAATGCTGATTAGGAATTACTGACAGGCTTTTTAAAAAATACCAACGAGCCTTTGCCTGATAAAAAACTTATTTTACAACATTAAAAATAAACATACATTAAAAATAAATAAACAAATAAATTCCTATTCAAATTGCAAACTTAAATGATAATTGAATAATTGAGTATCCATTTTCTTGTAGCAACAGTTCGAATATACTACATACATTCTATACAGAAAAGAAATAGAGCAAAAGCATCAATCAATCAATCTTCAGCGCGTCCTATGAAACCCCGCCCTAACAAAAGGGTTGCCGAAAACTTTAAATCGCCGAAATCTCGCCAACATGTAATCTCGTTAATATCATGATAAAACACCGATAAATTGACTAAATCTACGAAATATAGTTGCTGTTCATAAAAGATATTGAAGCTTGGTACTAACCTGAATTTTCGAGACCGAAATTAAATTTTTTGGAGCCTATTTACCAGCATTTAAAATTGAAAACGTACAGGAAAAATGTTATATGGAATATTATTTTTACTTCTGAAAGGCAGATGGCAGCACCAGCAAAAGCTAATTTCAATAATTCGGAATGTGAACAGGACATATGTAATAATGTGAACAGGATTGATTTTACTACATCTAGTTAAAAAATTTGAAGATTATTAATTATTTGCTGAATATATAACAAAATAAAACATGTTAAATGAAAATTTAGATATTATATTTCACTAAATGCCAGTTATAAAGAATATGTATCAATCTTTTCATTACGAAGATAAGAAGTAAAAATCCATAGTCAAAAACTGGAGGGTACACGTCCCCCTTAAGTACTAATTCCACCAAAAAGAACTAAATCAAGAATAAAGATAAACCCAGTTTAACAATTTTATCTGGCCGCTTTTGGCGATTTTTTAATTTCATTTTTCTGCAAGAGTTGGTTTTATCAGAATCATGTTAAGGCGGTATTCAAAAAAATATTTTTTCACGCTGAACAACTCGAAATTTTCTGACACATTTTCAGAGTAATTTTTAAAAGAAAAAACATGAAACTTGTTGACGTTATTTTCGAAGAGATTTATAAGCGACCTGTGTTTTTATTTTTCGTTCAATTATGGCCTTGGTATGGCCATATTTCTTGTTTCCAGCACTATCACTTCGGGAAATTCGATTCAAAATGCTTACTTTGACACAATTTTTGAAATATATTCTGCCTTTATCAAACAAAAGACCTATATGGAACATTATATAGTTTCTGAATAAGAGAACCTGCCAATTGTATCTGTTTGAGATCAAAAATGAATTTAAAGATGAGTCGGAAAATAAGCAGTTTGGGTTTAAGTACACCCTTAGTACGATATTTTTTTTCTTCAACCGCTATGAATTATTAATTTGTTTTTGCCGTAAGAATTAGTCCTATCAAAAACTTGTCAGCATAAAAATAGTAAATAATATTAAGAAGATATATAATAAATTCATACGGATTTGATATCTTGTGAATTGACGAAGTTGTGGATTTTTTTCTTCTTGAAATCGCCTTTTTATTTTCGTTTTTAATTTTTGTTTTTGCAGTAAGAGTTGGTCCTTTCAAAAACTTGTAGATAGTATTAAGAAGATTTATAATAAATTTTTTTGGATTTGATATCTTAAGAATTGACGAAGTTATGAATTTTTTTCTCCCAAAAACTCTATTTTTTTCACCCCTTGAGCCCACTTTTAATTTTATCAAAAATCTGTCATACATAATTTTTTTGCCCTTTTTCTAGAAATAATAATAACTTTAAAATGATTAGATATTTATTATAACTAAGAAGTTATGGTTTTTTTTCTGTTTTCACAAAACTCCTCCCTATTTCCATAAAAGTGATATATATATATATACTATACACACACACATATATATATATATATATATATATATATATATATATATATATATATATAAAGTTTTAACGGAGGGTAGTTCCGGGTTCTAGGGGTCATGATCTCTGTAGATATGCAAAATGTTTTCAGAAGTTCCAACATAGGGGAGAATGTGATAGATAGTATTTTTTACGAAATATACCTAAAAGGATGCTTTGTAACAACAAAGTGGGTATTTTCTATATCTTAAAATTTGTAACTGATACAGAAGTATTACTAACCAAAAATCCTTTATTTCTTTTAGTATTTAAAACTTTCAAAATATGCAAGATATAAATAAATTGATTCAACGTTCAGGAATAAATTAAAAATGTGTTTCAGTAATAATTCAAACTATCTTTTGTTTGTCAAACCTAAAATTTAAAAAAAAACAGAACTTAAGTGCGCATTAAAAATATATTCAGTTTTGTTAGAAGTAAAACTTTAATTAAAGTAACACGTATTAAAAGTCTATTTTGGTTTGTCATTTTCTGAGGGGAAAAAGGTTCCGTTTTAGAAAAATCATGTTTTTAGTTAAATTTTTATAAGTTTTAGAAATACATTTTAAAAGTTTATTTTACTCATTATTTAATTTTGCATTTTTTCTATTTTTTAATCAAGATAAAATAGATATACTTTTTAAAGGAAGGAAAAATATTTTTATGTTAAGGAAAAGAGTATTTTATATATAGGAAAAGAGTATTTTATGTTTAGGAAAAAGAATTTTGACGTTTAGGAAACCGTTTAGTAAACTGAAAAAAAAAGTTCATATATTCAACAAATTGAAAATAATTATAATGTTTAGGAAAACATATATTGACAGAAAAAGATATTTCTTTGTTTATGAAAAATATTTTTATGTTCAAGAAATAAAATTACTTTTATGTTCTGTAAAATGGAAAAGGATAGTTCTATGTTCAGTAAATTGAAGAAAATGTTAACATATTCAATAAATTAAAAATATTATAATGTTTAGAATAAACAAATTGACAAAAAAGATATTTCACTATTTAATAAAACGAAAAAAAAAAAAGTAATTACAACAGAATATCAGAAAAAAATTCAGAAAAATGTAAGAGATATCTTCAGGAAATTAAAAATATGTATAGAATCGGAATATGAAAAAAATATATTGCTATGTTCAGCAAGAAAAAAAAATGTTTTATATGTTGAGTAAAAAATTCAAAGTATGTCCTCTTCATCAAAATAAAGCAATACGAATTAAAAGTATATTCTAGTTTTGCCAAAAAATTAAAAAAGTTTGATAAAATGCTGTTTCATAACAAGAAAGTGCATCTTAAAGATGGTACAAATTATTCCTAAGAAAATTCTAAGTCGCGATAAAAGTCAAAATGTTCAAATTCAGTCCCAGATTGAGTCATGCTTGCGGCCAAATACCTTTAAACTGGTAAATAAATCAGAGTCACTCGTCTAAAAAAGTATTCATAAAATGAAAACAAACCTTTTGTAAATAATATTTATTCTAAAACCTATCGCAAAATTAAACAAGGTTCTCAATTTAAAATTCTAAAAAATAAACTTAAAAATCTAAAAATATTCAGTAAAAAATAAATTCATTTAAATTAAATTCATTAAAGTAAAAATAATAATTCGCAAAATTTAGTAAGTTAGTAAAGGCATTAAAAATAAATTCCAATCACCGATTCCGTCATCGTGAAAATAATATTTAAAAAACCTTAAATTATTAAAAAATTCATTCCATGAAATTAAAAATAAATCCACTGATTACGTCATTCTCTAACACGAGACAATGAACAAAAACGAAACTCAAATACACCCCTCTACACTCACACGAAAAAGTTGTCATCCCCCACTACGCCCCTGAACCGGCCTCTTCCAGAAATCAAAAAAGTACCCCGTCCAACAGTACGATTGAAAACCGAAACCATGACCAAAAGAAAAATTGTCATCCCCCTTCGCGTGAAATCTACCAAAAATTTTACAAGTCCAACTTTAACATGTTGCCATTTTCAAAAAAAGTAACTCAGCATTGCCATTTTCAAAAAAAAAACTCGGCGTTGCCATTTCATAAAAAAAGAAAATTTAAACCGAAACCAAAACGTTCAGCAAACAGCAACTCAACCAACCAAAAAACACCCCGTCCAACAGTACGATCGAAAAACCGAAAGTAAAACCAAAACCAGCAGGAGGAAAACAACTCAACTCCACTCGTGACGTCACTTCCGGTTGCGCCCCTTTTGATTGACAGGTGACACGCCCCACCACGCCCCTTTTGACAGGTAGACACGCCCCTGCCACGCCCCCTGCCACGCCCCCTTTTGATTGACAGGTGGGAACGCCCTGTAGCTGATAGTGGCCCGATTACTACTTGCGTTGAATCTGTATTACTTAATTTTAACTTGGAGTATGGTTACTATATGAGAAAACATAAGAAAAATCTATTTTAAAATTTAGTTATGCAATTTCCCACCAGGAGTGCTACCAGTGTAAAAAAACCTATAACATGAAAACTTTTATGAAAACAAAAATTTCACCGTATCAGAAGCTTACTCTTAAATTTTGTTTGAAAAATCTTTACAAAAAAATAAATTTTACATAATTTTGATTACACTATTTCATCCCAGGGAGTGCTTTAAACGTCTTGCAAATCGAGTAGAATCTGCATTACCTAATTTTAATTTAGAATGTAGTTCCCATATGAGAAAACATAAAAAAGTCTATATTAAATTTTGGCTATGCAATTTCCCACCAACAGCCGCTACCAGCGTAAAAAAATCTATTATGTGAAAACTTTTATCGAAACATAAATTTCACGCTTTTAGAAACTTATTCCACCGTGTCAGAAGCTTACTTTGAAATTTTGTTTGAAAAATCTTAAAAGAATCAAATTTACTTAAATTTGGTTACTCTATTTCCTCCCAGGGGGCGCTATAAACATCGACCAGAAATGTGTAGAATCTGTATTACTTAATTTTAACTTGGAATATGATTCCCATATGAGAAAGCATAAAAAAATCCATTTTTAGTTATGCAATTTCTTACCAGAGGCGTTACCAGCGTAAAAAAATTTCGTGATTTTTTTTTTTTATGAAAGCATAGCAGAAATGTATTCTAAAAATTTATTTTAAAAAAACATAAAAATAATGTTTTATTTTAAATTAATTACTTTATGTCCCGCATGGGGACACTCAGGGGCGCGCCGACCCAGTGTGCAAAGTGTGCATCGCACACAGGCGCCAGAATAGTAAAGGCGCCAAATATTTTAGGCGAAGCTGAAAAATTTGAAAAACTTTTATCCAATTTAAATTTTTTAAAGCAGTATTGAAATCGAAAGTGCGTCATTTCTGACACATTTATGAGTTCATTTTTACTTTTAAGATATATTAAATTTGCAGATGCTCGTCAGCGGCGTAGCTTTAGGGGTGGGGGCGGGCAGAGTCTCAAACCGAAAAACGCCACGGTGTCGAAAGGCGCCTCGTTATCGAAAGGTCACGGTGGTAAGGCGCCACCGAAAGCTTAAGGGCACCGTCAAGCGCCTAAAAATAAATTTTAAAAAGGCTAGAAACATAAACAATTCGGAAGGGAGACTGCGAATGCCCCTTTTGACACCCCTGCTCTAGATCAGGCCTGTCCAACTTTTCAGAAATCAGGGGCGCACTACAGCTGGTGGGAAACATGGAAGGCTCCATTATTCAAATATCTAAAAATACCGGGTGTCCCAAAAAGGACTGACTGATTTTAAAATTCAATAACTTGAAAACGGTGACAGATATTTAAAAAATTCTTGCAGGAGGGTTATGCATAAGGTCAAAAGTTTTTTTACAGTGATTTTCAATTTTAGTTCGAATTACAAGCAATAGATGGCGCTGCGATCAATAGACGCTGAATTCAAGCTCGATTTTTGGTACTTCGTGGCCCGGATAATACATTTCCATCTCCTTTTTCAGCATGGAACAAGAGAAAGGACCAGAAATCGAGCCTGTATTTAACGACTATTGCTTACAGCGCCATCTATTGTTTGTAATTCGAACTAAAATCGAAAATCACTGTAATAAAACTTTTGACCTTATGCATAACCCTCCTGCAAGAATTTTTTAAATATCTGTCACCGTTTGCAAGTTATTGAATTTTAAAATCAGTCAGTCCTTTTTGGGACACCCGGTATATAACACTTCTATCTTACTGTAGTATTGGTAGTTATTACACATACTGACGATATAAAAACGTGTAGTATATTATATTGTACAATGGTAAAGCAACATAAGCCCCCCAGGTTATGCACGGTTCCCATATAAAAGTAAATTGCCAAAAAAAAAAAAAAAAATCACAGCAATCGGCTACATTATAACAAAAACAATAAATAAATAAAACAGGATGTACCTCAAAATACAATGCATTAAAAAAAAAAAAAAAAAAAAAAATTAAAAACGCCATTCGATTCCAAACCAATTTAATAGTCATGCCTATCATTGTATGCTTTTACGCATAAACACGAGCCCATGAGAATGTAAGAAAGTTTCATGTCATTTACAATAGGGAAACATATTTTTGAGAACAATCTCAAAATGAATTGAAATTTTAATTGTATATTTTATAGATTTGCTTCGAACAAAGAATAATCGGTCAAGCGCGAGTTTCACTCGCGTACAGAGAGTTTATACAATAAATTTCACAAATCTTACAAAATATAGTTGTTAAACGCATAATAAGACTTTGCAAATAACTTGGAATTATTTTATTAAATATTTTTCAATAACTGCCTTCAATAATTGAATTCAATTGGAATGAAAAACGTTGACTATTTATCATTTTAATACGTCTTACCTAAAACAAAGACCTTGTACAAAGTTTAATCTTGCCATTGTGCCAAATGCGCTTCAAAAGGAGGTCGCAATATTGCATGGCCACTTTGGCCTGTGCCACGTTTGTTTAGATAGGTTTTTAATTAATATCTCGGCTAATTAACGACAATTCTTTTGGAAAATAATTATCGACAGTCCTTGAATGACTTCGCGTCGATAGGTACCTCAAACTCCTGAACTCCCACGCTGAGCACCCCCAAAATAAAGTTTATGTATACCGGAAAACTGCGATTTTCTGAAAAACTGTATGACCTAGGATAATCGCTATAGTTTTCCTACAAGGTTTAAATAAATTCCTACTACTTCTAATTTTTTGGTAATTTTATTTTCAGTAGATTCGGAAATAGGAGGGGGGACATAATTTTGCCATACATTTTCGACGAATATCTGAAAATATAATAGTACCTAACAAATATATTTTTGAGTTCTCTGTTGCGCGCTTTTTGAACGATCCCTCGCCCCACCTTTGACGATTTTTAAATGAAACTTAAATTTGTATGATTTTGTATCTTTAACTCGATTTTCTCTGAAATACGTACCCACTCACTGTGTGAAAATGTGGGAGAAGCTGCTAATTGTTGAGATTTATTATGTAATTTTTTTTCATGATTTTTGGAAAATTTTATGATGGGGTAGTAATGAACAAATTAAAATTTTAAAATGCCCTCTACTGATGAAAAAATGAGTTAAGAGGAGAGGAGTGAATGATTAGTAATGTACAGGCCAAAAGCTTTAAAACGATACTCTCGATAAGTTTCATTTTTAACGAGATTGTTTTTCTAAATATTTTTCTAACATAAAAAAGAGCTTCTGAATTTTTGTCTCGTAATAACAAAGAAAGGCACTTCTTAAATACTCAATAGAAAAGAAGATAATGCAACACGTTTCAAAAATCTTTCTTCATCAGTCACAAGAAGTCGTCCTACAAACTAGTACAAAAGCAGAAGAAAATTCCGTCCTTGTAGTTGTAGTTGCCGAAAAGTCAGTGAAGGCTTACTGTGGAGACACGAAAAGTTTTGAATTCTGTTAGTCTGTCTGTCTGTTCCGCGATAACTGCCGCAAAAAGCATCCGATTGGCTTGAAATTCACTGGGCATGTTGATGAGGTACCCGGACTTAGCTGTATAGTTTTTGGTTAAATTTGGTTCATTCGTTCGGGAAATATGGAACATTTTATTTTGCTCTATAATGCTTTTCAATGGCAAGTCAGACGATTTTCAGATTTTCATTTTTTGAAAGAAATGGCTCATATGAAAAATGGATTTAAAAGGTAAATTTTTGATGCTGAAATTTTTAAATAACATTATTAAATTATTCCAATAAATTATGTCAATATATTTGCGAGATTTTTTTAATTAGGTTTATAATATTGGGGGGAATTTTATGCATGTTTTCCAATAATATAAAGGATTTTGTTTTATCAAATTGACATAATGCATATTTCATTTTTTTTTCCCTTTTCTTTCTCTGTTGCCTAGCAACGTATTTAGTCCTAATAATATTAATTTAATTGCGTGTATAATGCTTGAGTAAAGCCAACGTCAAAACAGATGAATTAATGCATTTGTATCTTTGCATATAGAAGGATTTTAGCCCAGAAATAAAAATAGGCAATATTTAATTTATTTTATTTATTTTATTGAAATATTTTGCTTAAAAATACAAAAGTTCATTATTTTCATAGAGAATAACGTAACATTTTCCCATAACATTTACCAATATTTCTTTAATTGTTGCCAAGAAAATCAAAACCCGGAATAATGTTTTCTTTTAAACAATTTTCAATTGAAATGTTTTGTCGTGAAACAGGAAAATGCAAAAAAAATTAAGAATAGAAAAATTAATATGGCGGCATATTAAAAATAAAAAGAAAACTCTCGAGTATTTCTTAATATAACAAGATGAAAAGTATTGAGTAAGTACGCATAGCAGGTGAATTAGACGTCATATATCGAAAACAAAGATGCTGGAATAAAAAGATCTTGGGTAAAATAAAATTAACTATTATTCACGGAGGAAAGAGATAGATGGAGATGCAGTATGCCGTAAAAACAGTTTGCAATACGATGTGCGTTATCGCTCAGATTTAAATGCCCTCATTCGGCCCAAACAAAAGAGGCACGTGGAACAGGAACTAAATTCTTTGACTTCATCCGTTTTTTTTTTTTTTTTTTTTAAGCACGTCGTTGTGTTGTGCCGAATGTAGCGGATTTTAGGGTTACATTTTTGGCGTCACTTCAAGATTTATTGTCTGTGTACGGTTAACATGAATATTTTATTTTAAATTTAAATTTTATTAATTTATTAAAAAACTTATGCTTATCCTTATAAATCACAGCGTAAAAAAAATCTAAGATGTACTATAACCATCCGCACAATCAATAAAATTTACGAATGTAAATTTAAATAGACTACGGGGGGTTCAGGAGGGCAGAGCCCCCCTGAAGTAATGCAATTTTTGATTTAAAAAGTTACCAGAATAAGTAGCTCATCAGAATTTCAGAACATCAATGTACAACCACTTGTTTAACACTTTTAATTTCTGAAACTTTACGAAGTATCTTGTATGCTCATAAATGTTTATGTAATTTGAAAACTTTAAAAAGCGATTTGTAGGAAGTTGAATATTATGCAATGAGTGTTAAAAAACAATGACTTGCAAAGATGACGTTGAGGCTCCTGATCTGCAGATTTACTAGTATGTAATACAAGTAGGATTTGCATCATATTAATTGTAGCATTTTGTAAGGTGAAACAGCTACAGCAATTTACTCCAAAAAGAGAAAAATGGTTCATTCTCCAATAGGTAGGCAAGAAAACTATATGCCCTTACTAGTCGTATGGAGAAATGAACAGTAATACTGGAATACATTAACGTGCACAAAAGAGCCAATAAGGTGCATTAACACCTTAGAAAAAAATGATGAGAAAATTAACCTATGACGGGAAACTATTAACCCAAAGAACTATAAAAAAGTAAAAGAACAAAATGTAATGTATTAATTACAAATTATGGCAATTAACGAAGAAGCTTATCAGCTAAAGAGAAAACTTTAAACTTTTTGTGCTTTGGATTCGTATTTAATAACGTTTTCTCTTTAAACCAGTTTAAGAACTAATTAAATCCTTTTAATCAAATGAACACCAGATTGATTTAGTATATGAAAAACGTAACACCATATATAATATATTATCTATATAACTAGATTCTGTATCTTTATTGCAAAGAAACGGGAAAGAAAACTTATTCAGGAAAAGTGTACAACAAATCATTAATTTTCTCGATCTTGCAATTGCAATAAATATTTTAAATCTAATGACGGAAGGTGGTACAGTTGGTTAAAAAAAACAAAGAAACATTTTAACGTTTGAATTGCCAGAGAAAAAAAAAAAAAACAGAAATGGGCATTCGACTTCAAATTATAACTTTTTCAAATTATGTTTACAAAAAATAAAAATATATAATAAAAATAAGGTTAAGGGTTAACTTCATACCAAAATTGTACCAAACTCTGAAATTTTCAATACGAGCACCTAATTTTGACATCATATTTGGCTTTTTCGTAAATTTTACCTTAGAGTACCAAATGGGAAAGTCGGTCAAATAGTTTAGTAATTATGAAGGTTTAAAATTTGGAATTCCTAATGTTAAATTCATTTGTAATTGTTGCAAAACAGATTACAATGCAGATAGTTTTTTAAGCGTAACTCAAAAAATAGTTGGCGGAATGACCTGTAACTTTAATATTATCATAATTGAAACTTCCAGAAATCGGTTTCTGGTAAAAAAAATCATTAGTTACCCTTTTTTTCGAAAATTCATTAAAAATATAATGTTTCGAAAAAAATATGAATATTTTGAAAATTATGAATATAATAACCTATGAATATTTTTAACAAAATAGATTTCTAGAGGCTTCAAATATGTGAATTATAAAATTATAGCTTATTCTGTGCAAAGTAGTTCTGGAATTATGCTGAAAAAACTATACGCGCATTGCAATCTGTTTTGAAATGATTAAAAATGAATTCAACATTAGGAGATTCAAATTTTAAAACTAAATAATTCCTAAACTACTTGACTAAATGCTTTTATGTTTAGTTTTCTAAACTAAAATTTAATGACAAAGCCAAATAGGATGTAAAAATTACTGCGTTTGTATTGAAAATTTCCGAGTTTGGTACAATTTCAGTATGAAGATGAGCCTTATGATTTTTTTCTATATAACTTGAAAGAATACATAATTTTCTATCGAGTGTTTATTTAATTGTT
Source organism: Maratus speciosus (assembly GCA_963932465.1). Taxonomy (NCBI): domain Eukaryota; kingdom Metazoa; phylum Arthropoda; class Arachnida; order Araneae; family Salticidae; genus Maratus; species Maratus speciosus. The sequence goes on along the minus strand of OZ010791.1, from coordinate 73,195,670 downwards.
TTCTGGGGAAATTTGGTGAGTAAAATGCATGGCCTCTTTTTGTCATTCATTATTTTCTTTGGACAAATGATATTTATTCATGAAATTGACTATCATATATGAAATTAGAGAGCACTCATCTTAGACTGATGTAGTTATTCGCAGAGAGACGCACTACCATCGTAATATATTACCATGGTAGTGATTGAACTAACTCGAAGTAGTACTAATTAGCTAATATACATTAGCTGAAGCATTAGTGCACATGTTACACAGATTTGATTAAAATTATCTTTTTAATAAAATTCTTCTGAATGAGTACATATTTTTTTTTTTTTTTACTCTTCATTATAATAAAACAAGAACGAAAAATCATGCGTACAGCATAGATTATGAAACACTTTCCAACACATTCAGAATACGTTAACAAAACTTCACTGCTATTACCATGAATAGTCGAAAAAATATACGATTTTTTTGTGAATCTCTGTATATGATCTACAGATATATATGCTAAAAGTTAGTTCAGCTAAACGCATAGCACAATTGAAAATTTCTACTTAGCAATTTCCTCCTATAAACAGAAGTTGTTGAAAACTTTTGTGCAGCCCTGTGCATGATATATAGAATTTATACAAACCAAGTAATATTTTTAAAATAATTAAATTTAAAAGCGCATACCACAACTGAAAACGCACTTCCAGCGATTATTGTTCGTAGGCTTCAACAGTTCAATTATTGTTCATTTTCTTTCCCAGCCAAATTCTTTTGGGTGTCCCTGTAAATGAACGATAAATTCTACGCTCACCACGCTGTATAATAAGAACCTTGCAGTACACTTCAGTGATAAATATCAATTTCAATATGTTCGTAATAGTGTAATATCATTAAAATACGGTGCAAATGATTTTTTCCCATGCACCGTAATGTAATGGAATTCTTTTGAGTAGCCCTGTAAATGAATAATAACTATTCTTTGCACCGCATATTCTACAGAATACATACTTTAGTGCACTTGATGAATGCATATCAATTTTATTATGTTTGAAAGCGTGTAACATCACCAAAAATCATTTGAAACGATTTTTCCCATTAGCTCTAATGTAACGGAATACTTTTGACTGCCCCTGTAAATGAACTAAACATGCTATAAACTTCATTTGAAATAGAGCACGTGCTATGGTAAACGTCAATAATATCCAAAAATTTCAGGACAATCCGAGTATATTTACGAGAGTTAGAGCGCGGAGAGACGGCCAGACAAACCGAAGTCAATAACACGTTTCAACTTTGTTGGAAAGCGTTAAAAAGAAAGAAAAATCATGCGTTAAGCATAGATTATGAAACACTTTCCAACACTTACTGAAATATTTAACAAAACTTTATTATTTAAGGAAATAAGATAATTAAGTAAACATTTCAGAAAACAAATAAAACATTTGAAAATCTGATTTCAGCAGTTACCTTCCATAACCAAATATGTATTCCACTTCTTTTGAACAGCCCTGTATTTGATCTGTAGGCTGATATATACTATATAATGGGAAAATTTTGTTTAACAAGAAAACGCATAACAGGTTGAAATTTCTCTTTAAGTAATTCATACTAATAGATGGAAACATACTTGAATACTTTTGTTCAACCCTGTAGTTTACCTAGTACACCTTTATTACACGCCACTATTTAGCTAAAATTTAATTCAAACTAAATCGCTCTTAAAACTACTAAAATCACATTTCCAGAATTTATCATCTATAGACGGCCATTTATCCAATTCTTTGCGTGGCCCTGTATATCATTTTATTTATATTCTAAAAACACTTCTTAGTAAACTAAATGCAGTTCAGCGTAAAAATGGGTAATACATTTAAAAACCACCTTTCAGCAATTTACGCTCATACTCAGTAACCTTTACTAATTCTTTTGTGTAGCTCTGTATAATAACTATAGCATTTATACGCAACGCACCATATTGTATGCATAAATATAATGAAACTAAAAAGCGCATATCATAATTAAAAATTAATTTCCTGCCATCATTGCTAATATAAAGTACTTCGGATAGAATATACTTGTCTGAAATCTTTTGTGTGTCCCTGAAAATGTTATGCACTTCGTATTATATGCACATGAAATAACTCACAGTAAGCCTTACCGACGTATATCAATTTCATTATATATGAAATTTCATAATTAAAATACACCGGAAGCAATTTCCCCCTATACCATTATGTAATGGAATTCTTTTGTGTGGCATTGTAAATGAATAGTATCTATCCGTTGCACCGCATATTCTACAGAATGCATATTTCGGTGCACTTCATGAATGCATATCAATTTTATTATGTTTGAAAGGGTGTAACACCTTTAAAATTCATTTGAAACGATTTTTTCCCATTGGCAGTAACGTAACGGAATACTTTTGGCTGTCCCTGTAAATAAATTTAACATGCTAGAAATTTCATTTGAAATACGGTTCGTGCTATGTTGAACGTCAATAACATCCAAAAATTTCAGGGCAATCCGAGTATATTTACGGGAGTTAGAGCGCGGACAGACAAACCGAAGTCGATAACTTTTTCAACTTTGTTGGAAAGTGTTAAAAAGACATCTAAATTCAAATTTTAAATGTAAAATGTTGAATTTCTTTAAAATTTATGAGTTGTCAGAAGTCTAAAGTTCTAAATTTTCATTCTTTTTCAGTAATCCATCATGACTAATAGCATTATAAGTTTTTTCACAGCTATATTTAACTAAAAAATAAATACCCAGAAAAATACCCCAAATGGGTATATACCCTGAATATTTACCCTTAAAAATAAATACCTGGGTATTTTACATCACTGGGTGTACCAGGAAAGGCTTTCGACTATTCTCACAAAAAGTTTGAGCCTCGTATACGTGCCGTAGATTCTACGAGCCATCGCACACAGACAGAGCGAAACTTTGTTTTATTTGAATAGGTATTTTTAATTTAGAACTTGGATTCATTGCACGAAAATTGGAAATTCGAAAAAGAAAATGGGGGGGGGGGAGTTAAGAGTGTGACAAGGTAAAGATACGCTTAGTTTCTTAGCAATGTAAACGTCGAAATGAATGTGCCTTTTTCATAACAATTGTTATATAGGGGTTCTATATTTGGGGTTCTAGGATTGGAACATTCTCGAATGCACCTCTAATTATGATCTACGTGTGGTAATTGTTTAATGTGCATCTTTATAGATGTTACATTATTTAAAAAAAAAATAAAAGTACTATAATGCGCTCCGGTGTATTACGGATACCATAATTTGAGAAAATATTTTTCTATTTTTATGCATATTTATCGTATTACGAGCACCCCTTTCTTTCTGTCATAGAGCTGCTATTGATTAATTCAACACAGCAATATATTTCCAAATAAAAGTTCATTTGAACTGTTTTAAGTATAAATATAAATAAAGATCAAATCTTAAAAATTCCGGGAGTGATGGAGGTAAAAGAAGCTGATTTACTTGGGAGGTATGCCATTGTGGGGAGTGGGAGCAAACAGCTGAAGCACTCACTTTTTAGGGATGTCCATTATTTGCATAGCTGCCAACTTTCCTTATTTTTAAAGTCAAACAACATTTTTAAGCAGAAATTTAATTTAATAAATGAAATCAAAAAGAACCCTGTAGAAACAAGACACATTTCATTAAATAAATTTTCCGGTTCCAAATTCGTTTATTTGATCTGGAGAAAACCCTCAGAAGGTTGGCTTCGCAGCTATGCATTTATACTCATTGAAATCTTTTTTATAAAGTTTTTTTTTTTCGGGGGGTGGGGGAGGGGCAGTTTAGGAATATGGGGCACCAATTGAAGTTTTGCACACAGGCCCCGGATACTGCTGGCACGCCCCTGTGGTCCTGTGCAATAACTATAAATGCTATATACATCCTCTTCAAGACAAAACACTCTGTATGCGACTGTAAAACGATAGTAAAATTACAATACCATTAGCGTTCTAGAAACCCTGCATTTAACATATATTCGCTTCATACATTAGTGTTCTTTTGTGCGGCCCTATGCAATAACTATAATGCGATATACATACATCCTCTATAAGAAATCATTCTGTATGCGACTGTAAACTTTTTTTAAAATTACATTACAATAAGCTTTCTAGAAACCCTGTATTTAATATATATTTGCTTCATACATTCGTGCTCTTTTGTGCGGTCCTGTAAAATAACTCTCATTGCTATGTGTACCTTCTTGAAGAAAATACATGCTGCGGCGATTGTAACAACATCAATGTGCTAAAATTACATTACACCAACAATCTAAAAATCTCGCATGTAACATACTAGCTAAAGTACCCGGTGTTGCCCGGAATTTTAAGAATATTTGTTTTGATAAAACAATTTCAAAATTTAACATACCACACAAAAAAAAAAAAAAACCTAGAGAACAGGAATTTTGCTTTTTCAGAATTTAGTGTCGCCCCCGGCATTTCCATTACTTCATTTTCTTCTGATGGACTGATGGCTTCTATCATTATGAAACAGACATTATAAATGAAGTGTTAGGTGAAGATGAAAGAGCAGCCGTAAAAAGTTAGAACTCTAATTTTCTGGTCAGAATGGGGGGGGGGGGGGGAATGGCCATATTTTTTTTTACGGCTGCTCTTTCATCTTCACCTAACACTTTATTTATAACTAGAAAGGTAGCCCGTCAAAAATGACGGAAATTTAGATATAAAGATATATACAACTCATGTGCAAGAATATGAGTTTTCTCGTTTGTTCCGCAGTGATAGATGAAAATAACACATTTTAAGAACGAAACACATTTATGAAAAACTGTGTACAGTAGAAGACCACTAATATGCACAGTTTGGTTCCAAGTGTTATGCAGATTTGAGGCTCTTTGCGGTCATGTCTTTTCAATCTTTGTTTACATTTTTTTTTAATTCATATATTGGACAATTTAGATTGTTAAGCCTTAAAAATAAATAAATTACACACTTGAAGTAAGGTAAAAACTATTAAATTATCGTATACGATTTCATGAAATGGTATTATATGTGTGTGCTTCACGATCTTGGTTACGACTTTGGCGAAATTGGCTGCAACTTGTCATAATTCTAAGTGTGGGCCTCTATAACAAAAAAGTAACCAGTTTTTAAAAAAATTCTGACATAAAGTAGTTTTCAAAAACTTGTGTAAAATTGCAGGCCGTTCTCATGTTATGCCAGTCCTAGGAATAATATTTCTAACACTGAAGAGTTTCCATGTATATGTGGAATTTAGAAAAGCTTCTCCAAAAGAAAGGTCCTGAAATGACATTGTAATTCCTCTAACTTCAAAGTTTAATCGGGCCCTGATGTTGTTTACTGAAATCTAATAAATACAGTTATTTTGAATATTACAACAGAATTAAACAGCTAAACTTATTTAACTTAAACTCGCTGTTACTTCACTTCCCGATGTTATTTTTTAGTATTAAGAAAGAAAATTATTTAAATTTTTCAAATCATGCACATTTATAATTTTTTTCCGTCTTTAATAACTAAATAATGAAAAAATATGCTTTTGTTCTGAGCTCATAAATATGACAATAAAATAATGTAACTAAGAGACATTGCAAAATTAAATCTTTGTGATTTCAAACCATAAACAAATGATACCGTCACCATTTTACCTACTATGACGCCATTAGAATATTGTCCATTGATTGTTGGAGAACTTACTTTGTGAATGATTACCTCAATGATTTAATATTTTTTACGTTTCACGATGAATGAATCACTTGTGTTTGTGTAGGTTTATGGAATGAGATATTAAGCCGTGAACTTAATTTCAACTAAAGTTATCCAAGGATATATGTATTTTTAATCGAAATTAAAAACAATGCTTTGATCTCGAAATAAAAAGTTTTAGTTTGTACAATTGGTTATTTCTGTTAATTATTTATTTAGGTACTTTTCCATTAGTGCATTTTTAAAAAAAAGCTTGGCGTAATTCGGGCATCAGAAAGTGAGATATGTTGCCAAAATATATAAACGGCTATGAAAACAAATCTAATGAACTTTTATTTTTGTTTATATATGCACTTATATACATAAAAAAATCGGGCACAGATGTCATATTCGCCCCATATTGGCGCGATTTTTGTCTGACGCCAATATCATATAGGCAACGGGTACTTAACTTGCGTCAAAGTGTCGTTATTTTGCTTGATGTGGTAACCCGGATTATGTTGTTTATGCTGTTGATGTTTTCGCCAAATTGGCAACCGAAAAAAATCGCGCCAATATGGGGCGAATATGACATCTGTGCCAAAAATCGTTTCTAAATATATATAATATTTTTTTATATACAAATTACGGCACAGATTTCAGATATGAACCGGGATACCTAACTGGCGCTAAAATGGTGTTATTTTGCCTGCTATGGTAACCCGGCTATTGTTTTTTATTTATTAATAAATTGTTTATTTACTTTTATTTTCTGTTTTTAAATTATATAAACTGTTTTGTTTTATAGTTATTATTCAAACTTTTATTTATTTATAGTTATTTCCTTTTCAAAATGATAGCAAATAATTTAACTGGTATTCCAAAGCGAGATTTCTGCCGAATTGGCGTCAGAGAAAAATCACGCCAACCCCGATGCGTATATGACATCTGTGCAAAAATTACTTCTGTTTCTTCATAAAAATGGGTAAATAGCTTTTTTTTTTACATTAAATAAATTGTATACATATGCAAAAAATGGCTTGTGAGTATGAAGCAGTAGTTAGGTTGTCAGAAAATAAGTTGGCAAACTTCTTTCTCGCCAAGAAACTTTTCTCCGAAGTATTGTACATAAGCAATGATTGCTAGAAATGCATTTTTAATTATGATATGCGCTTTTATGTTTCACTACATTTATGCATACTATACCGTGTGTATAAATGCTACGGTTCATATGCAGGGCTACACAAAAGAATTCGTAAGGGTTACTGAGTATGAGAATAAATTGCTTAAAGGTGGTTTTTAAAGGAGTTATGCAGTTTTACGCTGAACTGCATTTAGTTTACTAAGAAATGTTTGTAGAATATAGATAAAATGGTGGTACAGATGTCATATACGCCCCATATTGGCGAGATTTTTTACCGATGGTAATTTGGCGAAAACATAAACAGCATTAACAACAACTTCCAGGTTACCATATCAAGCAAAATAACGACACTTTGGCGTCAGTTAAGTATTGTTGCGTATTGCAATGTTTCTGACATTGGCGTCAGAAAAAAATCGCGCCTATATGGGGCATGTATGACATCTGTGCCAAAATGGTATACAGGGCCACGCAAAGAATTGGATACATGTATGTATTATTATATATCTGGAAATGCGATTTCAGTAGCTTTAAGAGTAGTTTAAATAAAATTTTAGCTAAATAGTGGCATGTAATAACGGTACTATTGGCTATGGACGGTAACTGCTGAAATCAATTTTTAAAATTTTTTATGCGTTTTCTAAAATGTTTACTTAGTTATCTTATTTACCTTATTTCCCTAAATAACGAAGTTTTGTTAAAGCATTCAGGATGTGTTGGAAAGTGTTTCATATTCTATGCTTAACGCATGATTTTTCTTTCTTCTTTAGTCTTATTTTGCATTTATTTTATTCTTAATTTTTTAGCCTTATACTGCTTTATAGAAACTTTGGCACAGTTGTCACATATACCCCATATTGGAGCGATTTTTTTCCGACGCCAATTTGGCGAAAATATCAACAGCATAAACAACAATATCCGGGTTACCATGTCAAGCAAAATAACGACACTTTGGCGACAGTTAAGTACCCGTTGTGTATATGACATTGGCGTCAGAAAAAAATAGCGCCAACATGGGGCGTATATGACATCTGTGCCGAAACTTTAATGATTAAACTCTTCGCTCCACTCACCTTGCATATAGTATAAACTATAACACAGATAGCGCAAAATAATAGACAGTTTGATACTTTTCCACTGTAGGGGCTTTGGCGTTTTTAAAAAAAAGCTTGGTGTAATTTGGGCATCAGAAATTGAGATTTGGGTACTTTTCCGTTATACGGATACCATTGTCGCCAAGCGTAATAGTAGGCGCAAAATGAAAATCACGTGAATTGAGGCATTTGAAAAATAAAAGAAAAAATATTGTCGATACTAAAGTGAGCATTTAAAAAATATAACATTTGAAAATTCCAGACTTTTACGAACTATTTCATTAAATCACAAATATATACTTAAAATAATTGAACAAACAACTGTTATAAAATAAAGCAATAAAATAAAACTCATATTAAACTGCTAGCATAAAATTACAAATATCTTTTAGCATTTTGGAATAATTGGCGCATTTACATTTTGGCATGGTGTCCGTACAACGGAAAAATATTGAGATTTGTTGTCAAATCATATAAACAGCTATGAAAACAAACTTGATGAGAGTTTTTTTTTTATATATATGTTTATTTTATATGTATATTATTCATGTTTTTATGTACAAATTACATCTGTTTCTGTATAAAATTAGAGAAACGGCTTTTTTATGTTAAATAAATCGTATAAATATCGAAAAAAAAAATGCGTGTGTATATAAAATGAAACAGTGGATAGGTTCCCGGAAAATATGTTGCCAAATTTCCTTTTTCGCCAAGGCACCTATATTGGAAAAGTACCTAAAGCACATTAAAATCGCGCAGTTAGGAGCTCATACAGTACAGCGTCGTCTATTGGCGGTTATTTTATTTTTATTGGCGGTTATTTTATTAGTAGCATCGGGAGGAAGATGTAAAGATGTACTTTAAATTCTCACCCATAGATTTTGAAAAAATATCTTAAAAGAGCGGAGTTTAAATTAAATTTTGGTGACCTCCTTTATGAAAGATGAATGGTTTTAAATGGGAATTTCGCCAAATCAGCCAACTATCGCCAAGTTGGCCAACATTTGGCGCTACTGTGGTAACCCTGCATTAGTATTTTTCAACAATTACTCATTTCAATGAGGTGGTCCTACCGGAATCGTGAGGGACACACAGAGACTTGGATTTTATATAAATAGATGGCTGTTTCATAATAATAGAAGCCACAAGTCCAGCAGAAGAAAATAACTCGGTTAAGCGGGACTCTATTGCTGTACAAAACATATTTCAATTTTAAGACTTAAAGCACACGTTTTATTTTATGTAAAATGACGTCATTCCCATCCGCTTAAGAATTCCACATTTACGATCTACTCTTAAACATCTACAGTAAAGCATGCATAGCACATCCCTATCGCGAAATAATGCACAAATGCAGCAAAAAGATTCCGTCATTCAAGAAAATCGAAAAAAGACAACTATCTAATGATTCATAGATACTTACAATTAAATATAGTATATAATAGCTCCATTGTTTTAACAGAAATCATTCGTTTATATTTTTTTCAAAATAGCACGTATTTAAATTACATTTTATTTCGGTTGTTACGAGAAAATGTCAACAAAAATATATAATTACTATTTTAAAACTATTTTTCCTTTACTTTCAACAGAAATGGAGTACTTCGGTTGCCAATATTAAGCAAATGGCTCCAAAAACTACTACTACTACAAAAAAAAAAAAAAAAAAAAAAAAAAAAAAAAAAAAAAAAAACTGATATTTCAAAAATAAATGGAGATACAGTTTTCAAACAAAATGCATTTAAAAGAACTTCTTTTTTCCAATACGACGGTATAAAAATTGAAAATGTGCGATGCTTAGAAGTTAAAAAAATTGCTAAAAAGTATTTAATCGTAATGCTTTGTTTTACAGCTAGCTTCTGTAAGGTAACGTTATTTTTTGGACACAAAATAAGCCGGGAGAAAGAAATAACATACCTTACCGGAGGCAAAAAAAAAAAAAAAAAAAAAAAAAAAAAAAAATCAAGTGGGTAAGTGTGATCATAGATCGCACAGAGGGTTTCGTTTAATATTCCTTTCAAAACGTCCAGTACATTTATCGTCATGGAATACCTTCTAAATTTAGGCAAACCCATCCTAAACTATCTTAAAGTTTCAAACATATTCGCCTTGTTATATTTCCTAATTTTCTTCGTGCCCCTCTGTGACGAAGTTAATATGTTGAGGAGAATTAAATAAATAAAAAGAGTTAATTTGCTGTTGGATAAAATAAACAATCTGGAGTGCCGTAAATAGAGTGATCGTATAGCTAAGATGATAAGGTTGACTTGCAGTAAAAATAAAAAAAAGAAGGATGAATAAGTAACTGTAACATTCTTACTTAATGATGAGATAACACATTGAAGAGACAGCAGTTATAAAAAATCTTCTTTATTCGTTGATTCACTTGAGAGGTGGACCGCAATTAGCAGTAGGTCACCGTACACATTTAAAAAAAAAACGTTCCACGTAGAATTATTAAAAACTTGGAAGCAATTCCATGATAAAATAAATGCAGGCTAAAGCTGGTTCTTAGAGAATGTCTTGAAGATACAAAGTCCAAATTCGAAAAAGCATTGAATTAAATTCCATCAGCGATCTGCGACAAACTTTTACTTATTAAATGAGCACCTTAGAATAATATTATCGCTGAACGGTGTTCGCAATCCTTCAAACAGGCACTAAGGCCCGATTTGAAAAAGACAAAACACGTTGTCAAAAATACATCTTAAACTTTCGTAAAATCTTAAAATCTGTTAAAAAACTGGCTGCATTGATATATGTACTACATAAAAGGGGTTTACAAAACTACCTCCAGAAATGATTTAAATCTATTCGTGAAATTAAATTTGCGTATGAACTGTAGAACGAATAGTAGCAAGAGAAAACGAAACTACTGTCCCAAGAGGAGACACACCTTCAATATGACGCGGTCGACGTCACGCTGTTTCTAAAAATAGAACAGAGGAAGGGGAAAATCTGAAATCAGAACTTATCTGCTACTTGTGGTAAAAGGGAAAGAAAAAAAAGCGATTTGAACCAAGATAAGTATAGTAAAGTAATAAAAGTATATAAAGTATAATATATAAAAGTATATAAAGTAAATAAAGTATAATATAGTACTCTCTTCTAGCTATCTTGATTTGAACGATGTTTGAGTTGAAAATAAATAGTTTAAAACGTGAGATAATAATGCTGCATTACAATTTAAAAAAAAATAAATAATAAATGTGAATACTACATCACATTACCCCCATTTGCCGAACAAAATTTTGGATGACCAAAAGGTGAAAAAGGTAAATCTTGAAAGAGCTTTTTCAACAAAGGGAAAACAAAATTTTAAAAGCCAAGGAGCAAAAAAATGTAGAATAAAATTTAAGTTAAAATTTGAAAGTCATAATAAAAATTTTAAGTGCATGTGCACATTTAGGGAACGTACATGTACAGTGACCTAAAGAGAAAGAAAAAGAATATACATCAAGTAGTACATTCAAATTTCAATAGTATACATAACATGATAGTATACAATAATATTAATATCAAGCCCCATTGCAATGACAGGCAAAGAAAGGCACCTTCCTGTAAAGTGATCTCTAAAAATTAAAATATTACCCCATATAATATTTTAAAATTAATAATAAATCCAAAAGCTAAATATTTTTTTTTTTTTAGCCAAAAGAGACCACAAAAAAAAATTTGAATTCAATAAGATAAAAAATAAGGTACACTTATGAATCAAAATTTATAAAGTTGCAAAAGTAAAGCAACATAAAGTCAGAAGTACCCTCTCTAAATATACTCTGACTGCCTAGGAAAAATAAATCATAAAATTGAAACATTCGAAATGAAAAATCATTTCTACTAATCAATTTTCTCATAATATTGAAACATTCAAAATGAACAAGTCATTTCTACTAATCAATTTCCTCATATATTGAAACATTCAAAATGAATAAATAAATCATTTCTACTAATCAATTTTCTCATAAATATTGAAACATTCAAAATGAATAAATAAATCATTTCTACTAATCAATTTTCTCATAAATATTGAAACATTCAAAATGAATAAATAAATCATTTCTACTAATCAATTTTCTGCATATTTATAAAAATAAATTGCAATGAGAAAGTCGAGAATATTTTACTTGTATATTCCGACAACCTAGGACTTAAATTTCATTAATCATAATAGTTAAAAAAAAATTGTCATAATCAGGAAAAATTTTAAAATTACCAAGCAAGTGTACCATAAAAATATTTAGTTTAATTCCTTCAATAATTTAATAGTAAAATTTAAATTTCTATGCTTGTAAAGAAAAAGTAAATTATTTTAAATTAACTTTAAACAACAGTTGAAATTAAACAGGGCAGCAAAATTTAAAAATTATTGTAAACAGATAATCCTTCATGATACCTTGATCAGTGGACACATTCAGGAACTCTGTTAACAAATTTATGCAAAACACAAAACTACAGCTGCATCCGATCTCCATAAGAGACTTCTGAGATCTTGTGCAAGATACTTAATTAAATAATTCAGCATAGAAAAAGAAATAAAAAAAATAGTGTATTTTACAGATGGTAAAGAAGCTCTTGGTATAAACCACAAATGGTTGGATAAGAATAGCACTAACTATTCAAACACTTATATTTGGTTGAAAAGGGCACAGTTAGCAACAACACTATCACCAATTATGAACAATTAGCAAAATATGGTGATATACTTTGAAGGAAAAATCGGTAGACACTGCTGGCAAAAAAAGGACAAACCATGGTGGCACATTCAGGAGTAACATAGCACTTAAGGATGATATTAACACAACACACACACCATGACGAGTAGAGGACAAAATCGGTAGTCAAGAAGCACTTTTTAATTATGATTCTTAGAGAATTGTTGAAGATTCACTCACGAACACTTCAAAAAAAAGATGCGCTGGAAAATATTTTCACTAAGAACTTGTGCTTTTCTTCGTATAAAAGGTGCAACTAAAAATTTTCTTCATTTAAAATATATATATATATCTTCATAATCAATTTAAAATAATTTTCTTGCATAAATTGAAAAAGTGAGGCATATGGCAGATTAAAAATTTTGAAGCAATTGGGTTACGAAATAAGGAAAAGGCACTATGATAATAATTAACAGATAAAAATTTTCAGCAATAAGTAAATAAACAAACATTCTTGAGTTTAAACATTTCCTGTAGATCAAATAACAGTAAATTTTATAAATAGTTGTAGAATATGGTAATGATGTAGAAGTCAAACACTTTCAATGCGAGGGTTGACTGGGAAATTCTATTGTTTATGAAAAAAATAATATATATACTGATTTGGCTTCAAAACCACACTGGAGAAGATCAGAAATAAATGGATTTTTTACTACATAAATTACTGAGAATTCACCAGGAACATCAAAGCCGAAAATGGAGCACAAATCTTTATTGGTTGCTGTAAATGAGGAACAGAAATTTTTTTCTGCAGGTATGTATTATAATATTTTCAGTACTTTCAGAACAACATTTCCACACACCAGAGAAGCGTTTCAAAAAATGGATTAATAACAACACTCTTGAAGTCAACTTCAGCAGGTAAGTAAATGTGAATAAGAAAGATGAGTAAATCTATTGTTATATTTGAACATGTAGAATAAATTTTATCAAACTATTTCAGTCATGAGGATGATACAGGAGAATGAATTTTTTAATTTCTTCTTTAAGCAAAAAATATGTCATTAAATTTTGATGAAGCTACATAATTCTGGAAAATTGAAGCACTGAGAGTTACGATGAGAACAGTTTGTAGAAAGCAAACAGAGTTCTTGAAATTTTATAAAGGAACACTGCACTCACCAAACACCAAAATCGATATTAGCAGTCAAATCGTGCACTAGATGACAAAAATATCTTGAGAACAAAACTGGAAGGTGGTACAACAAGAATAAGTAAATTTTTTTTTTATAAAAAGCTATTGAAGGTATTATAAATTGATACATTTAAAAGCAGAGAAGACTTCAAAAAAATCATGCAGGATATATTTTACAGCTACGAATTTCATGAAGAACTTCAGCTCCTTTGCAAGTAATAGATAAGAACAACTTCAGTAAAATAATTTAAACTTCAATAATTATCACAGATTCCAAGGGGAAAAAATAATTTGCTTCAATAAATATCTTAATTTTCATAATATATCTTCAAATTTATTTAATATTTTATTTCAATATATTAGTGCCATAAAATCAAATTTAAAAACCCAATATAAGAATAAGTATCAAAACCATAGCCTCTTGTTAAATAAATTTGTTCTTAAAATCAGAGAACAATTTTTAGAATTCATTTCAAAATTCATTAAAGATTTTCTATTATATAAATATCTTTTAATGCACCATAAGAATAAATAAATAAATTTCTTGATTTTTAAAATAATATTTCATTCTTCTATAATTTAAAAACAGCAATAATTTTGTCAAGACATATCTCAAAATGAAAACCAGTTACGGAATTTTTTTTTTTTTTTTAATTATACTATGCTCACAAATTTAAAATCATGGAATAAGAAGTATTGCAAATAGAACAAAATTTTCATTACGATGTTTGATCGATCTTCAGCCGTTAAAAAAGCAAAATGTTCCATCTGAGAACAGCAGAATATTATAATTTTCTTAAAATTCCATTAAAAAATAATAATTTTAAATCAATTTATTTGAATTTACGCCAGTATTTTTCAATAAAAGTAACAAATCTGCAAAATTTTATGCAAAAGAAAATTCAGTCGGGAACAAAATTTCTTCTAAGATAAAAACTTACGTTTTCTTTTTATAAGAATAGAAAATATTGCAAAAAAAGGAATAACGGCAAATATGATGTTGAAACATTTTCAAAATTTCATTAAAAAGAGCAGTTCTTCTATTTGAGAACAAAAATCTTCTTTAAAAAAAATGCATCAATCGTCAAAAAAATAAGTCATTAAGTTATTTTTTTAAGGCATTACGTTGTAATCAAAAAGCAACAACGCCGAAATGTTCTTTTTTTGTCACGGAAACCAAATGTGACGAAGTTAACTATGTTGAGGAGAATTAAATAAATAAAAAGAGTTAATTTTCTGTTGGATAAAATAAACAATCTGGAGTGCCGTAAATAGAGTGATCGTATCAGCTAAGATGATAAGGTTGACTTGCAGTAAAAATAAAAAAAAGAAGGATGAATAAGTAACTGTAACATTCTTACTTAATGATGAGATAACACATTGAAGAGACAGCATTTATAAAAAATCTTCTTTATTCGTTGATTCACTTGAGAGGTGGAAGGCAATTAGAAGTAGGTCACCGTATACATTTAAAAAAAAAAAAAACATTCCACGTAGAATTATTAAAAACTTGGAAGCAATTCCATGATAAAATAAATGCAGGCTAAAGCTGGTTCATAGAGAATGTCTTGAAGATACAAAGTCCAAATTCGAAAAAGCATTGAATTAAATTCCATCAGCGATCTGCGACAAACTTTTACTTATTAAATGAGCACCTTAGAATAATATGATCGCTGAACGGTGTTCGCAATCCTTCAAACAGGCACTAAGGCCCGATTTGAAAAAGACAAAACACGTTGTCAAAAATACATCTTAAACTTTCGTAAAATCTTAAAATCTGTTAAAAAACTGGCTGCATTGATATATATACTACATAAAAGGGGTTTACAAAACTACCTCCAGAAATGATTTAAATCTATTCGTTAAATTAAATTTGCGTATGAACTGTAGAACGAATAGTAGCAAGAGAAAACGAAACTACTGTCCCAAGAGGAGACACACCTTCAATATGACGCGGTCGACGTCACGCTGTTTCTAAAAATAGAACAGAGGAAGGGGAAAATCTGAAATCAGAACTTATCTGCTACTTGTGGTAAAAGGGAAAGAAAAAAAGCGATTTGAACAATGTTTGAGTTGAAAATAAATAGTTTAAAACGTGAGATAATAATGCTGCATTACAATTAAAAAAAAAAATAATAATAAATGTGAATACTACATCACACACCCCTCCCGAAATAATACGATATGTCACATGACGGGTATCTGTCAAATTTAGAAAAGTGCCCCCCTTAGGAGCGGGGGGAGTGGGCAGATGGTCATCATGATTTTTGACGCGACCTAATTTTTAAAACTTTTGTTATGTTTTATAAGCTATATTAAAGTTTCTAAACAGATCGTTCAGTTATATTTCCTAATTTTGCTCGCGCACCTCCCTTAACCACCCCCCTCCCTCGAAATGCGACGCGCCATTCTTCTTTATAATTTTTTATCATGTGTTATAAAGTATCTTACAGTTTAAAACAGATCGCATTGATAGATTTACTACTTTAAATGAAATCACGGTCTGTTAGTTCCAGATTCCACCACCAGGGAGCGCACTCTATTCTTAACAAAAGCGTATGTGAACGAAACTCCTTTACACAACCTAAAAGTAGCTATGTTACTCGAGGGTGTGGCGGTCTTCAGTAAGAATTTAAGATATTTGTTGAAATTACTATTCGGAAATAGTGGTTACTTATCTTTTGACAAATTTATATTTAATAATTAGCATGTATCTTTGGACTCCGTAAAAAAAACCGCACCTGAAACGATATGAAACGCAAAGGTAAAAAAAAAAAAAAAGTATTTCGCCCTCCCCCCACCTGCCAGAAATTTCACGCGCCATTTTTTATAAACTTTTTCTTATGTGTTAAAGTTTCAAACATATCGCCTTGTTATATTTCCTACTTTAAATGAAATTGCTGTCTGTTAGTTTCACATTCCACCACGAGGGAGCCTACTCTATTCTTAACAAAACTGTATCTGAACGTAACTCCGTTAAACAACCTATCAGGAGATATGCTAGTCGAGTGGATGGCGGTCTTAACCAAGAATTTATTATATTTGCTGAAATTACTCTTCGAAAATAGTGGTATGAACACTTATAAAATGTTTGATATTGAATTAGTAATAGTTATTTCATCACGCCATCTAAAAACCGCACGCAAAACAGTACAAAAAGCCCTGTTATACTGCCTAATTTTGTTCGAGCTCCTTACCCCCCCCCCCCCCCCCCCTCAACCGGAACGTGACGCGCCATTTATAATCGTTTAGTATTTGTTATAAATTATCTTAAAGTTTCAAACAGATCACTTTGTTGAAATTCCTACTTAAAATGAAATCGCGGTCTGTTAGTTCCATATTCCACCACCAGGGAGCGCACTCTATTCTTAACAAAAGTGTATCTGAACGAAACTCCTTTACACAACCTATTGGTAGATACATGGGTCGGGGGGGGGGGGCGGTCTTAACCAAGAATTTAATATTTTTGTTGAAATTACTATTCGAAAATAGTGGTATCAATACTTCTGAAATTTCTATCTGGCATAAGTAACATTTATGCTGTATTTTTAAAAACCGGACACCGTTCAGAAGAATACTGCAATGAAACATCACGTGACAGCCTTTTAAAATAAGTATATAATAGAAATAAACCAATTAGTGAAATTAGCGAGCCCCCCCCCCCCCCCCCTTTTACCAGAAATTTCACGCGCCAATCTTTATTTAAACTTTTCTTATGCGTTATGAACTAACTATCTTCAAGTTTCAAACAGATCGCCTTGTTAGATTTCCTAATTTAAATGAAATCGCGGTTCTTGAAATCTCGTGCCTTCTTTAGGGTTTTTTTATAATACAGTACGCATTTGATAGAAATAAAACCTATTAATTAAATAATAATTAATATCGCAGCTTGTAATTAAGATAGGAGTTAGAAATGGACATCAATGAAATCAGCGAAGATTTCACGCCGGGATGTCTGAAAATTTAATCTAAAAATTTAATATTTAAAAAGTTTAAATTTCGTATTAAAATATCTACTATGAGAAACCACGTGACCCAGCGTCATTTTTCTGGAGAGAAAAAATTATGGTAGGCCTTGGAAATCAAATCTATGGACACCTGCTTTCGTAATGGAAGAAAATTAAATTTTTATCGATCGATTTTTAGAGGATTTTTTAACTTATACACATCGCAGAGAAACGATCTGTATACCAAATGAAAGTAGATTTTTTTCTGCGTATGTCTGTGTAAGTTAAAAATTTCTCGCCCAAAAACTTTCTGAGATACAAGTCGATTTAAAAATGTCCAATACACTTTTTTGCTTAAAGCGCGCTCTGGCAAACCTACAATTTCGAAGCGCAGATGTGTGGCAACCCGGAGGTAGAGGTCTGCACGGGCCCGGGCTTGGCCCGTACCCGGCCCGCGGGCCGGCGGAATGAAGGCGAATTTTCAAACGGGCCGGCAGAATTAGGACAATTTTTTCAACGGGCCGGCAAAAAACTTAATCGGGCCTATCGGCCCGATATAAGAATTTAAGCGAAGCAGATAAAATACGAGCCATTTTCAATGAATATGATTTTCTCGAGAAGTATAAATGTGCGTCACGAGCCCATGCGAGTTTAACAACATCAATACAGAAATGTAACATGTCCATCGTAGAGATCGGCATCGTACAGTGGGTAGCGGTTGTTGCAGCAACTGGGAACCTGAAAATTTGAGCATGCGCATCAGCTCTGGATTTTTGCCTGAGTGAAGGACCAGATCGAAAATAAACACAGTTTTTTTAAAAAAAGGAAATCTAGCTATACAATAATGAATGTTTTAGTAGTTGACAGATTAAAGACTATGAAAATGAAACATTTTCTAAATTCTAAAGTTGTGACAACTTATGCAGTTTTATATTTATATTAAATAAAAACAATAAAAAATTAGACTCATTCATAGATTTTTTTCTTCATAAAAACAACAACAGAAAGAGATATGATTATTTTACAAAAAAACATTACTGGATACACGAAACTCGCTGTGCAGCAATCTCAAAAATCGTCAATGCCACGGTCAGTAACGCGCGTATGAAACAGAAAAAAACATCACTGGACACTCGAAAGTCGCTGTGCAGCTATCACTAAAATGCACGAAACTCGTCAATGCCGCGGTCAGTAACGCACGTATGAGCGCTCCGCGCCCATAAACCGAAAAAAAACATCATTGGACACACGAAACTCGCTGTACAGCAATCTCTAAAATGCACGAAACTCGTCAATGCCGCGGTCAGTAACGCGCGTATGAGCGCTCCGCGCCCATAAACCGAAAAAAAAATCATTGGACACACGAAACTCGCTGTACAGCAATCTCTAAAATGCACGAAACTCGTCAACGCCGCGGTCAGTAACGCACGTATGAGCGCTCCGTGCCGATGAAACCGAAAAAAACATTATTGGACACACAGAACTCGCTGTACAGCAATCTCTAAAATGCTCGAAACTCGTCAATGCCACGGTCAGTAACGCGTGTATGAGCGCTCCGCGCCCATGAAACCGAAAAAAACATCACTGGACACACGAAACTCGCTATAAAGCAATCTCTAAAATGGACAAACCTCGTCAAAGCCACGATCTGGTAACAACAAACTGGTAATAACAAAAATCTATTTATCGTCTCGCCAAATCGTTATATGTCTGCAGATTGAATTGTCAATTTTTTTCAAAACGCGCCAAAATGCCATTTTTGTAAATGATTGCCTATCTGAAACTACGACATAAACAAACAAGTGTGGCGGTTACTTTCTAAACCAAAGTGATTTTATCAGCGTTTTAAAAAAGAAAATTCGAGAAATATTAAAAATTACAAAAATATAAACTACAAAAATGAAGTGCTTAAAATAACTTCTTTTACCATTATGTTAAAGTTCTGATAACTTATGTAATTTTATATTTTTGTTAAATAAAAACTATAAAAAGTAAGACTCATTTGTAGATATTATTGTGGCACAGATGCCATATACGCACTACGATGGCGCGATTTTTTTTCTAAATCCAATTTGGCGAAAACCTCGTTTTCGAATACCAGTTACATATATATTTTTAAAAAGGGAATAACAATAAATAAAAAAATGTTTAATTAATAACTATAGAACAAAGCAATTTATATAATTTAAAAAAGAAAATAAAAGTAAATAAACAATTTATCAATAAATAAACAACAACCGGTTACCATATCAAGCAAAATAACGGCACTTTGGCGCCAGTTAAGTACCCCGGTGCGTATATGACATTGGCGTCAGAAAAAAATCTCGCCAACGAGGTGCGTATATGACATCTGTGCCGTTATTTTTTCTTAAAAACAACAGCAAAAAGATATATGATTATTTTACATAAGAATTAAGTGAAAACACAAAGCAAAATTCGTTATTTTTCGAGAATATGAGCCTTGTCACTTTTTTTAGGCATCAGAAAGAGAGATTTTCTGCCAACTGATGTAAACAGCCATGAAAACAAACCTGATAAGATTTTTTGCTTATTTATTAATTATAAGAATACTCTTAAATTTATCAAATGGCTTTGTTTAGTCGTTATTATTATTACTAATAAAAAAATACCTAACTTAAATCAATAATTAAAAAATAGGTATATCTTTTTTAAAACTGTGTTTATTTTCGATCTGGTCCTTCACTCAGGCAAAAATCCAGAGCTGATGCGCATGCTCAAATTTTCAGGTTCCCAGTTGCTGCAACGACCGCTACCCTCGTACAGTTGCAAGATGTCTGATTCAGAGTTTAATTTTTTTTTTCAGCAGACTCGTGCCGGAACGAACTGGTCTTAACACTAGAACGCCCGGAAGGAGTCGATCCGATTCCGACCATATGGTTAAATGTTAACTGGAACCAGAAATTCTTTCATAAAATAAGTTAAATTTCAAACACGCAGATTTACGTTAACTAAATCAGTTAAATAATTTTAAATAAAAATTCTGGTGTCAAATATTTTTATGAAAATTGAGTAAAATTTCCGGGCGTTCTAGTGTTAATCGATCTCAGGATGTATAGAACAGTCATTGTGTTTTGTAGTATTAATAGTGATAATGAACTTCTCTTAACAGCATCTTTGGAAATATACCTTAAGGTGGTTCTCATATTCACTGCTCAACAATGCGCAGCTTTCAGACACATTTTCTGACAAAATTTTTAACTATAAAGGCATAAAATTGACAGACCTGCCTATTGAAGGCATTTGGAAACGAATAGCTTTTTCCATATTTGATAAATTATTTACAGAGATTCCTGTTATGTGACTGTACGTTTTTCTCCTTTCCTGTGCCATCACTTCCGGAAATTCGATTCAAAACGCTAACTTTGACAGTATTTTCAGAAAGATATATTACTTTTATCTATGAAAAAAAACGACATTTACATAGCTTCTGAATAAGAAATACCTGCCAATCTTACGCGTTTCCGAAGAGAAAATAATTCATAGATGTGTCAAAATGTAGCTCCTTTGGATTTGAGAAAAGCCTTAAAAATGAAAGAAATATTTTCACAAATCTACTTTTTACTATACAGCTTCAAAAGTTATCATGTATTTAATCCTTTATTCTGATGAACTACATTAATCTTTTAATGAATCCTTATTTCCATTTTGAAATGTCTGTAGACACGATGACTAAAACACTGTAAGTAATCGCTAATGTTTACTATTGTGTGTTTTCTGTTTTGCGAACATTATAGTCTCTCTATTCTAAAAAAAAAGTAACTACCGCTGTCACCGCCGCCGCCGCCGCCGGTTTTGAATTTTGTGTGACTAGAGGTCTTTCTTCGTTAATATTAAGAAAAATAATGCATACAAAAATATGAAAATCAGTGGTGTTATACAGAAATGCTTGATAAACACGCTCAAGCAGACAGTTTTAAAATCGAAGAATTATTTTAAGAGATATTTAATGCTAAAGTTGGACAAAATCGTTCCACTAAAAAAGTTTTATAGCAGCAAAAACTATACATGGCAGTGTAATCATTTTTAGATCATTTTATGCGTTAGAATTTGCCGGAGTGCAGATTGCATTAATTTTTTTATTTTGACTCATTTTTTGAGGTTTTATTTCTATTTTAAATTCAGATTTTCAGCATTTCTAGAGATATTTTTTACATTATTTTAGAAAATGGTATTAATTTATACTGTTGCCAAATGTATAAACAGCGGAAGCAATAATGTTTGCTTCAAAAAAAAAAAAATATATATATATTTATACGTGTAAATAAACTAAAAATTTATTTACACGTGACTATTATAAACAGAAAAAAACATTTGGAATTAGGATTAAATAATTATGTACAAAAAGCAGGAACTTATTAAAAATTACGTCATAAAAACTATAATTACACGTGAATTTTAAGAGAGAAAGGAATTTGTAAAATAATAAATTTATTAACATGCGTTAGAAGTCTTAAATAGGAGAAATTACGTCATATTTATGTCACATTACAGTTATTACATAAAATGAACACAAAATAATATTGCAAAACGGTTTAAATTTAAAAATTGCGCTAGACATTTATTTGATATTTTGAGAGGATACTCTTTAACTATTTTTGTTAGGAAAGCGCAAATAATATTTCATTTCTAACAAAAGCATTTTCACGTGAATATATTTAAAAGAGAAAGAATAGCTTGGTAAAAATTAAATTAAAAACGATTAATTTAAAATGTCTCATTTAAAAGAACTTTCTTTTCGCTTTGTTAAAAAATACCAGGAGACAAAGACTCTGTTTACTTAATTCCTTTTATATTAGCTTATTTTGAAATGTTGTTACACGTGTCTACGCCATCAAGTTATTTTTATTTCGACGTTTTATTTTTATTTTTATTAATGTTGTACTAATTTATTTGTTCTTTCGTTATTTAAAATAAAAATTATGTCAATTTGTAGAGTGGTTTGGCGATTTATATAATTTTGCGAAATTGGTCGACGGGATAATCAAGCAGTACCGCAGCGGATTTTGCGTTAAAATACCCCAATCAAAGAGAAATGAATAGAAATTCGTTTATCGGGAGATCGCCACTGTTTTTTAAATTATAATTCACTCTTTCGAAATCTTTTTTAAAGCCGATCAAATTAGCGTGCATTTAGAGTTTGCGGTGTCTGGACGGGGGTTGGCGAGCGTAGCTCGTAGGGGGCCGAGCCCCCTAGTAATGTAAAATATACTGCAAAATGTTCCCATAATTATGTTTGTAGTATTCATTAAAAGAATCGTAATTGTATGTTGAGAAAAAACGGATTTTTTTTTTTTTTTTTGTAGAAATTGTGTCGGGCCGGGCCTGTTTTCACTGATTTTTGTACGGGCCGGGCCGAGAACTGTAAAAATGCAAACGGGCCGGGCCCGGGCTGAACTTCCAATTTTTACACCGGGCCGGGCCAAGATAGCTTTCGTTCGGGCCGGGCCTGGAAATTCCGGCCCGTGCAGACCTCTACCCGGAGGAGAAATGAAAATATTTCAAGAGTCCGTTCGTACCTGCATTCATTTTATACCGTTTCTTCGTTAATGAGACGTAAAATTGGGAGTTTTTAATTAATAACGGCCGTTAATTACGACTTTTTCAAAATTTTATGATTTGTCGTTTGATCTCAGGTGTCCAGCGTGTATGTAAAATTTCAATTCTCCAACATATATAGTTTCTGAGAACGCGCTCTGTGACGGACAGACAGACAGAGGAGTGAGACGAATAGGGTTTCGTCAGATGAACGAAACCCTAAAAACAGTCGAAGTGTTGTACACACGAATCAAATGAAAACCCAATATAAAAATGTATAAATTCATATAACAGACGCAAAATAATACAGCTATAAATGAACTTATTTCCATACATCATTGGAGCAATAATATTAAAATACGCCAATATTTCCATAATCGAGTTTTTATCATGCTTCAGTATATTTTTCCACACTTATATGACGTTATATATTCACCACGTCTTTTATATTTCCAATATGACGTAATATTCCATTTTTTTAAATTCGTCAAATTAATTAAATAATTATAACTTTTCACATGAAAATCATAAAAAAGAAAAATTATGACGTAATATTCACATTTGTTTTTAATTCGTCAAACTATTTATTTTAATTTTCAATTTTCACGTGGAAATCTTGCAGTAGAAAAGTTATGATATAATATTCCCTTTTTTTAAATACGTCAAACCATTTATTTAATTTTTTCACATGGAAATCTAGCAATAGAAAAGCAATTGTTGTGGTAAGAATTTTATTGTGGATTTTTATTTGTTGGCAACAGCTATAACGAAAAATGTTTAACTTTGATTGGAAATTGCTGTTAAATTGGTGGTTTTTTATTAATTAAAAGTATTAATGAAAATTATAACTATAAGTTATTTTGATTCCGGGTTACTTTAGTTGCCTCAGCCGTGTTTTAATACACATGTACGTAATATTTCACAATTTATTTCAATCGATTGAGTTATCTTTCGTGTCAAGCTATCCAAAAATCATAAGTAAAATTTATGTAAATGTTTTGTTTGCGTCATAGTAGCCAAATTAAATGAAATATATGCAGATCGATAACATGACAGAAAGAAAATCCGTTAGTTTTTTTTTAAATTCTTCATTTAAAGAAAATAATCTGTAACATTTGCTGTTCAGTAAAAAGAATAAATAAATAATTACTGTTAAGTTTGCTGCTTTTAATGAGCACGTGGGAGCATGTTCAAAGTTTAGTCATATATGCATTTCTTGCTGTATACTTTGCACTTACATCTGGAGTCCCTGATGACCGATAATTATAAACAGTGAAGTTTATAGCAATAAATGAGGAGTGTCTCATTTAAGCCAATACAGCTCAAATCAATGAGTAATGTAGAAAATTTCCGTAGAAACAAACGAAATTTTTTGAAATACAGATAGTTTTGGCCGAATTTTCAGCAGCATTTCCCCCGCAAACGAATGTTTGGCGAAACTCAGATTTTGGGCCGAAAACGTAACAAATATTTCGGTCGATCTACACTTAAAGTTACTAAAATTTTTAAATCTATTATACGCAACTCGTTAGTCGCTTATTCTCTGATCTCTAATGCCAGATATTTAAGATCTGATTGCTAATCTTTACCTAAGAAAGCCATTTTAAAAACTAATATTCATATACTATTTATTCTTTCCTTTAAATTACTAAAACAACCAAAGATTTGAAAAGTAAAAAAAATAACAAAATTAACAAAAATCGTATTCATAACATCTAAAGGACAACATTTTTATCCAGAAATATTTCTCTACATTCATCTATTTACTTTATTCAGAATCAATAAAAAATGTAATCCCACTAATATCAAATTCATTAAAAAAAAAAAAAAAAAAAAAAATGCATCTAAATTTAACTCATATCCGCAGATAAAAAAGAAAGACCATATTTTCCCTTTAAATAGGGACTTTCTCAGTAGCATAGTGTTTCGCGGGTGCATTTGTGATAAGAGCCGTTGTGAGGTACGCGATTTAGACGCTAGTTAATAAATGTGAATATTAGATACCTTTGTTGCCATGCAACTGGTATAAATTCTCAACTTTTAAAAATGACGTTTACTTCATCAATGGGGCGATGAGATAGAAAGATGCACGCGCATGAAAATAAATGTATTAGAGAAATTTAATTATTAGAGAAATACTACCTAATTTTGGAATGGAATTAATTAAATTTAAAATCTGGGTCCCCCTGTTTTCCAATTTCGGGCCCTGCAAAATTTTCTAAAAAGGAAGCACGTACTTCTCGTGCCTCTTTGGTAATCAGGCCCTGAACGTCATCCGATAGTCCAAGCTGGTGATTGCTCAACTTTTAGTTCGAATAAACTTTCGAGAAGTTTTTTCGCCTTTTTGTCTGGAACGACTTTTTAATAGAACGTTAAACTAAGGAATAACAATGGCCACGAATTTGACCATTGCAAACGAGAGTACCGATTTAGAAATTGATCAAGAAGGATATAGGAACATAGCTATTATAAGAAACGTGTCTTCGTCAACAATTAATCAGAGTTCCACTAGTGACATTTCTCAAAGAGACGATAACGACCTTAGAATTGTATGTGATGTAGTAGAAAGTTTAGTACAGAAAATATGCGAAGATGAAGAGAAGGAAAAAAAGCAAAGAGATATCACCTTAAAAATGAAACCAAAAATACAAATGGTAACTAGAAGAATGACATTGACGAAAGAAGCGGAAAAGACTGAGGAGAAAAACGAAAAAATTGCATCGAAAACTGGCTTGAGAGATTCCGATGTAACTGTTCTTGAAGATGATATTGCATCGCTTGATTTGGTTTTAACTGCCCTCAACTCCATTAATCGTAAAGTACATTTCGAAGAATTAAAAAAGTACATAAGAAGCAATTATCCATATGAAGTAGCTAAACTCAGAAAACCACTAAATTTAGGTATTAAAAATAACCACATCCAAAAATCTGTTGGAGACAAGGGAAGAATTATGTACGAAGTAAAGCAAGTTAAAGAAAATAAAGATGTAGATGAAGATAGTACAGAGTTAGAAATAACGTTCAAAACTACTGCTACAGAAACAAGCTTCCGTGCTTTCCAAAAGAAGAAAGGACGTGCTATGAAGAGCGACAATAACAAGAAAATCATTGTGGATGCTTTAAAAGAGTTGGATAATGAAGGTTTTTCAGCAACTCGTGTAAAAAACTTAACCAACATGAAAAAAAAAACTATCATTAAAAGAAGTTCGTGACATTTTGGAACAATGTGTTAAAGCTGCAGAGGTGGAGAAAATTAAGAAGAAAAACTCCATTCTGTACAAGTTAAAATAACATATGCAGCGCCCCAAAATTTTAATATTAAATGTGTCTGAAAAAATTCTGGCAGCTTTACTTTATTTAAAATTTGTGTATTTATGTAGAACATTATATATTAAAGCTGTTGTGTTTATTTGGTATGTACAGTCATCTCTGTTACCTTTTTATTTTTACTCTTCATGGGGGGACACCTATTTTGGCTAGGGACAAAATTTATAAGTTAATTTCTTAATAAAAAAAGCATTTTTTTTTTTAAATATTAAGTTTGAAGCTAACTAAAGACATTAATTATAGAAAAAAAAAAGTTTAAAAACTTTTCTTGCGCTCTTCAAATTTCTTTTTTGGTAATTGTTTGACAAGATTTTTTCCTCCAAGAAAATTTGATGAATTTTAGGCCATTTTTCCTTTTATTCTCACAACAGCATACTCAGAATATGTTGAAAAAAATGTTAGCGAAAATATTCATGTATATAATAAAGGATCAGTTAAATTTAGTAATGGAATTCCAGTAGAAAGTCTGTGAAAAAATAAAATACTTTCGAATATTTGGCGAGAAGGATTTTTCCTCGTCAAAAGCAACCGTTTTTTATGCATCTAAAAATTACTTGTTAATTGTTTTTTAGAATGCGCAGTGTTTAATGAATTTAAACTTAATCAATGAAAGAGTTTCATATTTTTTTGTATTACATATGTGTTTGTATTATATGTGTTGCTTGAGCTATTTAATTTTATCAATGGAAAAATATTTTCGAACCGAAAGGGTACTTTTCGGTTAGTCAGGCACCAGTGTTATATACTATAATTATATGTAAATATACACACATATAAATATGCATATATACATACATTTATATATATGAATGTATAACACTGGTGCCCGGCTAACCGAAAAGTACCAATATTTTATATGTTTTACATGTTACAAATATCTATTTTAAGTTATAGCCAACTGACATTTGATTTTTAGGTACTTGTTAATTATCCCATCGGCCAAATTTCTGTCGCCAAATTGTAAAATTAAATGCCAATAATGGTTGATCGTAAATGTCATATTCACTTAATTTACATCTGTTTTATTTGTTTTTTTATTAATGTTATACTCAAGACCTCCTTATCATAATAATATATGATAAGGGAGTCTTGGTTATACTAATTTACTTGTTCTTTCATTATTTAAAATAAAAATTATGCCAATTTGTATAATTTGACGAAATTGGTCGATAGGATAACAAACAAGTACCGATTTTTAATTATTTAATTTGTTTCTTTCATATTTTCCAAGATGCAAATATTTACTTATGAGTATTATTACATTTGCAGTAATATTAATTTAAAATTTTCTATAAAGTAATAAATAATTCACCCTTGTTTTCTTTTTATTAATGATTTGAATGAAATTTTGCCATAGCTTTATCCTGCAATCCAAGATTTTTTAAGTTTACATGGCTATTTAAAAATAAACTACACATGAAGAATTCTGTTGCTATACATTTGCATATCGAAAGCGTTGTTTCCATAGCAACAAAATCAAATCAACAGTTCTCAATCAGGCTTATTTTTGAGAATGAAACAATTTAAATTTTGTTTTAAATTGTAAAATATGATCGTTAAATTTCATTTTAAATACATATATATGACAAAAATATAGTTAAAACAAACTAAAAATGACAAAACTAAAGTTGTTTAAATTAAACTTCTTTAAACAAATTCAACATAAAAAGTTTTTTTCTTAAGGAGTATTCGACATAAAAGCGTCTTTTTTAAAATTTTATTTCATTGCCAACCGGTGATAAATCAGCAAATAAACAAAATGTTCATTATTTTTTTATGGATACTCTATCGAGGTTCTGCCGAAATTATTTTGTAACTACTTAGTTATCCATCGACCAATTTTGCCAAACTATCAAATTGACATAATTTTCATTTTAAATAACGAAAGAACAAATAAATGGTACTACTTAGTTATCCCGTCGACCAATTTTGCCAAATTATATAAATCGCCACATTATACAAATTGACATTTTTATTTTAAATAACGAAAGAACAAATGAATTAGTATAACATTAATAAAAATACGGCACTTTTCGGTTAGCCGGATGCCAGTGTTATATATACATACATGTACAGTACAACCTCGATATCTTGAATCTGTGGGGAAGAGAAAAAAATTCGACATATAGAGGTTTCGAGTTATCAAGGTTTTGACAAAATTAAAAAAAATCTAATCTCACAAACTGCTTTTTGCTGTAAAAAATAAGATTCATCAAAAAATATACATAATCCACTAATAATTAACAATTACACTTCTCAGAGTTTTACTATCCAATTTGTCATTAAGAAATTCATTCAGTTTTTTTGGAAGAAAAAATCCTTAATTGAAGTCTGCAGTCTTGCAGAATCTTTTTGCAATTGCACAATTTTCTTTAACATAGGAATGGTACCAAATGCTTCAGGACTAATATTTTTGTTTGATTCAAGAAATCTCCTAGCAGGTCAACTGCCTTCTTGGCTTCTTTCACTGTAATTTTTTTATGCTCTTGTTGATCTTTAAATTTCTTCATCTGAAATTTCTGAATTAATGCTCGAAACAATCTCTTCATCTGTCATAGTGCCGCACGTTTCAAACTCATTGTCTACATTCAAGAATTCTTCGAATAAAATCTCAGTGTGACACGACTTTTGTATCGATTCCCACTGCTTTGGATTCAGTACTTCTTTAGTTGCTTGCTTAATGGAATCAACTTCCTCTGTTTCACTGTAAGTTACATATTCTAAAAATCCTGCTATTATGAAACGATTTCTTGTTGTTTCTGTAACAGTTTTCCATGCATAGTCAGCCATTCGCATTGACTGTAAGATGTTGACAGGTGTACTAGTGGTTTACCTTCACCAATATTATTCAGAAGTCTCTCACAATTCGGGTTCGAAAACCAATTTTGAAGCTTCGGATTATCTCCTGGTCGAATAGTTGTAACTTCGAAGTCATGTTTGGTGGCAAAAATTTAACAGTGATATTTTTTAATGTCGGAAGATTAGAGTGGGTTTTACAATTGCCTATGAAGAGGAGAAAGCGTATTTCGCTTTTAGCCATTGTTTTACTGATTCCTATCAGTCAATCAGCAAAAATCGCGTTTGTCATCCAATCATCCTCTTTATAGTTCTTTAAAAGAGGAAGGAGTTCTGAAAACTACTCTTCACAGGAAGCGGCATCACCCGATGCACTTTCACTGCACAAAACGATGTTGTGCCTTTTTTTCGGTGTCAAAGGCCTTCCATTCTTACTCTTTAAGTTCTTTGTATCAACGAAGGGATAAAAGAATGTGAAACTAGCATCCAGATCAAACTGACTCTACAGTTAACAATAGTTAAAAGTAAAAAGTCAAACTAATTTCGTTTGAAAAAATTTCGACATATCAAGGGTTTTGGAAAATATATTTCAAGATAACTATAGAAAATACATAAGAATTTTGATGGAAATGCAGGGGAAATTTAATTTTTCGAGATATTGAGGTCCGACTGTATATACATATAGGTATATATACACATATATGTATATATATAGGGTAGATGTGCCAGTAATGGACACACTTAAGGAATTTCTTTTAAAATTATTTTTTTATTAAGTTATAATTATTATATTCCAGTTTTTTCAATATTATATTAACCTATTAACAATATTTAACCATTCTTATAGTCTCATTTTCAAATATAAATCGAAATTTAATTTTAAATAACAGAAATATATCAAAACACTCAAAAGTCCAGTAATGGACACCCTCTGGACCAGTAATAGACACCCCATAAAAAGTAATAAATATCATTGTTTTTATGACTTTATTTAGAACCAGAATTTAATGACTAAGGAAACAAAATAGTTATTTTCAAATAAATTTAACAATTCAGATACCAGCAATCAATAAAATATTTGTGATAATCATTTACTGTTTGCATCAATTATTGTAATTATAAGAAGATCAATGTTTAAATTATTTTAGATGGATAGTTTAAAATACTAAATATCAGGCAATTACAGCTATCAAATTATTGAAACAGTGGAGTATTTAAAAGGTAATTAAAAAAAAAAGGATTTAAAAGGTAATTAAAAAAAAAAGTTTTGGAATTTGAAATCTAGTCCATGATTCTTTTAATATTCCTCCCCACACCTTTTTTGACAAATTTATTTTTAGAAATAATAGTAAAGTAATTATAAAACATTACTAATATTTCAAAATATTCCTTTTTTGAATGTATTAGTACTATGAATAAAAATAAGTCACTTGTTTATGTAAAAAGTTTTTTCATGAGGCAGCACCCAGTAGCAGAAAATTCTACAAGTGTCTGCAACAGATATTTCAGGGACAAGAAGTAATCTGCATGTAAAATATTTTTACAATTGAAGGGTTAATTAGTCAAACATTCACTTACCTGTAGCGTTTTTATGCATTTTATAAACTTTTATTAATAATAATATTAAGTAATAAAGAATTAAACATAATATAAAGCAAAATAAAGGTTCGAAGAAAAAGAATCTGCAAGGGAGAAAAGAAAATATGCGACTCCTGTCTCCTGCTTTCTGCTACCGAGAGGCAGCATTCCATTTTAAAAATAAGAATATATAAATTAATAATTAATTTGCATAGCTTTTATATTCATCTATCTTTCTAAATACATAGTTTTCCCTTCATTTGTTTTCTCTTATAAGGAAAGGGCAGCTGAAATCACTGCAGGGTGACAAGAAAAACCTGTCTGTTCTTTATGATTCCTACTGTACACATGAGTTAGGGCGATTTGATTGGTCTCCGTTTAACAGGTCTATGATACTGTAGCGATCTCATCTCACATGATCAGTATAAAGCGAGTTACTAGCTTAAAGTAACTGTCTTGGCCTTTTGCTCGACGCTAACGTTCTCACCTCTTTATCATGAGATCCATGGTTTGTATCCCATCAGTGCCAATCGACCACACTCTCTAAAGTGGTCACCCGGATGCATGCAAAATCGCAACCTTCAACAACAATCATCTCTTCTCATAACCAACAGATGGCAGCACCAAATAAATCATATCCAGCAAGCTAAGCCTGTGAAACACACAACTGTAAAACGCTCACAGCATACTACTTAAAACTTGATGGTTATTCAATTATATAGTTTGATTTCCTATAGAGAAATCAGTATCAGCTTCAACAATGAGTATTTGTTGAAAGTACCAATGGCAGGGTTACCACACCAGCACCAAATTTTGACCAACTTAAGGAAATATTGCCAAATTTGGTAGTGCATTTAAAATATAAATATATATTCTACCTTTTAGTGAATTTTGATGAAAGCATGTTTTGTTTTAAAAAATTATATTTATATTTTAATTTTGACTGAAATGCGCCCTTGTTCCAAAAGTGCATGGGAGCAGACTATTCTAATTTCTTCCATGTTTACTACACATTAAGTAGAGGGCCATCAGTGAGTATTTTTGCCCTGGACACAATTATGTACTATTTTCCGAATTTGTAGGAAATATAGAGGAAAAGTCTCTGATAGAAGAGGGAGCTTTTAAAAAATAAAAATTTAGTTTTCAATACCCAGTTGATGTCTAACTGTTCTACAGTGTTTCTTGAATGAAGACAGCTTTGCACTGTGTTTTTGTGTTAATTTGTTAGTTGTGATCTTGCGCATACTCCAACAGAAGTTGTTCAAGACTGTTTGCAGGCATCATAAATGTGGAATGCACGATTGGATAAAATGACAATTTCAAAAGAAAGCATGTATTTAAAAATTGTTAAAACTGGGATATTTTTGCATAAAGCGTTAAAATCAATGTAAAATTTCTATCCCTCCAGTTTTGAAAATTTTCATAGCTTAAAAGGCTTGATAAATGCCATCACAACTGTGAAAGTACGTTTCTTTATAATGCCAGAGAGGCTACATACATACAGACACAAAATGTAAGATCAGATTGAATGATTTTCCCCCCAAACCATAGCAACCCATATTACAAAATGTGGTGATATTTGCCTGGATAAGTTAAACATTTGCTTGGCAGTAGGGTCCTTTTATATAAGAGTAGCGACATATGAAGTATAAGCTTGTTAATCTGCCCCATTCATCTATTTGAAATCACTCAGGCAAATATCGTTAAATTCTAGAATTGAAGTTTGCCATAGTTGAGATAAAAACTTGTGTCTTACTGGGAAGGTCTCCAACTGCTAGATAGGGATTTTGTCGAGTGTGGTGTTGTTGGAAAGCTCTTACCATGAGGATCAAGGAAATGCATACAACTATCCATCTGAATGCAACTGGTGAAGAGTTATAGGCTCATGTATTTCTGTCTTTTATTGATTTCTCCAGGTTGCTAGCTATGCAGGAAAGACACCCTGTGTAGTAGAAAAGAGAGTTGACAGATTACAGAGAAAATAGTTTATGCTTGGTGGAAAAAGTAACTTCACAGATGGTAGTGCATTTCTGAATAGAAATGGCTGAAGCACGAGTGTTTCCAACACCAGATACACACAACGAAAGGTGGTGTTTCGCAGTTGTCACAGGTGTTATTGGTTAAAGCATGCCTGTTTAACTGATTGAAAGACAGGATTCTCGTCTCTAATTAAAGCCTTTTGAAAGGCATACTGGCACATATCGCAGATGGACGAGGAGTTAGTTCTTGATATTCTTTAAAGCATACTCCAAGTCAGTACAGCCCAATTAGTTAAATATGATTGTGAAAATGTGGTCACAATCTTCAGTTTGGTACTAGAGGGAACATGGAACCTTCACCAACTTCACATTGGCAACAACAGGTTACATAACTGTACTGTAAACTGTCTTTTCTACCACACAGAGTGTCTTTCCTGCATAGCTAGTGACCTGGGAAAACCAATAAATGACAGAAATGCATCAGCCTATAAGGCAGATCACACACTGAACAGGCAAAAGCATGTGACAAATTGTAGTGTTCAAACCGGTTTCTTCTTTGTTAACAGGGTGAAATGTCTCTTGACTCATGCTTTTTTGTAGATTGTCTGTTCAGTGTGTGATCTGCCTAACTCTTCACCAGTTGCATTCAGACGGGTCGTTATATACATTTCCTTGATCCACATGGTAAGTTTTCCAACGACACCATCCTCGACAAAATCCCAATCTGGCAGTTTATCACTCTCATATAGAGGCACCTTACATGAAAATAACAGCAGGCTTGCCAAGTTCAAGATAATGGCAATCTCCTGAAGTTTTTGTTCAAATTTTGCTCTGATTACACTAGTTTACAAAATTAAACTTTTTGTCTGTTGCCGCGAATTCTGTGGTTGATAATGTTCACTTATGACTTGTTTTTGTCAAATCTAACCGGAAAATTTTTTGAGCAGCTCGAGTTACTTTGTTTTTTATTTTTATCACTTAAGCATATATATTACCGTATTTTCCGAGAATAACGCCGCAGTTACTTAAAAAACAAAACAACAAAAAACCTAGTTTAATGCCGCACCGGGTATATCGCCGTGCTGTGCATAACGTCACATACATTATAAAAATATACCAAGTGTAATTAATTAAAATTATTAATTGGCGGACATAAAATTAAACATTTTGAACTTAAATAATTTATCTTTTAATTAATTGAACAATTAATTCCATTATCAACGTTATTTATTTTAACAAACAGAAAAAAATAATAATACAGTAGCGACGAATAATTGATGTTATACATTTGAAAACCCACCAAAATCTTTGTCCTCAGTATCACTCTGGAATAATTTTTAAATTTCAGGCGAGAAACTGTGATTAGTGACTATGAAATCATCTGCATCATTCGTGTCACTATCAAAAAAATGAGCCGGCAGATCGCATCTCGTTTGTTTTGGATCGGGCTTGCACGCTTGATTGTGTTTAAGATTAATCGAGCTGTTGCCAAACGTAATGCTGAAAGTAATTATGAACATAGAGCAAAATAGTTTTCCTGTAGTTTTATCGGCTCTAGCGAAGAATGAACGAGAGAGAAAGTGGGAGGAGTTATTCCTTATATGGCATGCAAGATGCCAGGTGAACTTGAGGAGGATCATTGTGATTGGATGCTATGCCCGGACAAAGTGAAATTTTTTGCTCATGAAAATTACATTGTTTGTAAACACGTTGATACCTTCCCGCCGTGCGAGACATTGTTTTTTCTTTTCAGAAGTACAACATAAGATCATGGATTATTTTTTTTTCTAACCAGATTTAAAATTTTTAAATAATGATTGACAGTAAATTTGGTACTATTTACAAGCCACACCTGCTTATTGGCCGCATTTTTGTTTTCAAACCAGAAAAATCTAGTTTAACACCGCGGCATTATTCCCGGAAAATACGGTAATCGATAACAGGCGTATTTTACTGTGTTAAGATGAGTTTCTTAAGTTTTTGCGTCATGAGTAATTCAAGGAGACGTTCTTTAAACAATTCAGATCATTTTTGCTATATATGCGGAGAATATGTGTTTAACAAGTGTAGAAAAGTTATATCAGAGTTGGTGAAAAATACCTATTTTGAGTATTTTGGGATGCTCTTGGATAAAAATGAGAAGTCTTGGGCTCCCAATTGTGTTTGTAAATCGTGTGTGGAATATTTAAGATTATTGAAAAGTTGTAAAAGAAGTGTCTTTAAATTTGGAACACCCGACTATTTGGCGAGAACCATGAAATCATCTCGAAGACTTATTTTTGTAGCGTGAACGTAAACGGTTTAAACACTAAAAATCGAGCTAAATGGCAGTACCCAAGTACTAGTTGTGTTCAACGTCCAGTGCAGAGTTCACCTGACTCTTCAGAGCCTAAAAATACATCTGAACCATTAGAACAAGACACAAGCAGTGTAGATTTCAGCCCCCCCCAGAAGATTTGAGATTTTGTGTTTTCAATGGTCAAAAAGTGCAATTCCCCCACCCTCTTGGACCAATTTCGCCCATTTTCAATCCCCGCCGAGATATTAGCCATATCAAAGTTGTTGGCGAGTTTGAGGACAATCCGTGCATAATTGCGACTTTTATCGTGCGAACAAAATTTAGTACATACATACATATATATATATATATATATATATATGTATACACTTTTTAGGTGGCAGTGGTTTTGGGTTCCTGGGGTCCTATAATGAAAAGTTATGAAGGAATTTTTCAAAAGTCGCACCATGGCACCATGGTAACGACTGCAGTAGGTAGTATTTCTTACGAAATCTACCTAATATGGGGTGCAATATGAGCATAAAACTCCACTTCCTCCATAGTCACCTGGACAGGTTTCCGGAAAATTTAGGAGATATGAGCGAGGAGCAGGGAGAGCGTATGCATCAGGACTTACGTGTCATGGAAGAGCGCTATCAGGGTTTCTGGGATACGAATATGATGTCTGACTATTGTTGTCTCTGATACGTCATTTTCCAAAGTCTACACATCGGAGAAGAGCTTTAAAATGAAGTTTTTAGAACTCAATGATTAATTATTTTTTTAGTAAAGTTTTTCTTAGTAAATACATGTTTTTTTCTGTTTAATACCTACATAGCTGAAACGCAGAAACTAGAGCTGATTAAAATATTCTAATTATATTTTTGAAAATAGCATATCATATGTAGTCAGCAACAGTTAAAATTTTTTCGGCAATAGATGTACTGTAAACTAGTGTTATTGCCTCCTCTTTCTTATAAAGACACACTTCTACCATCAAATAACGTACATATGTAGCTCAGAAATCAACATAATTTGTATAACGGCAGTAACTGTAAACAAACTTGTGCTATGTGGTACTGCTGCAAACTGCATTTATTTTTGATAAATTCATTATTTTATGTATTAAATTTCAAAATGGATGTTCATAAAAAAATTATAAGAAAAGCTGCAAATATATCTTTTCTTATGTTCAAATCAAAATAACTATAAGGACTATCTGACATCAAGATACCATATGATCAGCTACCATTAAGATTCATTCACATTTCGCACTCAGATACCAGAACTTCGTAGAAATAATATGGATTTTTCTCTTCTATTGAATTTGCTCTTTTTCTCAAGCTTTTACAAATAAATTTTGAAACTACAAATCTTTATTTTTGTTGCCTAAACTAGGTTCGAGCTATACTTGATATGTACTGAATATTAGGTATTATCCAGTATTCAGTCATACTACTGAATATTTGATTAACCAAATATCAAACTATTGGTCAGCAAAATATTTAACCAAATCGAATACTTAAAATCCTTCCAAGTATTTTTGAAACCTTACATAACTTCTACTTTTAACTGTTAATAAAAATTTTGAGAATAATTAGTAGAATCCTACTGAAGTAAAAGAGGTTGCTTTTACATTATTTGTTATTTAAAAAGTGATACTAAGAAGATTAACAATGATTTATAGTTGTACATGAGAATTAATGAAGTATAAATTCAAATTTCTGAATAATATCTGACAATCTGTTTCTTGCTTTTTTCACAAACAGGGGGTTTCTAAACAAAATAGAACAGATTTTTAGGTGCGATAATAAGCATCAAGACACACAGTTTTTGTAAGGAACCAGGATCATAATCCACTTATTTGGTCAAAAGTACAGTGTATCTTACCCCAAGCCGAACTTTGATTTTCATTTGTAATTTTAACAATGAAGGTATTGTAATGTTAATTTTAAGAGACTTTGCTTAGTGTGGAACATGTTGACATTATAAAAAGTGCTAGAAATTGCCACTATTCACATCCAAACAACATTGAGTTAAACATTTTATTCAAAATACAGTTGGCTATATATTATGTCACTGACCAAAATTCAGTCACTTCTAATGACGTCATCACATTTCATACAAAGCAGTTAATATGATGCAAAACTTGCTAAAGTATCTTCATTATTATTGAAATTGTGAATGAAAATTTGTTTAGCTTATACCAAGAAACCCTGTATTTTTGATTGAATAAGTGAATCACAATGCTGGTTTCCTGTACAAAAAATATTTCTCTTTGCACATTGTCTTCTTTGAAAGTTTGTTCTAAAATTATTGCTCTTAGATTTCAAAATATTTGGTTGTAGAATATTTTATTGATTTATTTCAATTCACAAATGAAGCCAGGAAGTTTAAAATTTTAGGTTATCTAGAGCCTGATTATCACAGGGACACGTGCTTTTGGCCCACATTTTCAGCATCAGTAAATGCATTTTTGCGTGTCTGAAAATACAAATTGCATAATTCATAGGGAAAAAAAATCTATTTTTCTCATTCTTGTAAACTAAATTCTATCAGTATTTTTCACTAATGACAAAGAATTGTGATGTAAACTTTGAAATTTCCCAGAATGGATATTGCATCATGCAGTGACCCAGAGCCGAACAATTTTTGATGTTCCAGCTCCGCTCCGAGATA
Organism: Maratus speciosus; assembly: GCA_963932465.1. NCBI lineage: Eukaryota > Metazoa > Arthropoda > Arachnida > Araneae > Salticidae > Maratus > Maratus speciosus. The sequence continues at coordinate 73,157,765 of OZ010791.1, read as the reverse complement.
AAATACTGTGGCTCCAGCTCCAATTTCGCGCTTTTGAGTTGCAGATTTTAATTTACACATTTAATTTTTTGCTCAAATTCTTTCTTCCTTTACCTTCATTAAAGATCTGACAAAATGCATTTTTCTTCTCATCAAACTTGAAATGCTTGTTCAAAAAATATGACATATTTTAGCTTTTGCTTTAAATAGAAAGTTTGGTGGAATTTTAAACACAAAAATCTTAAATTTCTTCTACACTTTTCACTACACATGTAAACAACAGGCAGCCATATTTGTTTTCAAACATTTTTGTCACTTAGCTCAAGTAGAACTAAAGTAGTGTTACCATGTTTTGAGACTTTTCCATCTCTAATAATAATAATAATAATAAATCCTAAAACATGATATAATTAAAATACTGAATAATTATGTAATTAAAATATTTTAAGCCTGGAAATTTAAAAGACTGAAAAAAAAAAAAGATTAGACCTCCAGCTCCACGGAAAATACCGCTCCGGGTCTCTGGCATCATGTTTCATTCAATCTTATAGGTTTAGAGTTATATTCACTCTATAGACCATGGTAGTGCAGAAGATTTTACCTTCTTCTATTTTTAATGCCTTTTTTCTTGTGTCTATAATATAGTTTTTTTTCCATAAAGTATGGTTTAAATTGTAAACTGCATGTAAAGTTGTTTCTTAAGATTATAATCCCCCCCTTTTTTTTTTTTGAGAAAAGGGGCCCAGACATGGCTGTGCATGTGTACCCGGGTTTAATGTAAACTTAATCAGGCTCTGACCCTATCTTCTTAAATAACAACTAAAAGCACAGTTTTATATACAGGGTTATTCATAATTCCCTTCGGGATTTCAAAGCGCTGCAATAAAAAAACTAGACTATCACAGCAAAATAGAACATTTAAAAGAATACAGAAATAAATCAAGTTTTACTTGCATAACTTACAGGTGTTCTATATGTGAATCCTTGGTCACATGGAATACATCAATGTGAAAGTCTAATTTCCGTCCACTTTGCTTCTTATCACACAAGCATCATGTTTCTTTGAACTTATTGTACCACACATGAATTGTTGTGTCAGTTGGTACCTGTGTTCGATATTTCATACAAAATGCCTGCTGAACACACACCACGGATTCAGATTTTGCAAAATCTAAGAAACAAAACCTTTCTGCTTGCCTATAAATGCCATTTTTATTTACTGTTTCCAGTGCTCCATGTACTGCCATCTACCGATAACTGCTGACAATAAATTGTTTCTATATTCTTTCAAATGTTCTTTTTTGCTGCATTAGTCTGTTTTTTTTACTGCAGCATTTCAAAACCCCGGAGGAAATTATGAATAACCCTGTATAGTAAAACAACTGTCTTGATCAATTTTTAAATATCTTTAAAGCCTGAAATATAGGAGTATTTGGCCTGCCAAATATTTGATATAACTGTGTGCCAGATATTTGTATTGAGCCAAAATCACTATTCAGTGTATCTCTAGGTTACAATGTCAAAATTAACATTACCTTCTTGCACCAATGTAGAAAATCTTGATCATGATTGAAGCATACTTGCAAATCTTTCAGCAATAATCAATTGTTATATCTCATAATTTTACAATGCAGAGAAAAGCAATTTGTACATATTAGTTGAACACGAGCATAAGGAAAAATTGAGAATGACAACACTAAAGACTTATGAAATTCCAAAAAGTTTTGCTGTTTACACAAAACTTCTTCAATTCTAGATCTTTTAGTTTGTTTAAAACATTGAGTCAAATTAATGTTGCAAATTCAGCATCTTTTTTTTTTTTTTTTAAATGAAAGATAAAATGGGTACATAATCAGGATTTAAAGTACAGGATTGTACAATATTGAAAAGAATGCCACTGAAGAGAACACTTTTGAATATCCCACTGCAAATTTTTCCAGGATCTGAAAATCATCCTTATCCCCTACCCTTTACTATGAACCTTGATAGCAAGTAAAGGTTAGCCAGAGGAAACATTTGAAAAGGTACCACCTAGGAGAAGTAATGTGTATAATACCTACATACAGGTAATACAGTGTGTTTCAAAAGTATATGACAGGCAATTTATTTACACAATAGTTCAAAAAATGAAGCAACGAAAAAAATAATAAGCATATAAATCTATAACTAAAGTTTATTACAACAAAAAAATACAGTATAAGCTTTAAGGAATTTAAAAAAAAAAAAGGCCGTCCTAAAAATATATGGACTGAGTATTTTGTACTTAAATTCAAATTTTTGATCCATTCTTTTGAATTATCTTAAATATCATATCAGGCATGCTTTGAATTAGTGTTTAGAGAATATGTGGCTGTAAAGAGAACCAACTCTACTTGTTGTTTTAATTCCTGAATAATTGAAAACTGACGACCATGGGCTACACCTCCCATGCAAGTTTTCAATTGGATTCAGGTTTGGACTGATGGCTGGCCAGTCTATAAGTCACTTGTTGAGTAGGAGGTGTGAATCAACACATTACCCTGTTTGAATTTCCAGTTTACCCCCTCTAAGATGTTTCCAATTGGAAGTAGACTGCTTTTGAGGACATTTTGATAATCCACAGATAATTGTTGCCCATGAAGAAAAGTAATATCCTTTGTTTTGTTGAAACAGAACATGCCCCACACCATGAGAGAACACATTCCTTGCTGTTGACTAAAGAACTCATGAGGTTCTTGTCGTTGATCACCTAATAGTATACCCAGCTTTCAGAGCCATCCAAATTAATTTTTTTTTTTTTTTGGTCACTGAAGAAAACATTTAACCACTTATCTGTCCAATGCATGTATTTTTTACAGTCCAAAGAATGTATGCTTTTCCATGGTGTGATTTCAACATAGGCATCAGGCACATTCTGCGATATTTGTTTACCTGCGATGGCGAACACTAGATCTCGAAATCTGAAATGCTAAAGTCCTTGCAATTTCACGAACAGACTACTTTGGGGTTTAAACTACTCGCAAAATCTCTATCTTGCCTTTAAAATGTTTTCATTGGTCGACTTGAACTCACTTTTGCAATCGCATTGTCGCATTTCAATAAAGTTTCATAAATGACAGATCTGGAATGATACATTTGTTTAGCAGTATCAGACACTTTAACATTTTGAGCCGTTAAAAGACAAATTTTATCCCTATTAGCAGTAGAGAATTGAACATTGCGAGACATTTTAAAATTATTCGGGATTTGTAGAGCAAGTAACGATTTTATATTTCAAAGTGGTTACGTCACATACACAGAATATGCAATTTTTTTTTTTTTTTAAACAAACAATCTGTAATATAAGTGTACATCTGTATTGCAATAAACTTATTTCATGATTTTGTACGCTAATTATTTTATTTGTGATTATTATTTCACTTTTTGACATTTTATTTCAAAAAATCGCCTATCCATATTTTTTTGAGACCCACTGTAAAGGCTTTAAAATATCCAAAATCTTTCTTTTTTCGGTTTGTTATTTTATCAACTATTGAAAATGCCTCATACCTAATATAGTTTAATGTAAAACATCATAAAATGACTAGACTAATAAATTAATGGAGAGAGAGGAGGGGAGGAGTTAACACAAATTATGCCAAAAAATAAAAATGGATGTGAGAACCTATTACTTCAATAAGAAACACAAACTTAAAAGTATAGGAATAAGAACTTTTTATTTGTAACAGTATGTACAAGTATCAAAAAGAAACTATGAGAGTCAAACATATTCACAGCTATTAATAATGACAATTATATAACTGAGAAGTCAAAATACATTTTTTCCTCTTTTTAAAGACAACAGATGCTTAGAGATAAATTTCAGCATGATTTTGAAAAAAAAAAAAATTGATTTGTGAGTTTTAATAACGAAAGAAGCCTATACAATCTACATTGAAATATGTAAAAAAGCAAATTTATACAATATGAAAAAATAGAATGTCTCAGATTTTATTATAGGTTGATTCACAGAAAAATAATTTCCAGCAATTAAAAAAGCTGGTAGGCATGCCAAAGAACAGCAAGAATGCAAATTTAGATATTTTAGAAACTCATACATTAAATTCAAAATTAGGCTAAAAACATTGAAGGACAAAATGGTGGAGGATAAAACAAAATTAGCATCTCCTATTTTAATTTCTAAGATTATTTCTTAAGGAAAAAAAATATTTTTGCAATTTTAAATATAGTCATAAAAATTCATTTTCACATATACTCATTAAATTTCCATACATAAATTAAATAGCAGTTGAAATTTAAATAGGAATATTAAGCTTAAAAGTAAAAAGAAAATTACATTCAGTTCTGCACCATTTCTACAAGTTCAGAATAAGGTATTATAAAAATGGCAGTATCAGCTTTCACAAAAATATAACAACTCTAAGCTTAAACAAACTTATGTATATGATTTTTATATTTATCTGTATTTTGATTTCTTTCATTGAATAATAAAATACTAATACAGACTATAAATGAACTTAATACTATTTTGGCAAAAAAGGATAATGATTATATATATATGCAGAGCTATTTAGTTTTATTAAAAAGTTGTCATATATTCAGTTTAATAATCAAACATAGCAAAATGTGAAAAAATTATAACTGAAAAATAGCTATACATAAGAAAAAGTGTGAAAAAATCTGCATAGAAAAATTACAAAACAATTTTTACTTACAAGTTCGTGCATTGACATTAATCAAAGTTGACATTATAGAATGTCAACTTTTTTACAATATAAGAAAGGATTTTCTGAGTCATGTAAAACAGTAGTTATAAAAGTACTTTTAAGGCAGCACAAATGCGCAATTAAATAAGAGTAAAAGTAGAAATTTTAATTTTTCTTTTTAAATTAAAAGATAAACAAATCAAATTTATGCCTGCAAAACTATACACTATATACATATGAACTTTTTAAATTTATGAAGTAAAAATAAATTAACATAAGAATGAGTAAAAATGAAAATTAACTGATCAACCACTCTTCAAGAATTGCAATTTCAAACTATACATGTGAGAGTAATTAAAACTAAAAATATGATTATAATGACTTAAAAATAAGATGTAATATTTTTCATGAAATTGGGACTGAAAAAATAATGCAAGATGACATGATCATGAAGCTTGGATATCAATGAAGTATCTCTACAATGCTCTAAAAATTACAGTCTGCTAAAATTATTAATTTTCACCTAAATACATTATCAGGTCGCCGACGTATTGATGGAGGAGATGATTCCAAAGTGCACAGTCTTAGTGGTTGAGAAAGACTATCAATATCTTCCACAGTCGGAGAGTAACGAGTAAAAGACGGTGGTGGAGTAAAAGGACTACGAGCTACAAAAAAGATAATATAGTATTGTACAGATATTAAAGATTTAACAAGAAAGAAAAAAAAAATAAATGTAATATTGTACAGACTACAGATATTAAATATCTGACAAGAAAGAAAAAATCATGTGTCAAGCATCAATTATGAAACACTTTCCAACACATTCAGAATAATGTAACAAAACTTTACTGTTTAATAAGTTGAAACAGGATGTTTAACTGAACCATTTGGAAACTCATTAACACATTTAAAAACCCAATTTCAGCAATTCCTATCTACAGTTGGAAAATTTTCTGAATTCCTTCAGCAGCCCTGTATATGATATATAGATTTGTATCTATAAACTACATGCATGTAAAAACTTAGTAAATACATACAAAGTTAAAAATTGCCTTCAGCAGCTTCCGCTAACAAGGAGAATGGTGCACGATTTCTTCTGTGCCTCCCTGTATACGAGGTATAGAATTTATACACAACAAGTAACGTGCTAGTTAGTTAAATTTAAAAGTGCATACCGAAATAGAAAATGCTCTTTCAGTAGTTATTGCTCAAAGACCCCTGTAAATGAATGATATGCTATGAACGCCCTATTCTATAGTAATCATCTTGTAGTGGAATTCAGTGATTTATATCAATTTCAATACATTTGAAACAGGTTAATTTCATTAAAATACACTGCAAACAATTTTTACCCATTGACCATAATGTAACGGAATTCGTTTGAGTGCCCCTGTAAATGAATTATTAATGCTACACACTTCATATTGAATACTAAACATGCCATGGTAAACGTTAACATATATTCAGTATATGAAAATCCGAGTATATTTATGAGAGAGTGTGGACAGACAAACCAAATTTATAAACACTTTTCAATTTTGTTGGAATGGTGTTAAAAAAGATATAATAAAACACGAAAATAACTTTAATGAATAAAAAAGAGAAATGGTAACATATAACATATGGTGAACTCTTGACAGAATGTTGCAGAACAGCAAACATTTCTGGCAGATACTTTTATTTGGGAAGAAAAATTTTTTTTTTTTAGAAGGGATGGAATATCCATGCAAATTGGAAAGATCACTTTGCAGATGTTTCATTTCTTCAACATGGAATTAATAATAAAAAGACAGCTTTTTGAATTTCGCCTCCTCCTTCACAAAGTCAAAAATCTCAATTATCTTTTAACACATGAAAATAATAAAAGCAATATAACAGAAGGCTACTGTAACAGTTAAAGTAGCTTCAGCAACTTAAGTTTATCTGGGCTTATATTAAATTATTTTATAATGCTATTATAGGCCTCCTGCAAATGATCACAAAAGCAACAACAAAAAAGATACCTTTACTTATTTAAATAATCACAAAAATGCTTTAAAGAAAGCAAATATTACTTTTCTTCTTTTTTACTGGTACCAAAAACAAATTCTGTATGCACTTTCTGAATGAAGGTGCATATATGCATCCATGGTCCTGAATGGGTTAAATTAAATAAAATCTTTTTTTTAGAATTATTTTTATATATTTATTTTCACTAATAATAACCAGGATGCTTTTTTAATCATTTGCTTTAATATCTTAAATGAACAAGTAGAATGGACTTAAACATTTTATACTGTCAATAAATTCTATTCCTGAAACAAATTTGGTACTTTTCGGTTAGCCAGGCGCTAGTGTTATATATACATACATATATATACACATATATATGTATACATATGCATATAGACATATACATGAATACATAACACTGGCACCCGGCTAACCGGAAAGTACCACAAATTTTATTAATCTGAAAAAAAAAAGGGGGAAAAACTTAAAACCTACTTGGAGAAAAACTATGAGAACCATTGCTGCTATTTAAGAACACAGGCTGGGTTGTGGCAACTCCTCTTCGTGAACTTGAGAGCCATCTCAGTGCTAAAAAACAAGTAGAAAATTTTATAGGGTAACAAATATTGGTTAATGACTAGTAATGCCAGGTGTCCTGATTTATGCAAGATGTCATGATTTTTGGGAGCTCCAAGACCTGTCCCGCATAACCACTGCACAGATGCCAAAAGTGCCGATTTTCATGATGCACTAATTCTTTTAAATTTCCTTTAATACCATGCTATTTGTTAGTCTTCTTCGAATGGGACTTAATACAGTAAAACCTGTGAAGACTAACAATTTTTTTTTGTTGTTGTTATAGTCCCTTACAAATACTTAAAAATCTGCATGCCCAGATGTAAACTTGTCTAAAACAGAATTGTTTACGGTTCTACTGATTCTGTTTTTACAAGTTTTACAGTACTTTGTTCAGTAAACCTTGTGTAAACAGAACCTGTTTACAACTGAATTCTGTTTTAAAAGTAAATATTCCATTGTACCTACAATTGGAATGCTATACAATTATACCTGCTAAACTCTAATTTTGTTTTAGCTCCTAGCAATTCCACTTTTACAAGTAAATTATTGTGTTTATTATAATGAAACCTGTTAAGACAGAATCAACAAAGGACAGTATATATATATAAGAACACGAGTTTCAAAACTCGCTTTATCCAAAATAAAAACATGTTTTCTCTGTTAATCTATTTTATTAGAAAAAAAAAAAAAAAAATCTAATTTTATTGTTTATTTCTGTCATTGTAAAATTTTGGTTTACAATGAAAACCAACGGACGCAGTCAGAGGTTTTTCGCAATTTCCCAAAATTTCATTTTCTGGATAAGGCGAATTTTGAAACTCAAGCCCTCATATATATATACAGTATAACTTCAAAAATCCGGCATCATCGGGACTGAGACTATGCCGGATTTTTGAAGGAATATCAAAAGTAGTACTATATTCTTAATGGTGCTTTTAGTCATAATTTAGTTCATTATTAAGTGATAATAATTAGGGATGCAACGGATGTCAATTTGACCAGATACCGGATATTCGGCTGCAATTTAAGCCGAATATCCGGCTGCAGTATGTTTACTTTTCTACCCCTTCCTCCCAAATCAGAAACATTTTTTTAAAGTTATTACTTTTAATTAAACAATTAAAAACTTATTATTTTAATTTCTTATTTTATAGAAAACATAAATATTAAATTTTTAATAATGATAATTAAATTCATTATCATTAGTTATTTAATTAGTACTAAATAACAATAATAATAGTAAAATAGCAAAAAAAAAAAGGAAATTATGTATGGTAGATGCATAGCTGCCAACTTTTACGCTTTTTTATTATCACTAAAATGTAAAAGAAATTTTAGAATTATTGAATCGCAGAGTTTGCCGATTAAGTATGGAAAATTTTACTCGTATATTTAAGTGGTAAGAAATAAGCGTAAAAGTTGGCATCTATGGTAGATGTAACAGTAATAGATACCCTTCAATGTTTTTGGTTTATAAAAAAAAATAATCAATAAAAATTTAGCTTTTATTATATTTTTCATAACTCCCCCTTGCATGTTTTATAATCTGTGTTATTGTTCACACTTTTAATCAAACCAATCAGAAAGCACAAGCAGAAGATAAGGTTTTGAATTCCACTGTTATTCAGGGAAAATCTTAATGAATATGCTAAGAGACATTTAATAAATTTATATATTTGTTATTTTCTTGCAAAATTTGCATGCTTTTGTTTTGATAGTAATTAGTAATAGAAAACATTGAATTTTATATACTAATTTGGTTACATACAAAATTTGATTTATTTTCAAGCTTTTAAGAGCTGTGTTCATTACTGGAATGATTAAGTAGTCGATTTCCAGTAATGGACACCCTCATGTAGCCCTTGTTAAAAATGCAATTTCAGTAACGTTTATAGTGCATAAAATCTTTTGACTTAACTGAATACTTAATTAATCAAATTAATTTTTAAATTGCATTTACCAGAATGTAATAACAACAAAATTTTTAAAAATAGCTCCTTTCTGTGAAGGGGCCCTAGATAGGCCCGAAATTTTGCCTGGATCGACCCTTGATAGCTGTTAAAAAATGCTATCGAAGCAAAAGACGTTTGAAGTAAATATTCTTAAAAATTAAATTTAGTTTAATAAAAATAATAATAAAATACATTTTAAAAATAATATTATTAGTCATTCATTTATTAAAACCATGTTTTTCATTACTGGGAACATTTATTTCAAGCCGGATGTTCGGCCAGATAATTATAATATCCGGCTACTGCCAAATATCCGGCATATTGGCCGGATACTGGATGTTCGCCGGATATCAGTTGCATCACTAATAATAAAGTAAGAAAAAGAGAAAATTAAATATAAAAAAACTTATTTTAATTGATTTTCTACATGTTACAGAAAAAAATTTAATAAACAGTGAAATTATTTCTTCTCTTGCAATTTCGGAAACATTGATGTCAACTTTGTGTGCTTCAATTTTTCTGGCCGACAAGTTTTCTTTTTTTGTATTTTATACAAATGAAGAATGTTTATTTCGGAAATACAGTCTTGTTGCTATAAAGCATATATTATTTCTCCTGTGAAATTTATGCATATATCCAGTGACACCTTTTCTTCTGCCAGTTGTTCATCCTCGTCTTCCGAGCTACTAGCAATATCGGCGGTTCTATTTAGCACAATGTCAGCAATTTCGCTGTCCGTTAAATTGTTCGTTGTTGATGCATTTTCGTCAATTCTTAGCCAATCATCTATATCCCTCTTTAGACATTTTATGCAGTTTCAGATTTTGCGTGTAAAATCAGCTCATGATTTGCAGTATTTTCACGGGAAATGTGAAAGCCTGAAAATTCTACCTTATGATGCAGCCGTTGCCAAAAAATTCGTTCCGGTCATATATTGCACCATGCATTCGCCAAAGTTGTTTTCAAAGTTGTTCCTGTTGCTAAAGAACAGTGCAGCTTCCAGAAAAATTGTTCAGAAAATAATCGCATCTGACAAATGAAAAAGAAAGTCAAATATTCTTTTTTTCCATTTTTACTTTCTATCTTGAAGTTTTTAATTCATAAAGAATTGTTATTTTTCTTCTCCCATAACTTAGTGTAAAAGAAAAATAAAGGGAAAAGACGGTTTTGATGCCGGATTTTTGAAGTCATACTGTATGTATGTATATATATACAGTAGTATATATACATATATATATATGTAATAATTGCGTAATGTTTCTAGTTGTATGGTCCTAAATGATGACTAAGAAATTGACTCGGGAACCTTTATGCGAATCGAACTCATTTATTGGGCCGCTCATCATACATCAGCTTCGCAAGTCGATCGCCGGTCCTGGAGCCAACAGTATATATTTTGGGAGGTTACATTGGCGTAAGTTAAGCAAGCATCTCAAATTGCTAAAATCCCCCTTTTTTTGCGCGTGTTCAGGGTAATATGGTGAAGATTCAAATATTTTCCAGCAGAGGGCGAATTGTTAATTTGGGAGGAACATTTAATTTAATTGGTTCATTACGTTTTGATTGATCTGTGGTCAAGGCCCGCACAATTCCCAGGGACTGTGACGTATCAGCCCCACCCACAGATGCCTGCAAAAAGCGCTTAGATTAGCAGTTTCACTCTTAAGAATCATCCTAAAATGATCTCTGAAAGTAATAAGATGTAATGCTGGGAAACAAAGTTGCAAGGGGAGAAACTGGTTTTAGAAATAGATTTAAAGTTAGAAGAAAGAGACTTCGGATTTTAGTTTAAATCTGAAATTTTGAAGGCTTTTTATCCTTTCATATATATATATATATATATATATATATATATATATATATATATATATGTATATATAATAAATTTGAAATCACAAATATATGAAGAAATTGATAAAGTTCTAAAGATGATTTAGAAATGTACATATGAAACCAGTATGTAATATAAGAAACTATGAATGACTCACAGAATCATCAGAGGAGCTTGTGAGATCATTCATAGAAGATGCGTTATTTCATCCAATTTTGTCGGCATTAAGCCTAAAATGACAAAATTTAGTTCCTTATAACGCAAACATTACAGAAAATAGATAATGAAAAGCTAAGAGATCCAAAGAAAGACACACCTCATACAGGATATTAAAAATTATTAGAGCACAATACCTGAATGACATTCTAAGAGTCAAAACTATTGCATATCAGCATGGAAAACAAAGTTAAGACTATTTTAACATGATCAACAGTTGAGCATCTGAGTGAAACCCATAACTGTGCTGACATCTGGTGTGAGAAAGGAAAAATGTAAATTGGAACTGGATTAATAACAATAATGTTTAGAGTTGCCATCTTAAGCCAAAATAAATAAATAAATAAACAATAGGTTGAAAAAAAAAAAAAAAAAAAGAAGAAGAGTGATAATAATTTTAGATGGGAGGGACAACAAACAAACATTTAAATATAGTGAACTGAAAGATTAATGCTAAAGTAAATACACAAATTGAAGGCTAATGGAGATAATACATGAAAAATGCGCTATTGCAGCTATGAATACATGTATTATATATACATACAAAGCAATTTAGTAGCCCAAACATTTAATTAAAAAAAATTAATAATGTTTCTTAAAAAAAAAAAATAGACACTTTAAACTCTTTCATGGAAGGAACAAAATACTACAATAAATTCATTTCATTAATCATCCTCCTTTAATTAAGTTTTATTATTGCAAACTGCAGTATTTAAACACAAAACTAAAATTTGTTTAACCATCTGACAGTCTAGCACAAGGATAATTTTTTTTTTTTTTTTTTTAATGCTTTAAAAAAAGATGCTTCTTTCAACATTATATATAAAAAAACTCAATTACAAATATGAATGTAATCCTTGAGATGAGAGTATTAATTATTGTTCAATGTATTTAAAATGCATTAAGTCAATAAAATTATACTTCTATAAATAATGCTTAAATGACCTGGAATTTAGTAAATGTATTAACAGAGCCGTGAGAGGATTAAACCTTCTGCATACTCCATAACACAGCATTTGAAATTTTAGGATATAACAAAGTTACTAAATGCTATAGGTAATCCAAATTCCTTAAATTCTCAGGATATTTTTTGGGACACTGACAATTTCAACAAGGTGTAAAAGGGAAAATAATCATGGGAAGGATTAATATAATTTTAATATTAAGCATGTTTCAATAAATAATATGCATAATATATATGAACACTGTGTGACATAATATTATATAAATTTCAATATTATGCAAATGAAAAGTAAATATTAGACATAAAATTTATTACCATAAAAAACTACCAAAGCCAACAGCATAGCTGCAAACACAGAAAAGAGGAAAAACCAGTCATATTTTGCATCTGCACCATGAGGCAATGATGGAGGTGGTGGCGCACAATAATAACCTGAAAGGCAGTGTGCATTTAAATAGGACTCAAAAAAAAAAAAAAATCAATTTATATTTATACACATGAACTACAAATGCAGATACGCACACATTAAAATTCTGATGAGCAGTACGATTATGTATCAGTATTGACAATAGCCAAAAATATTTTAGGAATAATTTCACATCCTTTTAAAGATTTTAGGATTAATTTTCAAAGGCAAAATTTAATTACAAAATGACATTTCCCCCCAAACCTCTCCCCCATATTTTTACACTCTAAATTACTTGCAACAATTAATGCTACAATTAAGAATATCAAAAGAAAGTACTTCACTAGAAAGTCTTAACAAGTAAATTCATATGATTATCACCACTATTTTATATAATTTTGAAAATTGAAAAATTTACTGACATTATACAGGGTATGTCACAATTCCCTCTGGAGTTTGAAAGGCTTATTAAAAAAAAAAAAAAAAAAAAAATTACAGGCACCCCCTGACTTACATAAGTAATGCGTTCCGTAAAGTTTTGCGCAAGTCGAATTTGTAGATTCCCTATAAAGTTTTGCATAAGTCGAATTTGTATATTCCCTAAGTAAAATTTCGTCAGAAACTGCAATATTTATTAAATATATATAATATATACATTATTTATACAGTATTATTTTATAAATAAAGTAGCATGCAGCAGTATTTACTTGGATATAAACTATAAAAGTACGAAAAAATATAAAAACAAACTGAAAGAACACTTTTCAAATAAAAGTATCTTGTGGAATATGGGATTTATAAATTTAACATTGATGAATTAATTTACATCAATTTTGAATCTACATCAAATGAACAGTTCTGAAGCTGGAAGAAAACATACACTCGTTCCTCTACACCGAAACATTAAAATTAGGTTTTGTTTTGGTTTGAATTCAGCTAACAAAATTGTAACGGTTAAAGGGAGTTTTTTTTGGCTCATTTTATTCAGATTTGTGTTTGCTTTGTTAAAGATTTGATTGCATAGCTCAATAAAAATATAACTATATCTAATATATAAAACTATATTGTTGTGGTTTTTATCTGCATATTTTATTTATAAAACAATTATCAAAAGCATGCAAATGCGTATCAAACGTGCTAGTATGTTCATAAATGTAATTTTCTAAATTTCTAACGTAAGTCGAGGGATGCCTTTATTAACAGTACAGTAACAAAGTTACTGGAGAAAGAAACATTACAAGCTTTGTTTCACAAATATTCAATATGTGAACCTTTCATGATGTGGCAGATATCAAATCTAAAGTCAAATTCTTCCCACACTCGCTTCAACATGTCATGATCAATGGCAGTAAATGCGATTTTGATACCTTGGCGCAAATCTTGTAAATCATACACAAATGCATATGCAACACGAGTAACCATTTCTGCCAAAGGGCTTAGACGACCAGTTCATTGTCCATCATACAAGCAACCCATTTTCTCAAATTTACGAATGAATTGTTTTGTTCGTTGGTGTTTGCAATCCATATTATGTATGAAATTTTCTTTGAACTGTCACAACAGATTGACTTTTCGCAAATTCTAACATGCAGTTAGCTTTCTGTGAGCCTATAAATACCATTATCTTCTGTACAAAATTTTCAAAAGCGTGCTTTTCGGTTATTTTCAACTGCTATCAGAAGGAAAAATTGACTGCTATCATTTTTTCCAATTTGGAAAAATTGAAATTTCACTGTTCTCAAATCCAAAAGCGCAACTTTATGACATAAGTTTTTTTTTTCTTTGGAAATGCGTGAAACTAGCAGGTATTGTTGTTCAGAAACTATGTAATGGAGCTGTTTTTTCTGTTTTTTTTGCACACGCAATAGATCTTTCAGAAAATACACAAAGTGGATGCTTTGAACTGAAGTTCCCAAAGTAGAAAAAACAGTCAGTGAAGGGAAAAAAAAAGCCTTTGTCACGTGACCAAACTAATTTATAACTCAATAGGTAATTTATTTATCAAAAAATGGAAAACACAGTTTGATTCCAAATCGCTTCCATGGTCAGGCCTTTCAATTTCATGTCTTTCCGTTAAAAAATGAATTTGTAAATGTATCAAAATATTTTGTGTTTGTTGAGCAGAGCAGTTGAGAACAGCTTTAAAGGATCCTTCACAATTTTTTCACCTTAACCCTCTAGCTGCACATCCCACAACTTCCACAGGCAATGTAAAAAAGTAGAAAAATTTGTGCAACCCACAATTACTGCGGTCTTTTTTTTTTTCATGATCTATTTATATATTAAAAAATAAACTCTTTTACAATTTTTTTTTTACATATTTACTAAAATATCTGTAGATTTGAAATATATATATATATATATATATATATATACACACACACACATATATATATATATATGCAGCAAGAAGGTTAAAACACATGACTCTTATCGAAATTTTCTCTTAAAAATAGACATATCAGAAAAATTTTTCATCTCTAAATTGAATCCTTCACAAATGTAATTTTAGAATTACAAAAACATGTTGCATAACAGCTGAAATAACCAATGAATTGAAATTATTTGCTCTTTTCTTTCTTTTCCTGAATTATAGATTCTTAGAATTGTAACTGTATTTTTAAAAAATATAAATCCATACAAACAAACTTTGCAAAGAAAACGTAAGCAAATTTCTATGAAAAATTACGTTGAAAACAATTTTGAAATGAACACAAAAATCTGTTTTAAAATTTTCATAAAAAACACTTTCAATGTTATTAAGAATTTAAAACTTAAACATAGCTTGAGTTTAGACTGGAAAGCTGTACCAAATGTAAATACACAGGAAATGAAAATTATAATGGTAAAAAAATGTAATATCGCAATTATTCATTTCAGGCCACAATTTTGTCAAGATCTGTTTCAATTTTTCTGGATAATGGGACAGTGCTGAAGCAACAAAAAATTTAATTAAACTCTTAAAAATTCCATTACAATACATGCACCTCATAGCAGAAACTGGACAGCAGCGCTGCAGATTATTTTACCTTGCAGATACCAGATCCAGATTTACCAGCTTAAAAATAAATACTGGGCTTAAAAAAAAATCTCTAAAAACTTACTTTGTTTTAAGTGTTATATTTCTTATTATTATTATTATTTTTTTTTTTGTAAAATGGAATTTTTACTTATTTTATGTGTTAATTATAAGTATTTAGGGTAGTAGCTTAGTTCAGTATTATTGGGTTGCAGATAAATTTTAGTTTGCTGCAGATGAACACCAACAATTCTGCTACTGGGTAAACATGCATGAGATATTTTAGATATTGAGACATCATTCTCAATTTCCAACTCTTCCCCCACAGTCATAGGCATGCTCCAAAATTTTAAAAGAAAAGCCAACAATAAAGTCCTTAATACTAACCATCTAATGATGTATCAGTCTTTTTGACTTTCACAGGTACTTGCACTTGCTGTTTTGTAACAGGACAGGTGATTTCAACATGAAGTGAAAGGTATTCTGCACGAACTAAATTGGATTGATCTAAAATTTCAATGGAAAAGCTAATAGTCCCAGGGTAAACTGGACTGGAAACTGATTTAACAGTCAGAATACTTTGATCACTTGGGAGAACCTAAATTATAAACACAAAAATATTAAAAAGCAGTAGGCAAGTATAAACAAAATATTTCATGCATTTGAAAAGAAAATATGCAATTTTCATGCATAAATGAATGATTTAAACTGGCAAAAAAAAAATATTTAATCTTTTAAAATGTTGACTTTGGACAATTCTTTTTCACATACATCTATCAATAAGTTTGTTATCCTGGAACTTCAAGTTATTTTATTACAATGAAACTGTTTAATGACAGAGCTGCTTTTTAGTTTTCTTTAATTAGTTGAATCCTTCACCCAAAGGTGTACATGAGACTGTAAGGAAAGACTGTATGTATGGGAGAGGGACAGGCAGGGTGAAATCAATCTTATAGTGCTGTTGTCAGGGTTTAAACTAATCCCACACCCCCATAATTTTGCAAAATGATTTTAAATTTTGCAAAAATGTCTAACATTTTAGCTATAAAGCAAAAAAGAAAATTAGTAAAGTTTATGTAAATTTTCACAGGTCAACATTACGTAAAATTGATTTGTAATTTTAGATTTTAAGTTTTCTTGAAGTACTTAAGAATGGTCATAACATCCAACCCCATACTTTTTGTGGGTATTAGAAAAAAGACACAGGGTTCTTTCCTCCCAACCCCCACACAGTTTAAGTGTATTTAAATGGCATTAAGATTTATTTGCACTAGAGAAATATCTTGATAGGGTAAATGCTAAGAATTCACCATATCACTAAATGCAAATAAATTTAAAAAACAGACAAAACATTTTTGATAAGTATTTTTGCTGATGATTGTCTAAAAAGTAAGAATAACCAAAGTTTTTTTTTTTTTTTTTTTTTTTTTTTTTTTTTTTTTTTTTTTAAATGGCAAAATAAAAGGAAAGAACCTGAACTTAGGATACGAAATAAAAATGAATCCAGTTGCAACAGATAGCCACTTTTGCACCCTATTTCTAAAACCAATGTTTTGCACTCAACACAAAAACATACACAAAACAAAATATTTTAAATAACTTCTAAGAGAGGATCTCCCACTTTATTAATAAAAGTACTTCAACAACACAAAAAACTTAGACAACTTAGACCAATCTCAATAGACCACATAAAGTAACAACTGTTTTAGTGACTCTAGCTTGTTTTTGCTGGTCCTATCTCACAATATTTAGGAATCATTCCCACCTTTAAATCCAATAGCTTAGGTTTACCTGTTTTAAGTACAAAAGTAACTCTCAGGCAGTGTTATTCCAACTTTATAAATATGCTTTACACCAATACAATAAAATATGAAAACAACCAACAATAAAAAACAATACGACCCCTTTAAAACATGAAGTGCAACCCAGTTGTTTTGCCAAAGCTTCATAAACAGCTTGACAATCAAAAGATGGCTTTAACCCAACATTCTAAGAGTTAAAAAAAGGAATTATTTTTTTAAATGTCGAGGTTGGCGTACTTCCTCATTTAAGGTAAACAAAATATATTGCTAACTAATGTGATTTAATAAGCATAACAACATGTTAATTGTTGTAAATTACGTCACTACATGTCACACGAAATTATACACATTACATTTCAATTTATTTTGCATTTATTTTGCAATTTATTTTTTATTTGTTCTTTCTTTATTTTCCCTCATGATTTGAAAAAGATAAAAGATTTTGTTATTTCAAAAGGTGTGTATTACTGGCTGATATGAGACTTTTCTAAAGTTGGATAAATAATGGCAATGCAAAACGAATAATCATGACAAGCTAATCTATTAACAGAAATCATGGTAAGCTAATCTCTCAACAATATATAGGCAACAAATGCTGCGAATATTCATATACAAGTGGCTGGTATTTTTTTAAAATCTTAAATGACACATAAGCGCTCAAACGGCCTGTATAATGTTATAATAGAAACAGTTCAATAGCACAAAAATTACATTTCTAAATGCACTAAGAGTTATTTACAATTGGTGAAAACAATGAACACCATTTAAATTATGATATATCTATAATTAGTAGAAATAGCACATACACTTTTTAGAAATATTAATTGAATTTATAATTGATGATTTTTTTTTTTTTGGGGGGGGGGGGGGGGGGGGGGTGGGGGTGGGGGTGGGGGTGGGGGGGGGTATATAAGACATGAAACCAACAGAGTTAAAGTATTAAAGCCTGGATTCGGCAGAGTAGTTCAGTGGTAGAACATTTGTACACAATGTCAGTGACCCTTGTTCAAATCTAGGCCTGGACACTTTTTCATTATGTTGGTTTCACACCTTATATAGCTCGCCCCCTCCCCCCCCCCAAAAAAATAAACAGCAATCGTAGACTCAATTGATATATCTGTTATGCGAATTTGCTTATCTTCGAGACATACTTTTTAAAAATACATACCACAATACAGCGTTGCACAGCTGACGATGCCGATATAACAAGTAGAGCAGAAGGCTGTACATCAGTTAATATTACTTCAGGCTGTTTAACATGAAAAGCTGATAAAAATGTCAATACTTGCTGTTGTGATAAAGATGA
Source organism: Maratus speciosus (assembly GCA_963932465.1). NCBI lineage: Eukaryota > Metazoa > Arthropoda > Arachnida > Araneae > Salticidae > Maratus > Maratus speciosus. The sequence continues at coordinate 73,139,031 of OZ010791.1, read as the reverse complement.
GGAATGATCCATGGAATACAAATGCACAGACACGGATATTTGACCTTCTAAAGTACTTGTTTCACTCAAAGGAATTCGATTCACAGGATCAATACTGCAGAAATACATTCCTATTTGGAAAATTATGAATATCAGATTAGAAAATAATTTGATGTTCATAATAAAAATCTCTTAAAATTTTCATAAGGATCTGGATTAGTATATACTAAGATATTACTTTACAACAATAACTTCATCTTTCTTTTCTAGCCTAAAAAATGATAAATATAGTGAAGATGTTATCAGGGTTCGTTGATATATATCAATGGATATATATCTTGATATATATCATGATATATATCCGATATTTATTTTCAAAATATCAAGATTTTTGATATTTTCATTTTCATACATTTGATATTTATTTTTTAAATGTCGTATTTCTTGATATTTTCATATATCTGATATTTATTTTCAAAATATTTTCAGTCAAAAGAAGTGCAAATGAATTCTTCAACTGTTATTAAAAATTAGTCCATCTGTAAATAAATAACTAAAAAGAATAGCTCCCAAAACATTCCCTACGCTCCAAAAACTAGTTTTGGACTGTACCTACAGCTTTCCCATTACCATCATAAGAAATCTGCCTTTGAACAATACCTTCCTACCCTGTCTCAATTCTTTATGTAGACTGCACCTTCTAGAATGAGATAAAGGGGTTAATCGGTGATTGGATTTTAGCAAAAAACTTCATATAAGCTTTATGTTTGAAACTGAATATTTAAATGTTGAACCAAAAATTTGGTGGGATAATATTAAATTACAACAGCCCATGAAAGATAATTTAACTTATCAGTTGTTTACAGGTTCTCCTTCAATAGACGCATTAGAATCTTTTCTAATTTTGATTTACTTCAGTCTAATTTGTGCAGTAGGTTAGGGAATGAAAAAGCAGACAAACTTACATTCATGTTCAAGTTCTTCAACAGAAAAAATAAACTTTATTTTGTATTTCAGAATTTGTTGTGTAAGTTTATTTTTTAAACTGAATCCTGCATTCTGTGTTTTGATGGGTGAAAAAGCAACTTTTGCAGAAGATTGTTTGTTTTTTCAGTTATTTGATCATAAATTTTGTAAGAAAAATATAAAAAAAGACATTTAGAATATTGTTTTATTATGTTTTCATGTTAAATGCAATATGTTTTAGATTCTAATTTATATTAAGTCTAAAAATCTTTATAATCAGCAGTAAGCTGACAATTTTGAAAATATCGGATATATATCGAAAATATCGGATATTTTTGATATTTTCGAAAATATCACGATATTTACGAACCCTGGATGTTATGCATATTTCTATTTTTAATGAAAACTTATGAAGAGATATCTCAATGGCCGACAAGTAAAATTTTTGAAGAGCTTTATGTGAGAATGGGCAGATGGTCTTTAGATTTCGATTCGGTTGGGATATGCTGTGGAAGAAGATGCTGCTAAAAACTTCATGCCAGTCTGGCCAGGTCGTGCATTGAAATATTTTCATGTTGTGTTAATTAGCATAGCACATAGATTGATTATAACTTAGTATTATTGTACCTAAACATTTAATCATTGTAAATATTTTATATATGGTATTAACAAAGAACTATTAGAATTTGTGCATCTATTGTTAAAAGCAGTTGAACTACTATTTAATTCCCTAGTCACCATTCTTTTACTTATATCTGTTTTGTTGCTTTGGATAAGAAAAAATCTCTACATAAATAACTCATGAAAAAATTCAATGTTAAAATAAAATAATAGAATAAAATGTATAAGATAAATACATCAATGTCAACATCATAAAGCTAAAATTGTAATCAGTGGAAAAAAATAAAGAGTTAATACTAGATTATTTAAAAAAGACACAAGATCCAATTTTTTATTATGACAGAAAGGTAAAAATCCAAATTTAGAACAACAGTACAGCCGAACCTCGTTATCCTGACAGTCTCATGATCCGAAAAAAGTGTCATCACAAGCGGAGTGTCGCGGTAACCAAGTTGGAAAAAAATGTTTATGAAAAGCTGTATTTTTTATTAATTTAAGACACTTTTAAATTCATAACTGTTCTTGTCTTTTTAAGCAATAGAACATTGTTATTAAACAAGATAAACACAAAAACAAAATTAAAAAGAGCAAAAATCAGATTTCTGATGATTTACTTTTTTATTGTTACATGAAATATTGATAAATTTTGCTTCCTACAATTATTTTTTCAATATTATACATTGAATTGTAATCATTAACCGTTGTTTCAGAAATGAATGTTAGACAATTTCTGATTGTTTCAATGCAATGCAATGCTTCTGTTTTAGTCAAAAGCTTGTTGCTTAAATACTCTTCAATACTTGACCGATGTCCTAATGACAAGAAAATAGGCCAAAAATAATTTTCCTGTTTCACTGTTATGTCAATGCACCCCTACTTCTTTCATCACAGATTTTGTAGAGCTCTGATTGCCAGATACTTGAAAAGTCCGGATAGGACTTTTCAAGTATCTGGCAATCAGAGTTTCTTCAAGCAGGCCAGTTAATTGAGTTTTTACTGTAACATACATTTAAAGTGCATTATAACACTTACTTTACAGCTAGTAATGAGCATTATTTAAAAAAAAAAAAAAAGGACAGAAAAATAGCTACAGATCATAAAAAAATACCTTTTACTATATCAAATCCACTAGAACACAGGAATATATCATTGATGTTAACATCCATAGAACTTGTAATAAAATTAAGTTCACATGTAAATGGTGGTTGTACTAAAGGTAATGGCATAGAACTTTCAGTGGCATATGAACAGTTTTTTCCTAAAATAAAAAAAGTTGTTCCTTTATACAAGAAAAATATTTTTATATAACATTATCTTCAAAAAATAATAATATACTTACCAGCAATGTTATTAAGTTTTTGAGTATCATTGCTTTGAATAACAATTGGAATCTTATATGGCTTTGAGCGTGGAAGGTTACTCACATGATTAATGCTTCCAGGTACAATAGAAATATAAGCAGCTTCTTGAATAACCACCTATGGAAATTTTTAATATAAGTGTAATAAACAGGTGAAAATAAAGTAATTTTATATTAAATGTGAGGCATAAAAACTTTAAACAGATCAGCATGGATACGGTGTCATTGTAAGTTCTCAATTTTAATATTCAACTTCGTTTCTGACCAAGATAATTTTTTTTTTTTTTTTGTTACTTTAAATGAAATTTCTCTAAAGATAGAAATTACACAACTCCACATTTCTGCTAAATAAATAAATAAAATAAAGAGAAAGATAAATAACAGGATATTGTCTGCTATCCGAAATGGTAAACGGATAGTTTTTGTTTGTTTTAATAAACTATTTTATTGATTTATAGTTTACATTGTCCTTTAAAAAATGCAATGAAAAGAATATTCATATGACTTATATCAACATTTACTAAAGTTATTATAAAAAAAAAAAAAAAAAACTGAAAATTTTAATGTTATTGATCAATATGGAATAATATTTTCTGGAATTGTTTAAAATGTAAATGACTAGGTTATGGGCTGAATATAGAAGGGTGTCTACAGAAATTATAAAAAATGTTCCCTGATTTTTCCATGATTTCCCTGACTATCTTTATCAGACTTCCCTGATTTACATTATTAACAATACACATATGATATTTTTTCGTGTATTCCGATTCCTCGTATAACACACTTAACTAGATTGCTAATCTCATTTGGGTGAAAAAACAAGAGAAAACATAAAAATTGCCTAATATTCATTAAGTATTGGTTGACAGTTTTATAAATCCAATCTTAATATTTAGTCCAACAAATTCATACAGTGGCTAATGGGTATAGGGTGACCAGAAAATTTCCTTATTTTCTGAAAAATATTCAATTCTAAGACTTATCTACATCTGACGGGATAGCTAATTGTGTACTGTAAAGTTGGGCTTAATGAATTGGAGAGTGGAATTCAATCCAAAGTTTGAATTGAACAAAATTAATTCCGATTCATAAGCTCAAAATTACACTACAGCCGATGACGTAAGTGGTTGACATTGCTAAATGTGGTTTTTAAGAATTATTTTAAATTATATAAGATCAAATAAAATTATATTTACTAGTTATCGTAGCTGAAAAAAAATAAAGAAAAGAAAACACTCACCCAAGTACTTGAATACAGAAAGATAATTCACAAATGACGTTTATTTAAACATATATAAAATTTGCTGATTTGAATGCATTCTTACATTATGAATTATGTAAAGATTATCAAAGTGAATGTAAAATTTACTATAATTTTAGACAATTAGAGACATATTGTCATCTAAGAAAAAGCAGAAGTTTATGTAATATTTCTTTTTGTTTTAAGGCCTCCAAAATGAATAAAGTTCAGGTACGTAAAGTCAAACTAGGGATTAAAGTTCAGGAATGTAAAGTTAAACTAGGGATTAAAGTTCAGGAATGTGAAGTCAATCTAGGGATTAAAGTTCAGGAATGTAAAGTCCAACTAGGGTCGTAGAAGGACTCTTGTATTTGGAGAACTGGGAACATGCTGTAGACAAACTTCTTTCAGGAATGTAGATTCTATTTCTTTTTATTAAATGCGAATCCGAACCGAATGAAAAGTTACGGATTTGGAAAATTGGAAATAGGATGTTTGAGAACTTCCTTCAGGAAAGCAGATTTTGACGATTTCAGTTCGTTACATAGGCAATTTACTATTTATCGCATCGACAAAAAAAACAGATAATCAATTCATGTTTTTATAGCAAAGAAGAATCGAAGAATAATAAAATGTCGATGAGCAGAACAATTCAAGGCTTCCAATTAATGTTCTATGAAATTTACTTAGAAATGCCTCTTGAAGGAAAAAATTATATTTCTTTTAGGTGATATATGGCCGCCAAGGCCTAACTGAACGTCGATCTCTTCTCACTGGCTAGCCGAACTCTTCTGCTGCAACAGCCGGCTAAAAAAAGCACGGCGTCGCAGCCCCCACAAGTTACTTGCTTTAACGGCTCCCTGGTGAAGAATGATGACTATTCCAGAACCCAGTTTCAAACATGAAAAGCCATTACAGAGCACGCCAGCCAATTAAAAACGCCTATCCTCCCCGCGCCTGACGTCACACACAACGTGCGTGTTCCAAAAGGAATGTTAAACGATTTAGCAGACGTCCGGTTTTGAACTAAGCGTCTGTTTGGCAAAGGGGAATACCCTTCTTGTTGGAACTGTTAGGAAATATATTTATATTTCCCTCCTATTCTTATCGTTCCATTCAACTTCTTTCATTCAACCTTTAACTTAACCTGTTCTATTTAATTTATCTTTATATAACCCTCTTTAAGTAATTTCATAATTGTCTTTAAATATAATATAATTTAAATACTTATTTACCATTCACTCATTTAAGTTTCAATAAACTAAGTTTCTATATTTAAACAATTTGCATTATCTTTATTTCAGTGTTTAAACATTACGTTATAATAAATATACTTTCTTTATTTTTTTACCTTGAATCACTTCTGCATAATTTTATTTCCTTGAGCATCTGTATTTACTCATCAGCCACGTTCTTTCCGACATTACGTAATCTCTCTTTCAGCTTGTCAACAGACATCGTTCATTCAGTCTCATAAAATGAGGAGTTACGATGACCATTGACATATGGCGTTGCTTGTCCAGTACACGTGTCTATCTCCAGTGGCCGATCGCTATTGGTCCGTTTTTCCCGGGATTATTCGAGATGCCGGAAGTGGCGTTTGACTTGGCGATCAGAAGTCACGTGAGGGGGCGTTGTCGGCAAAGGGAGTGAGCTATTTATATCGTAGGAGCGAGCTCATTGATAGCTTCGTTTTTCCTTTAGATACCTAGTTGCATGTTGGCTGCATAATGTTTACGCTTACTGTTTTTAAGATAGAGGATGGAATGTGATATGCTGGATATAAGATAATGGTGTCAGTTTTGCTTAGTAGTTTTTAATGTAATACTCTTGCTTTTCATTTGATATGGAGACTGTTTACAGAATTGACAATGTCAACGTAGTGCTGGATATTGCTGGATGAAAGATGGTTAACAAGCAATAACTTTTGGTGTTGAAGAATACACCTGAATATATCCATCGAATCTCTTTTAGATTTTTCTTGGCGTACAGATAGCGGGCCATCGGCGACATGTCAGTTTGTCTTTATTTATTTTATTTGAAATAGAATACTTTTCTTTACAGTAACTTTCTCTCCCTCTTTAAAAGATATTTTGGTTTGAATTATTTACGGTAATTATGTAAATGGAGATTAATCTAGTCAGCTTCCTTTTAGTAAGTGGATTGTGAACTGTAGGGTTGTGAATTGGTTCCAAAGGGGCCAGGGACGTTTTTCCCGTCTTGATGCTGCAGATCGGTCGTAGCAATAGTGGTTCGAGACCTACGCCTTCTGGAAATATGTGCGAGGTACTTGGAGTTGTTACTGACTGGCAGTATTGGGATTTTTGCAATTCCTTTGAGATCCTACAGACGGATTTCGCTAGGGGATCTCTGGAGAGGCTTGCTGCAGTTTATGATTTCATTTATGTCCCTTTTTTTCATGTTTGCTTTAGTTCTCCTATATTTTTTTAGCTTCTAGTGGCAGTATGAAGTATTTGGAGAATTGTATTAAGCTTTTGAATATAATGAAGTTTGACTTGACTTTAAGTGACAAATCTTTTATGGAGAGAAAAATAATTTTAATGTGATTAATCGAATATAAACCTTTTTGCTATTCATAATGTTTTAAAGATAATTTGATATTTTTTCTATTTAAAGTTTAATGTTATTTAAAGTTAATTGAAGATAAGTAAAGTAATTGGAGTAAAAATTTAAACAAGTTTTTTTTAATATTTTTGCTTTGAAATAGTTTTTAGCTTTTGGTACTCTGGTTCATTAAACATTGATATAGAGTGATGTTTCTCTGCATGGTATTATACCAAGTGCTTATGTTAATTGGATGCTTAAGAGAACTTGAGAACTTATGTCGATTGTTTATACATCTACTTTTATCGTTATGATTTTTTAGTTTCATTTTTGTTTTTATTTAAATTTGTTTAATAAAATTGTTATTTGTTTTTAAATCTGTTTGGTCGTTCTTTCAAAAATACTTTTTAGAATATTTCACTTTACAAATTTCTTGGGTAAACAGTTTCAGCTTAAACGCTCCATATGCGTATTATGCTTTGCTTCTTTCTTTAAATCCATTCCAATTACTTTTATTAATTGGATAACAAGGTTATGGGCCTCTTTCTGTTTTTGCCCAAATTAAAATACTTTTCATTGGAAATCCTGTTCTGTAATTTTTAATTTAGTTTTGTTTCTGAAATACTTGCTTGCAAATGGCTCACCATGAGTGGAGTTGTGAGAGAGCTTTGCGATGGGGGGGCCATATGAGAATGCATTAGTGTCTGTGAAGTTTTTAAAGGACATTAAAGTTTTTGAACGGATTTAATGGTTGAAGGTTTCGCAGTAGATATAAATTTTTAGAGAAACCTTTCAATTAATGGTAATCTATTTTTGATGTTTACTATTTTTTTTTTCATGTCGTCCGGTGGCTTTGCTGTTGGCTGCTGGTAATAGTTTTCACTAGTAAGAAGAGAATCCACATTGGGAAATTCTTTCAAGTGTTTAAAGTTTATGACCGTTCTTTTAAGACGTTGATTTTGTGTGTCTTCTGTGAAAGAGAGAGCTATTTAGTGATCTGAAGATTCCAGCTTGATGCCAGTTCATCTTTTTCGAATAAATTAAGTAGGGATGGCCAGTTGTGATCTTGGTGTTATCATGGTGCTTGATCCTTCGTCTTTTGTCCAGTGTTGTTAGAGAAGTGCAGTGGTCTGCGTCCTGGGCCACATTTTTCTGTATACTTTTTCATCTCATCTGTGTAACTGATAAAGGCATTTTTGAAAAGGATGAATACTCATCTTGTAAACGTGATAAGTGGACATATTCTTTTAGACCTTCATCTTTTTTTAACGTTTTTAAGAAAGTGCATCGATTTTTATCGGTCTATGGAAATGTTACAGATGAAGATTATACCAAGGGAGCATTACTCGTCTGTAAATTAGTTTAAGAATATTTAGTTTTATTTTTAAGATTTTAAAGTCAGATATACTGAATTTTTTTATTATAAATGATTTGATAAGTTAAATATGCAAAAATTTTTTAAAGACTTGTTTTGATTGATCAGTTTGAGAATGTTTAAAATTTTTTTGGAAAAATTTTTTGAATTTTTAGAAGTAAGCCGAAGTATTAATAGAATTTTTAATTAGCTTAATATCTATGATGGTGGAAATGAAGTACTTGTCTCTCTTTGAGATTCAGGAGTTTAAAGATTTTTTTTTAGCCTGTAGAAGTTTAGGAGTTTAAATTGTTGAGAATATTAAAAACATAACTGTGATATTTCTATAGAAACAATAACTTTTAGATAAATTTATTTATGTTTTTAATTAGGTTATTTCTGAATTTTTAATGGTAAAGATTGGAGTACATTGGTTTACTATACTAGAACTTAATGGTCATATTATGTAAGAATAGTTAATAAACCTGTCTACAGTTTGTCTTTTCTAAAGTTTAACATTTGCTTTAATTGATAGTTTAAATTAATGTTCATTATCTTTTATATTTTTTTTAGAGGGGGAACTTATTTCTATAATATATTTGTTAACTCTAATTTCTGATATAATTTGAAATATAAATTTTTTTTGGGAGTCCAAAAGTTTAGAATCTGTAAACTTTTGATTTCAATAGGTATTTATCTCTATTTTTAGGTTTTAAGAGAATTGCCTTGAATATTGAGTCATGAGTTTTGCACTATGGTGCTGTTAGATTTAAATGTAGGACTTCCAGATAGTTTTTCGTTTTTAATTTTTACCTCCTCTATTGTTTGTTAATTTATAGAGTTTAATTTATGCTGTATGATAACTGTTATTTAAATTTTATTACAGACTTTTGATTGTTTAATGATATTTAAATATTTGATTACTTTTGTTCTGTTTAACTAATAGAATTTTAGGTGCATTACTATGAAAATGTTTCCCCAGGTTATGTAATCATTGAAATTCAATGCTAATGAGATTTGCAGTTTAAATTGTCATTTTTGAGAAAACCATATGTGTAATAGAATCTCATGGATAATGGCTGAAGTTTAATGTGGATTGATTTGGCAAATTGAATTATCATTTATAAAAGGGGAAATTATAACAGTAAACATTTTTGTGGGATATGTTGGAGAAATGTTAGAAATTTTTGAGGTAATTGCACCCATTTTTTAGGTATTGCTAATTTTTTTTAGTTATATATCCGAAGGAATGTTGAAGCTGTGGCAGGTTATGTAAATGTGAGTAAATCTTTTTGTGAGTGACCATGTTGTGAATTAGCATGTGCCAGTATTCAATTGAATTGACCCTGGTTAAATTTTCTATTGGAATCGTATAGCTGCATTTAAATTTTTAGTTTAAGGAATGCGAAAGCTATACTCAATGGATTATATCCATTTTTGGGAGATTGTTAAAGTTATGTAATTTGACTCGTTTGATATGCTTCAGGGGGTGAAATTTTTGTATTGATGAGACAGCCTTTACAGTAAAGAAATGCCTGATGATAATGAGTAATAGATTGGATCTTGTTTAATTAACTTTTGAGAATTGCTTCCTTTAATGCTTGACTTAATTTTTATGGCTCATTTATATATAGTGTTAGAACGTGTATTGTTATATACATATTATGTTAGAAGTAGAGCTTTCTTTTTAAGAGTTGAGCGGTGAATAAAAGGGGGTATTTTTATCATCGTTTTAGATTTTCAATCTTCTGCTTGAAGAATTAAGTAAATGATTTGCATACAAATTAGGTATGTTGGGTAATTGGCTTGTCTGTAAGTGATTCAAGATTAGTTTTGGTCTGGATATTTCTTCTGGGATTCTCTGATTATGAGAAGATATTTCTCTGGGATTGGTATTGTTAATCATGCTCCATTCTTCAAGATAAGTTGTATGTTAAAGTAGGATTGTTAATGTATTTGTCTCTATATTCCTGAATTATTGAATCCGACACTACTCATATCCATGTCTTCTTCGTTGGGTATGAAAGGATTGTATGAAAAACCTTGGCCAAGGTAATGGATGTGAATGAATGCATGCTTTTCGCATTTAGTGTTGTATGGATTTAGTTTATATGGATTCTGTCACAAATAAATTTTTAAATTTTTTTTTGCAGGATATCTTGGATATAGAGTAGTTATGAATTTTTGTCTGTCTTTTACGGTTAATGGAGCATGAGTTGACTTTGTCCAGATGATATTGTTTTAGATGAATTGAATCTGTAGGAAATGGTTCTTGGATTTGGAGATTAGTGTTAGAGGTAAATTTTGTTTCGCCTTACCTGGAGTGTGCTATATTTGAGTCTAGTATATAGTTAAGGGTCAAAAGGGTTAGGATATGTATCTTAATACTGGTTTAAATCATTAAAGTGTAAGATTAGGTGTATTAAGGTATTGATTTAATTTTTCAAATGTTAGGATACATGTATTAAAATACTGGATAAGTTAATGAAATGTTAGGATCAATTTTTAATTATTAAAGTGTTAGAATATTTTTAGAGAATTTTTGAATTCTGAATATTAAAGTGTTAGAATTTAAGTGTGTTAGAATTAAAAATTGAAAATTTTAAAAATCAAGATTCTGCTCTCCTTGTGGTCTAAGAATTTTTAATGTGTAATACTTACTTATGTAAGACTGTATGTTTTCCTGGACCAGATGTGCTTAGATGATGTTTTTAAGATGTCCATATGTTAGCCACATGTACATTATTTTATATCTATAGGTATTGTGTTGTGTATAATTTATATTGTTTTATTTTATTTTTGCAGTTTTTGTGTATGGACTGGAGCCCAAAAGTTTTTTTTTTTTTTTCAGCCTTTATGTAAGTTGACTTGGTATATAGGTGTTGTATTAGAGTGGTGGATAGCGGATGCCATGGATGGATTGGTTAGATAGTTGCAGTTGTGGTCAAGTATATTATAGATGAATTTTTGTTGCAGTTCCAATGGTTGGATGTAAATGGTAACCAAGGTGTACCAGTGTGTGGGTTTTTCGTGTAAGATAGCCTCTTTCTGGTATATGGGTTTGTAACTTAGTGAGTTTTTCATGGAAATGATAAGAGGGGGGGCTTTTGTTAGGAAATATATTTATATTTCCCTCCTATTCTTATCGTTCCATTCAACTTCTTTCATTCAACCTTTAACTTAACCTGTTCTATTTAATTTATCTTTATATAACCCTCTTTAAGTAATTTCATAATTGTCTTTAAATATAATATAATTTAAATACTTATTTACCATTCACTCATTTAAGTTTCAATAAACTAAGTTTCTATATTTAAACAATTTGCATTATCTTTATTTCAGTGTTTAAACATTACGTTATAATAAATATACTTTCTTTATTTTTTTACCTTGAATCACTTCTGCATAATTTTATTTCCTTGAGCATCTGTATTTACTCATCAGCCACGTTCTTTCCGACATTACGTAATCTCTCTTTCAGCTTGTCAACAGACATCGTTCATTCAGTCTCATAAAATGAGGAGTTACGATGACCATTGACAGATGGCGTTGCTTGTCCAGTACACGTGTCTATCTCCAGTGGCCGATCGCTATTGGTCCGTTTTTCCCGGGATTATTCGAGATGCCGGAAGTGGCGTTTGACTTGGCGATCGGAAGTCACGTGAGGGGGCGTTGTCGGCAAAGGGAGTGAGCTATTTATATCGTAGGAGCGAGCTCATTGATAGCTTCGTTTTTCCTTTAGATACCTAGTTGCATGTTGGCTGCATAATGTTTACGCTTACTGTTTTTAAGATAGAGGATGGAATGTGATATGCTGGATATAAGATAATGGTGTCAGTTTTGCTTAGTAGTTTTTAATGTAATACTCTTGCTTTTCATTTGATATGGAGACTGTTTACAGAATTGACAATGTCAACGTAGTGCTGGATATTGCTGGATGAAAGATGGTTAACAAGCAATAACTTTTGGTGTTGAAGAATACACCTGAATATATCCATCGAATCTCTTTTAGATTTTTCTTGGCGTACAGATAGCGGGCCATCGGCGACATGTCAGTTTGTCTTTATTTATTTTATTTGAAATAGAATACTTTTCTTTACAGTAACTTTCTCTCCCTCTTTAAAAGATATTTTGGTTTGAATTATTTACGGTAATTATGTAAATGGAGATTAATCTAGTCAGCTTCCTTTTAGTAAGTGGATTGTGAACTGTAGGGTTGTGAATTGGTTCCAAAGGGGCCAGGGACGTTTTTCCCGTCTTGATGCTGCAGATCGGTCGTAGCAATAGTGGTTCGAGACCTACGCCTTCTGGAAATATGTGCGAGGTACTTGGAGTTGTTACTGACTGGCAGTATTGGGATTTTTGCAATTCCTTTGAGATCCTACAGACGGATTTCGCTAGGGGATCTCTGGAGAGGCTTGCTGCAGTTTATGATTTCATTTATGTCCCTTTTTTTCATGTTTGCTTTAGTTCTCCTATATTTTTTTAGCTTCTAGTGGCAGTATGAAGTATTTGGAGAATTGTATTAAGCTTTTGAATATAATGAAGTTTGACTTGACTTTAAGTGACAAATCTTTTATGGAGAGAAAAATAATTTTAATGTGATTAATCGAATATAAACCTTTTTGCTATTCATAATGTTTTAAAGATAATTTGATATTTTTTCTATTTAAAGTTTAATGTTATTTAAAGTTAATTGAAGATAAGTAAAGTAATTGGAGTAAAAATTTAAACAAGTTTTTTTTTAATATTTTTGCTTTGAAATAGTTTTTAGCTTTTGGTGCTCTGGTTCATTAAACATTGATATAGAGTGATGTTTCTCTGCATGGTATTATACCAAGTGCTTATGTTAATTGGATGCTTAAGAGAACTTGAGAACTTATGTCGATTGTTTATACATCTACTTTTATCGTTATGATTTTTTAGTTTCATTTTTGTTTTTATTTAAATTTGTTTAATAAAATTGTTATTTGTTTTTAAATCTGTTTGGTCGTTCTTTCAAAAATACTTTTTAGAATATTTCACTTTACAAATTTCTTGGGTAAACAGTTTCAGCTTAAACGCTCCATATGCGTATTATGCTTTGCTTCTTTCTTTAAATCCATTCCAATTACTTTTATTAATTGGATAACAGGAACTTTCAAAATGTCGGAAAGAATGATCTCATGGCGTCGCGCGCCGAAATTAAAAATGAGAAAAGATAGAAAATACATTTTTGCGTATTTCTGCCAAAGTATTTATCACAAGTCACTGAAAATTTTGCAATCGGCTAGAAATAAATATTTCTATCCACATAATATAATTTAAAAGGGAAATATTGATAAATAAAAGATTTCTATTTTTTATATTTTAGACTTAGAAAATTCCGAAGTGTTTACACATTCGCGATGTATGTTGAAAGAAATTTGAAAGTTAAATTACTGAAATATAATAAAATACTAATTGCACTTAAATAATCTTAATAAGAGATAATGTTTACATTGAAAAATAAGGAAATATTGAATTATTTATCATTAAAATTTACATTATAAGTTTAAAACTTGTGATTAGAAATTAGGTGTTTGAAAATGTTAATTTAAGTTGTAAAATTGAAATAAATTATATTATTTAAATTAATTTGAATGGGAAATGATGCATTATATTTTTTATGATGCAACATTTTATCTCCCGGTAGCAGAAAAAAAAAGGATAAAAAAAAAATTTTTAGCTGACAGGTTCGAAAAGATGAACCATCTGCAGATAATTCTATGCAAATTTAAAGGTAAACTACACAATATTAAACAACAATAAACACAATACAACAAAACAAATATATAAACACAATACCAAACAAGAATACACAGTACAAATAGAAATAGAATTGTAACACAATATCAAACAATAACAAACATGGTACAGGTAGAAACAAACCACTAAAATTTATATATAAACAAAACACTGCATGGGTGAGGTTCCAATTGGCCTATAAAAATGTAATCTTTTCATGTGCAAACCCCTAACAGTAGACATATTGCAACTATGATAAAAATAAAACTATATGTGTAATCATATTTAAAAAAACAAACAAAATGCTGCATAAAGTTTTCAAGTATTGCAAAATCAAACCAATAAAATTAAAACAGGATAATACTGCAATTGTGATGTAGCTGAGACAACTGTATATCATTATTTGTAGTATTTATTTTGTTTACATTGTAAAATACCATCAATTTCTTGAACAAAAAACAAATGTACATTGTTCAGAATGATAGTTGTGCCCATTAAATTAAAAAAATTTAAGACATTAAGCTGTGAATTTTAAAATAGATCATATGTGATCTTGGACACTGAAATTTACAATATAGAATGTTATTCCCTTTAAATTATGAATAGTTGCACCTTGAAGGATTTATCGGAAGGGTACTAATTTTGTGATTATTTTTTGCCCCAAGCTATGCCGAATTTACCTTCTGTGTGTGCTCGCTATAAATTTGTTGGGAACTGAAAGAAAAAGAGAAATAACTTAGAGCAGTTGCTCCATCGTATTCTCATAAAATATCTCCACTAGTATTCAAAGAGCTGCAGCTAGGAGATTTGAGCATTGATAATTTTTCATATAATTTCTGGAACATATATAAATTTTCATTTGTATTTTTTTTTATTTGTAATTTATTAAAGTTGTCTCAAAAATATATTAATTTTTTTATATATATTTTCTCATAATTTTTAATAATGGTTATATAGGATCCTATAATTAAATTTAAAATAAAACATCACATGGATAAGCAGTAAAAGTTTATATGTTGAGATCACCCCTCAATTTCAATATGATATGGATATATATTGTTCAAAAATTAACAAGGATGAACATACAAAAAAAAATCTGTGGCAACATAATATTGCATTCCCATCATTTAAATTAAGGTAGAAAAAAAAATTAGATGAAGGATAGTACCTATTATAAAATATAGAATTGTAAAATAATGAAATCAATAAATCAGTATGCTTAATCAATTGTATGAGTGAACAGTAATGGACAGTACGTAAGCGCTTACATTCCGTGACCACTAGTATTTCGCCAGCAAAATATTGAAAACTCATAGAATTGATACAGATGTTACCACTGTATTGTTTAAAAAAAAATTGTAATTCAGAGAGATATATATACATATGAAGACACTAAAATGGAAATTAGAAAAAATGGGATTTACATTTGTAGGAAGATTGTAGTGCCCTAAAAAAATTAAAATGTCCATAACAAAAGAAAATTAAGTGAGTAGAAAACAAAAAAAAACTAGCATCCTGTTGAGATGAGTTTTGATACATTCACCATCATAATTCTGATTGTTGGATCAGTCATATGTTGAATTTGATAGTTATCGTTATTGCATATCTGGATAATTTTAAAAGGACCTGAATTTTTTGCATGGAAAGTATTAGTATGATTGAAATTCTTTAAATAAACTTTGTCGCCAATTTTCAACTTTGGAGGAGAACGACCTTTAAGAAATTTTGCATTCATTTTAAAATATTTTTGTTCATTAAGTTTAACTAATTCTCTGGTTGTTTTGATATGTTCTTGTTGTTGTTTAAAGTATTGGGAAGGTTCTTCAGCATCTTTAGGTGGTAAGAAAGTATCAATAGGTAAGTTTAAATCTCTGCCAAAAAATAAGTTTGCAGGACTAAAATTAGTTACAGAATGTTTAGAATTATTGTAGTGAAGCACAAAAAATTTCAATCTATCAGACCATTCAATTATTTGATCAGATAGTGAAGCAACTGATTCTTTCAGGGATCGATGGATACGTTCGATAACACCGTTCGACCTCGGGAAGTAAATGGACGAATTTCTACGTTTGATATTGAGAGATTTAAGAAAGGTTAGAAAGACATCAGAGGTAAAGTTTTTGGCGTTATCAGATAATATAATTTTTGGTATACCAAACCTCGAAAAGTAGTCGTTTAAAGCTTTAATTATAGATGGGGAAGTAGCATCTCTAAGCGGAATAGCTTCCAGAAAGCGTGAATAGTGGTCAACGATGGTGAGAATAAAAAATTTACCGTCATGTGACCTGGGGAGTTTACCCACAATATCTATTGCAAGCATCTCTCCGGGAGCTAATTCACACTTGGAAATGAAGGAAGGTTTTGTGTTGGTTTGTTTACTTTTGTAGGGAAGACATTTTTCACAGTTATTTACAAAATTTTGAACATCCTGAACCATTCCGTGCCAGAAATAATTCCTGGAAATTGTCTCAACCGTTTTTATCATTCCAAAATGAGCTTGGTGAGCAAGGGCAATGCAACTATTGATTAATGTTTTAGGAATAACGATTTTCTTTACTCTATTGACATTACCAGATTTCTTTTTAGCAAACATTAAAAGATCGTTATTAGGATTGATTGAGTAATTAGTGTTAGAACATGTTTTGGCAATTATTTTTTCTCGGATTTCTTTAAGTTTTTCATCATTTTGCTGCTCTTTTAGTATATTTTCGGTAGTTAGTGAGTCGTTAGTAGGTATAAAAATATTTAATGCATTTACATATAAATTAGGGTTATTAGGAAGGTCCACGACACGAGAAAGAAAATCGGCTGGATTAACAAGTCCAGGAATGTGCTCAACCTTAAAATGAAAACTCTGCAAATATAAAAGCCATCTAGTTATAATTTCAGCCTGTTTTTCTAGGTTTAAATGGTAAGTTAAAGCTTTAGCATCTGTTAGAATTTTGAATTGTCTACCGTACAAGAATTCAGAAAAATGTTTAACAGAGGAATAGATAGCATAAAATTCACGTTTGATTGAAGGGTATTTAGATTCTGCCTGATTTAATTGCTTGGAATAAAATTCAATGGGGTAGAATTTGTCATTGTGTTTTTGCACAAGAATTCCGCAAATTGCAACCATAGATGCATCAGTAACCAAATAAACATCCTTACTATCATCAAAATTTTTAACTGTTGGATTAGTAAGCAAAATTTCCTGAATCTTGAGAAAAGCATTTTGACAGTCCTTGCTCCAGAAGAATTTTACCTTTTTTCTCGTTAAATTTACAATAGGTTGTACTATTTTTGCAAAATCGAAAATTAAATGACGGAAATAATTTATCATACCCAGATAACTTTGAACTTGTTTCAGGTTTGTAGGAATGGGAAATCTATTGATTTTGTTTACATTATCAGTAGAAGGAGAGTGACCGTTTTTGTGTAATTTAAAACCTAGGTATGTTATTTGTTCTTTACATATTTGAAGCTTTTTAGGGTCTAAAGTGAGGTTAAATTCTCTCAATTTGTCAAAAACTTTCTGCAACCATATTAACATTTCCTCCAACGAATCAGCAGCAACAATTATGTCATCTAGAAAATATTGAACATTTTTACCTCTTAATGAGCTAAGGCAGTTATTTATTAAAGTATGAAAATAAGAAGTTGAGTTCACACATCCAAATGGCAGGCGTTTAGGTTGATAATTCCCATACTCCGTTGCAAATGCCAGTTTGGCCCTATCCTTCTGTTGAAGAAGAATTTGAAAAAATGCGGCTTTTAAATCCAAAACAGTATAGAATTTTTTGCCCGATATATTTTGCATAATGTCGTTGATTTTTGGTAAACAAATTTTATAAGGTTCAGTTATTGCATTAAGTAATCGATAGTCGATAACCATACGAAATTTAAGTTTGTTAGGGTCATCAGTAGGTAACGTCTTCTTTTTAACAAAAATGACTGGAAAACAGTAGTTTGAGGTTGAATTTTCTATAATGCCAGCCTTCAGAAGATCAGCGATTTCATTTCTAGCAAACTCCTTGGCAATTCTAGGAATGGGATATGGTTTTGTTTGTAAAGCAAAATCATGCAGTAAGTTAAACTGAGGAACAACTTTATCTGTACATCCCAGTGTACTGTATGAAGAAGAAAAAACAGCTGAATTATTCATAAGAAGTTTGAGAACTCTCTTCCTATCTGATTCAGGTAAGTGATCAACTTGAAAATTATTAGCCTTTAGTTCATTTTTACGAAGTTCTTAAATATCATCACAAATTAGCGAATTTACCTGGTATGTTTTACTGTTGTCATGCGTAGAAATTTGATCTTTAGAAATTTGTTTTAAGTAACCTAATTTAGTATTTTTGTTGAGGACAATTTTTTGACTATTGTTGTTGAATACATACAGAAGAATAGAATTGTTAACATTTGCTTCATGAAGGCTAAGATCTAAGTTTAGTGGCAATTTGGTAGTTAATGGAACAAATAAATAGTTAAATGAATTGTTAATTTTATGTAATGCTTTAAGTCTTATAATCCTGCCATGATTTGGCCGAATAATGACACGGTTAGCTGGTGTGACAAAGTTTTTGGAATCTTCATGATTAATATCGTTAGAGAGAGAATTAATATTTTCATATGATTCAGCATTGGAATTTGAAATATCATGAATAGTATTATTGTCATTGGAACTTAGATTTTCATTGTTAAAATTAGAAGTTTGAGTAGAATCAGGATTTTTATTTTCGAAAGGAAATGTGAGGTTTCCCATGATAAGTTGAGAGTTGGCAGAGTCTAACAAAACTTTATTTCGGTTTAAAAAATCATAACCGAGAATAATTTGGTAGTTAGAGTGCCAATTATCATGGGCAACGAAAAACACATTGCTGAACCATTTATTACGAATTTTAAAGTTTAATTGTACAGCAGAAAAATAAGGAACACTGGAATTATTGATGGTCTTGATGTTTACAGATCTAGATAAAAAGTTAAGTTTATTGTTTTGTTTAAGTAAGTTAATAGTTTTAGGTTGTATAAGAGAAAGATTTGCACCAGAATCCAGAAGACCAATAAAGTTATGTTTTCCAAATGTTAATTTAATTAAAGGAAGTGGAGAATCATCAGAAAAACATGACATAAGTGATTTGGGAATGTTAACAGCAGTATCAGAATAATTCATACCCTCGTGCAAAAATTTATCATCTAGGGCTCTGTGAGATTGAGGGGAAAAATTGTGCAAAATATCATCAGAACCCTCTAGAAGTTTAAATTATTTCTTCTGCCTCTGCCACGATATGGTCGATAATTATTTCTACCTCTGCCCCTATTGAATCTCTGCACATTGTTATCGCTACCTCTTCTAAAATCTCCAGCAAAGTTTCTGCCCTGATTCTCAAAATATCTATCATTACTTGGAGAATTACTGTTAGGACTTAAAAAATTACTTGCTTGATTAGCAGCACTGTTACCCTGACCAGAAAAATTTTGCTGCGGCGAAAAAAATCCCCTATTATGCAAAGACGGAAAAAACCAGCAATCGCGCGTATTATGCTGTTTGTTACAGATATGGCAAACAGTCCGCTCTTCTTTTAATCCTTTTAACTGCTCCGCCATACTCTGCAATAATTTATTTGAATTTTCTTGTTGTTTCAACAAAATTGTAATCAACGAGCCCTGACTGCTGTTGTTTGAAACCTGCGTCGCGTTGATGGTGTTGACTGAGAAAGAGCATTGCTGTTCCAAAGCTTTTTCGCAATCCATAGCACTAGAAACCAGATCATCGAAATTTTCCTTTCCAAGTTTAAGTACCTCTGTTTTAATATCCGGTCTAAGAGCTTCGAGCAATTTATTAAACATCAATTTTTGCTTTAGAATAACCATTTGAGGAATATCCTCAGCGTTCGGAACCAATCGATTGACTAATTTTTTTACTACCTCAGCCAACTCCTTCACTGTCTGTTTAGGTTTTTGTCTTATATTTGAGAACTGATAAGAGGTTTCCTGGAAATTCTCTTCTCTGCTAAATTTTGCTCTAAATAAACGCACAAAATTTTCAAAATTATCAATATTGTTAATTTCTGGATCGCTCGCAACATATTCCTGCGCCTTGTCTCTACAATACAGGCGGAAGAGTAGAATACGATTCTCGTCGTTCCAATTCTGTATGTTACAGACATCACTAATGTTTTTAATGAAAAAATGTACATTTTCCCCTTCTTTTCCATGGAAAGTGGGAATCGCTGCCATAAGCGCGTTTAATTGCAAATCATTTGCCATATCGTAATAATTTGTATACACGTGAAAAATCAAAAGGTATACTAAAACACTGATGTATGACAAATAAATTATCTTAAAGCAAAGCAAATAAAAAAATAATAATGGAAAAATTTGTTAAAATGATGAAGGAAAGAAAAAAAATCATTAAAAAAATGGAAGATTACTTTTTTAAAAATTTTTCTAAAAATGCATATTAATGTGCAATACAGTTAAACTAAATAAATATATGCAAAAATGTACAAATCCCCCAAAATAGAAAAAAAGGAACACAATAACTACAAATATCAAAACATGCAACAATAAATCATTATAAATTCAAAGCGTAATATATAAAGTTTTCGTTTTTTCAATTTATGAAAAAATATTAGCAAATAAATCTTTGAAAAATCAAATTTCTTTTCTTTACATATATTTATAGAATCAAATCTTAAAAGGAAAATAAATAAAAATATAAATCATGTGTATTTTAAAAATATATTGCACCAATATGGGGTCCGCACATGAAATAGAGAGAAAAAAATATATATATAAGTTTAGTGAGTATTATTTTTAAAATAAATGGTTAAATAATTAATAAGTTAATTAATAAATATGCTTTATCTATTATCATGAAAAAGTAATGAAATCCGATCTCCGATCTTTAAAGTTATGGCATCAATTAATGCCTATGAGTGAAAAGAAAAAATTAATATTAAAAAGGCTTAAAACAATAACTCCAAGAATGAAATCACTAAGTTAACGGCACCATAAATGTACTGTAAAGTTGGGCTTAATGAATTGGAGAGTGGAATTCAATCCAAAGTTTGAATTGAACAAAATTAATTCCGATTCATAAGCTCAAAATTACACTACAGCCGATGACGTAAGTGGTTGACATTGCTAAATGTGGTTTTTAAGAATTATTTTAAATTATATAAGATCAAATAAAATTATATTTACTAGTTATCGTAGCTGAAAAAAAATAAAGAAAAGAAAACACTCACCCAAGTACTTGAATACAGAAAGATAATTCACAAATGACGTTTATTTAAACATATATAAAATTTGCTGATTTGAATGCATTCTTACATTATGAATTATGTAAAGATTATCAAAGTGAATGTAAAATTTACTATAATTTTAGACAATTAGAGACATATTGTCATCTAAGAAAAAGCAGAAGTTTATGTAATATTTCTTTTTGTTTTAAGGCCTCCAAAATGAATAAAGTTCAGGTACGTAAAGTCAAACTAGGGATTAAAGTTCAGGAATGTAAAGTTAAACTAGGGATTAAAGTTCAGGAATGTGAAGTCAATCTAGGGATTAAAGTTCAGGAATGTAAAGTCCAACTAGGGTCGTAGAAGGACTCTTGTATTTGGAGAACTGGGAACATGCTGTAGACAAACTTCTTTCAGGAATGTAGATTCTATTTCTTTTTATTAAATGCGAATCCGAACCGAATGAAAAGTTACGGATTTGGAAAATTGGAAATAGGATGTTTGAGAACTTCCTTCAGGAAAGCAGATTTTGACGATTTCAGTTCGTTACATAGGCAATTTACTATTTATCGCATCGACAAAAAAAACAGATAATCAATTCATGTTTTTATAGCAAAGAAGAATCGAAGAATAATAAAATGTCGATGAGCAGAACAATTCAAGGCTTCCAATTAATGTTCTATGAAATTTACTTAGAAATGCCTCTTGAAGGAAAAAATTATATTTCTTTTAGGTGATATATGGCCGCCAAGGCCTAACTGAACGTCGATCTCTTCTCACTGGCTAGCCGAACTCTTCTGCTGCAACAGCCGGCTAAAAAAAGCACGGCGTCGCAGCCCCCACAAGTTACTTGCTTTAACGGCTCCCTGGTGAAGAATGATGACTATTCCAGAACCCAGTTTCAAACATGAAAAGCCATTACAGAGCACGCCAGCCAATTAAAAACGCCTATCCTCCCCGCGCCTGACGTCACACACAACGTGCGTGTTCCAAAAGGAATGTTAAACGATTTAGCAGACGTCCGGTTTTGAACTAAGCGTCTGTTTGGCAAAGGGGAATACCCTTCTTGTTGGAACTTTCAAAATGTCGGAAAGAATGATCTCATGGCGTCGCGCGCCGAAATTAAAAATGAGAAAAGATAGAAAATACATTTTTGCGTATTTCTGCCAAAGTATTTATCACAAGTCACTGAAAATTTTGCAATCGGCTAGAAATAAATATTTCTATCCACATAATATAATTTAAAAGGGAAATATTGATAAATAAAAGATTTCTATTTTTTATATTTTAGACTTAGAAAATTCCGAAGTGTTTACACATTCGCGATGTATGTTGAAAGAAATTTGAAAGTTAAATTACTGAAATATAATAAAATACTAATTGCACTTAAATAATCTTAATAAGAGATAATGTTTACATTGAAAAATAAGGAAATATTGAATTATTTATCATTAAAATTTACATTATAAGTTTAAAACTTGTGATTAGAAATTAGGTGTTTGAAAATGTTAATTTAAGTTGTAAAATTGAAATAAATTATATTATTTAAATTAATTTGAATGGGAAATGATGCATTATATTTTTTATGATGCAACAAATTGGATTAAGCCGGCTAGCTGGTCAGGTTATGCAAATGTATCATTAAAAAAAAAAAAAAATTAAATGGGAAAATGGCCTTCAATATAAGAACTATCTACAGAAAATGAGGACATCTGATCACCTTAATTTGCGTTAAATATTAAAAACTCATACCATATGAATCTTTTTAAAAATATTGGGAAAGACAACACAGCATGTGAAAAGAATACGGTATATAAAATAGACCAAACAGTCTCATTGGCAAGGTAAAAATGCAAATATTTTGAAATATAGACAAATTTCCCTGATTTTCAGGTATTTTTTACAAAGTTCCCTGATTTTTCCAGATTGATAAACCTCCCTGATTTTTCCATGATTCCCTGAATTCCAGATTCTGTAGACACCCTGTAAGAGTTTTGAACATGGAAGCAACATATGTGCAAGGCATAAAATAAAATTTTTTTGTCCAATCATAGCAACCCACATAACAGGTTTGACGTCATTCACCAGGACAAATTTGCTTAAGACGAGTTAGACAACTATGTTTTGACAATAGCAGCAAGCTTTCTAAATTTTTACACAAAATCATCGACAAATTGGTATTTTACTGCCTGTATGTTATCATTTCATTGCAAAGGTATTCTACTATAGTAGCATCAAAATCTTGTTGATTGCACATTGTAAATATGATTTCTTGCTCATAAGAAATTTAATGAAATTAATATTACAAATCTTTCAGTAAAAAAGAAAACAATGCAGTTTAATTAAAAAAGAAAAAAAAAATCACAACGGTTAGTAAAAATTGATGAATTAAAATGCTAAATAGATGAATTTAGCTGTATTACATTAAAAGGTACCATATACTTTTTGAAACTTGCCAACATATTAAAACAACTGTTTAAATTTTATGAAAATGCACATAAAATTTTAAAATAGCTTAAGAAAGTGGCAAAGGCTTTAAGAATCTGAAAACCCAGTATCTTCATATCAGACATGTTGTGTAAGAGTAAGTGCTGTTGTTGAACTTATTACAAAATATTGCAGTGTAATCTATTAATTATTAGTGATTTCTATTGTTATCATTTAGAATAATTATCAAATAGCTATATGAGAAAGGTGAAATTGTCGGGAATTTACTAAGCATAAGAAATCACTTCTTTTGTGAACTTTTTGTTAAATTTTATAAAAATGTTTAATTCATTATATCTTCTCTTTTGAAAATTTTAACCATCTGCTAACTCCAATTAATATACATGTAAAGAAAAATGATTTGAAATTAAATTTTGGAATTATTCTTATTGAGCCTAACTTTGTTACCAAGCCATTTTCCTTTTTCTACCACTGCAGCTAAATAAAATTGTAATAAATTGTTTTATAAAAAAATTAGGGATGACTTTTAACAAAAAGAGTGTATATTTGCCACCAGTACTGAATTTTTAATCACTATAGAGATTTTTCAAATCCTGAATGAAGTAAAAAATGTTACATTACTTTCAGGAATACTTTAAAATTCTGTACAAACACAACATTTTTAATCAAATATAGAATATAAGCGATCCAGAGCATATATTTTTTAAGTAGGAAATTCTCATACATTATTTTATTATTCTTTCTTCAGTAATGACTTCTTTTAACAAAACATTTTTTTCCCATATCAAAATCATTGTTTAATATGTGCTCAATTTTTAAAAAATAAATAAGATAGGAAATTTCTAATTGGTTGCGAATCATTTCTGAAACCCACATTTGACATTTGCAGGACAAAGAAATTAAACAAGATTAAAAGCTTACAGGGATTAAAGAAACAAAAATATGTAAAAACTTTGGATTATAAGAATTACCTCAGTAGATGTACTGTAACCATCCAATAGAGAATATGTTACAGTTGTTATTCCTGGTGCTAAAGCAATAGCCCCTCCAGATACAGGATGTATTGATAAAATGGGTTTAGAGCTAGTCCATGAACCACTGTGACCTGCAACAGAAAATATACATACACACATTCACACACACATGTATATATATTATAGAAATAAGATACAAAAGTAAGTACAATTCAAAGTATGCAGTGAGCTTGCTGGATTAACCTGTGTTGACAGGATTAGTGCGTTGTAACAATATCCTTATAGTACAGGTAAAACAGACTAAAATATGATAACTGATGGCCAGTACGAAAATTTGGGAATAACTTTGTTTTGGGAACAGAAATAAAGATCCAATAAGTGCCCAAAAAACAAAGTTGTTTTAACATGTTTTGGTGGGCAAAATTGAGGATAACTCAGAGTTATGATACTACTACTTTGATTCCCAGGGAGGGGCCGGGGAACCAAATTTTTTCAAATAGGTCAAGCTGAATATCATTTATAATGCATTTATGTATTTTTTTGTTTTGAATCGAATGACACCATCTGCAATTCGATAGGATCATTTGTTACAAAGTTATGGTATGCTTTATGAATACAAAGTCAAAATTTATATTTCAGTTCAGGTAAAATAGATTTTTTACAACAACTGATGGCCACTCGCAAAATTTTGGGAAGACCTTCATTTTGGCACTAGAAATGAAGATCCAATGAGTCCTCCAAAAATAAAGTTGTTTTATCGTATTTTGGGGACATTTTAACTCAAAGAAGGTTACTCAACTTTTTATTAATAAATAAGTCAAGTGGGGTATCATTTATTACGTATATATTTTTTTTTCTGAATCAAATGACACAATCCACAAGTTGATATGATCATTCATGTCAAAGTTATGCCAGGTCTTATGAATACAAAGTCGAAAATTAAACTTTATTATTGAGCACAATTTTTTTACATTTATTTTATATTCAAAAACATGTTCTTTATATATTAAATTATCTCATAGTTAAATGACCACAAAATAGAAATAATCAAAATCAGATTCACCAGAATTTTCTTGAAAGGCCTCAAAATTGTTAAAATTCATGACTTTGTATTCATAAAAACTACCTTAATTTTGTAATGAATGATTGCATCAGATTGTAGATGGTGTCATTCGATTAAAAATTAAAACAACCACATAATAAACGATACCCCACTTGACTTATTTTTAAAAAGTTGAGTTCTCCCAATACCTCAAAATAACAATAATCAAAATCAGAGTCACCTGAATCTCTTCAAAGGTCTGAAAACTTTTAAAATTCATGTATTCATAAAACCTATCATGACTTTGTATTCATAAAAACTACCTTAATTTTGTAACAAATGATTGTATCAGCTTGCAGATGGTGTCATTCGATTCAAAATTAAAACGAACACATAATAAACAATACCCCACGTGGCTTATTTTTAAACAGTTGAGTTCACCACCCCTCCCACCCAAGTCAAAAATCTCTTTTTTACCCTAAAAAACACGGTGAAATAAATTTTATTTTTGAGACTCGGGATCTTTATTTCTAGAATCAAAGTTAAGTTCTTTCAAAATTTTCATGAATGGCCAGCAGTTGTTGCTGTAAAAACCTATTTTACACACACAAAATATAACTTCGACTTTGTATTAATAAAAAATGCTGTAACTTTGTAACGAATGATTGTATCAACTTGCAGATGGTGTCGTTAGATTCAGACTTAAAAATAGATAAAAGATACATCATTTGACCTACTTAAAAATTTTTAATTTCCCTCACCTTCCCTGAGTTAAAATTCCTTCCTTCTTGCCCACCCCCCAAAAAACATAAAAGAACTTTTGTTTTGGGAGACTCATCAGATCTTTCAAGTGCCAAAAAGAAGTTAATTCATTTTCCATTTGCAGTAGATGCCTTTACCAGCAAAAGTTGTATAAAGTGTTGGTGCCCGAGCACAATCTGTTTTAAGCAGGGATGTAGTGGAGGGTATACGGGGGTATACGCCGTATACCCTCTGGATTCTTTTAAGGAACACCGTATACCCTCTGTTTCTCAAGAAAACTATAGTATATATATGCTAGGGTATACCCTCTGCCTTGAGCGTATACCCTCTGCTTAGAACGTATACCCTCTGTTTTTTTTACGACTACACCACTGGTTTTAAGACTCCAGCAGACCTACCTGAAGTTTGACTTGCATTAGATTTCCATAGAGTAGAAAGCACCTGTAAATGTGTTGCTCATCATTTAATACTATTGGCAAAAACTCTGATTCTGAAAGATTAACAACTCCCCCCCCCCCCTTCCTCCATTTATCAAAATGAATCCATGCCTAGAAAAGCACAGATCATTGCAAATAGACAGTCCTAATTATCATTGCTAATTGTGTTCCGAACAGTAATTTAATATCGTTAAAAATGGTAAATAATATAAAAAGCAAATTACAATAATACAAAACAGTATAATTTAACAAATTTTTTAAATACATAACATCTGTTTTTTAGCTATTTTTAATACAAGATAGTTACAGTGGTATTTTATATTCCAGCAGGATATTTTAACTAGTCAAAGTCAACTT
This sequence comes from Maratus speciosus, assembly GCA_963932465.1. Taxonomy (NCBI): domain Eukaryota; kingdom Metazoa; phylum Arthropoda; class Arachnida; order Araneae; family Salticidae; genus Maratus; species Maratus speciosus. Next base: position 73,111,931 of record OZ010791.1, on the reverse strand, counting down.
CTCTAATTCAAGATCTAGTTAGATTGTTTTCACGTGCTCAAATTAGTATAGAAATATTTAAGCATTTATTGATTTATAGCAAGTAGTATTTTCAGTGCTGAGTTAGTTTTAATCTAGTGTTTGATTTAATATAAGAGGCAAGTTTCCTGAAAATTATTACAGCCATTTTTACACATTTTTTTACAGCAATTTTAGATGTCCTGGTGATCTTTTTAGATCACCAGGACATCTAAAATTGCTTGCTCTTTTAATAAATACGATACATGTATTGTCCACTACTAAATGCCACAACTTTATAAATATTAAATTAGGGATGGGATGAATATTCGGCCCTTTTGCCGAATATTCGGTTGGCTGAATATTGAAGGTTTGTTGGCAGAATATTTCGAGATATCTTGCCAAATAAATTCAGGTTCAAGATAAGAATTTTTTTTTCTCTAATCCACACATGCTACTTTCTGACATATTCATGAAGTCATTTTCATTCTTAATTGCATAACTCAAATAAGCAAAGCATTTTCTTGTAAAATTCTACAACTTCATCTACTGGTAACTTAGATGCTTATTTTTATTTTGGAGTCTATTTATTTTCCACTAGTAGGCCAAAAACATATGTTATGGGGAAGAAACTTTTGAGAACACAAAAAGTACTATTTTGAGTTTAGCTGAATGGGGGAATGACACTTATTGGTTTCAGTAATTTCATTTCACCAGTCTCCGACAGAGGAGTTACTTATTTTATTGGTAATATTAAAGAAAGTTGAAATCTATTATTTAAACTGTTAAAAAAAAAAAAAAAAAAAAAAATTGTAGTCAACACCATTAAAATATAAGTTGTTCTACCAGGAGCTGACACCATTAGTCAGTTATTGGTTCATAAATGTCAGTTATTGGATATTTGCATCATTAATAATTTAAAACATGAAAAAAGAGATGCATACATCTGTAATATGATATATATAAATAAGGTTTAAGTAACTTGTTTTTATAATAAAGATTAAAGTATTTTTACAGCATAAATTCCTTGAAATAACTTTTTTTTAAATCTTCGCAGTAAAGTGTCAAGAGTTGGTTGCTGGAGTTATTCACCATATTTATGAAAAAATTAATTTTTAATAATAGAATGTATAATTTCTGATAATTTTATCAACAGTAATTTTTAAATGTATCTCTACTATCCTTTCAAAAAGAAAAATAAGTATAAAATGGATTTAAAAATTTGTAATAGTGATTTGAACAAGAAAGAATCTTTAAGGTGTCAGTTATTGGGGGGGGGGGGGGGGGGGGGTTCATCCTACATCAAGTTATTAAAAAAATTAAACAGATTAATAACAAAATATAGATTTGTTTTTAATTATTTTTTCAATTTTAAAATTTAAAATTATATTTTATTCAAAAGTTATTTTCTTTATTGGAAAAGTTTGTATTCGGCCTAAAAATTTGGCCAAATATTCGGTATTCAGCCAAATCACTATTCATCACATTCCTAATTTAACTTTTGTTATAATTAAAAGAAAATACGTTACCACAAAATCTATTACAAAATAAAAATTTATACCTTCTTTTGTTAGAAGAGGACTTCCAAAGCAAATGACATCACCTACAGTTAGCTGCAGATCAGATGGATCAATTGCTGGGCCAGTAAATATTCTGATATAATCTGGAGGAATAGATGTCTCTACATCCCAAACCTTAATAAAATAGCATTAAAAATAAAAACTTAATGACAACTTAAGCTGATATAGATTTCAAAGGAACATCTTATTATTTAAGCAAACACATTCATCAACAGCTTTTAGAGGTGCCAAAACATTTTAATCAGATTACTGAAAAAATAATTGTTTTTTGTACTTTAATGCTTGCTTTGAAATAAATAATTGAACTATATTCATGCAATATATCTTGTTGAAGAAGGACTTCCTCTCTGCTGATTTATGCTAAGTTTATTGTCAGAGTATTATTTGTTATTTTAGCTGTCAAACTAATGATGGAATAACAACAAAATTTAAGAAATTTTATTATTTTCATTCGTAATGAAATGTAAAACAGCCAAAAATTATCACAATAGCGCACAAAAACAAAACTCTCTTACTAAGCATTAGATAGAAAGTTGCCAGTAAATGTACAACTCACTAAATATTCATTGGGCCATTTAAATGTCCTTCAACATATTCAAATGAGAAAATAAAAAAAACTTAAAGTGGGTGTCTCACAAGATAAATTAAAACAAAAACTTTGCCAGTATGAAGCTTGTTCCATTCTTAACAACAAAAGTTACATTTTCATTATTAAACTTAAGTTATGATTCTGAGTTATACTGTTTTAAAATGAATGAAAACCACAATGATTACATACTCCTAATCAAATACACAATTTGATTACTTGAATTAGAACTTTGATAATGTAAACATTCTCTTTGAAAGCGATATTGAAAATAATATATAAATCATTAAGAAGGTAATTACTAAGAAGGAAATAATACCAAACATTTTGTACAGTACAGATAATAAATGAAGTAATCAGGTTAGAAAACAATTTTTTTTTTATTTACAGTTAATTAACAGCAATTATTTTTTAAGAAATGTTAACCAATTAATTAGTGAAAACAAATTTTGACAATTGTGTTTAAAAATATATATATATGGAACAATAAATAGAGCCATTACATATCTGTATATAATTTAACCAGTCAATATTTATTTGATTACTTTAATTGGGAAGCAAACAAAAATATATAAGTATATATTTTTTTTTTGGGTTCCTAACAGACATACAAGGTAGTCTATCAATTAAGATAAATTCAGAAAAAAATTATTGTTAAAAAAGATCAAAGATAATCTCGAAACAAATTATTATTATTATTCAAAAGCAATGATAATAATACACAAAAAACGTTGAAATAAATTTACTTTGAGAACTGTATGGCCAGGTTTAACGACTTGTGTAATCAAAGTATTATTTGCAGATCCAAAAGACACTCTAGCAAGATTATGCCTAGGGAATAAAAATTATATGAGCATTATGAAGTTCTAAACTATTACAGCTTTTCAATAACAGGGTTCATACTCATTTTCCAAGAAAAAATCCCCTGAGAATCTCCTGATGTGTTTTTTGGGATGTACAATTTTTCCATGTAACAACTGACGACATTTTTCAAGAAGTATCATAACACTCCCACCTCCTCAACATAAAATAAAAACAAGGTAATCTCAAAAATAAAGTTTATACATCACTCAATATAAACAATATGTACAGAATTTTAAAGGAAAAACATTAATTTGTGTAAAACAGATGTAGTCTGTATGCCTTATAGGGCTGTCCTTAAAAGCTTGGTAGCTCGCTGCAAGAATTTAATTTGATTTGATTTCCAATTTATGATTTTATTGCCTCTTTGAAAAGCATTATGAATAATATGAAGGCTATAATTGCCAATATCAACTGAAAAATTTTCTTTATTTTTCTTAAGTTCCTCTTGAACTGTTGTCAAACCTCACAGTGTTAGAAGGTGTGTCTAGTGACTGAATGGATGTCCACAAATGTGATATCAAAGCATGTGAACAGCAGCAATTGCTCTCAATTTCCCAGAATAGCCAGTCATTTTGCCAAGGGTTCCTAGGTTTGAGGAATTTTTTACATTATCCCCAGAGATTGCCCTAATTTTTACAACACAAAATTTATCCTCTGAATCCCATAATCCCCTGATGAGTATGAACCCTGAATAACCCAAAATTATAAATAGTAAACCTTGTACCCCCCCCCCCCCCCCTCTTTCCTTACAATAAGCACCAGCACTTAAAATTAAAAAAAAAAAATTACTAACCTGCTTGCTCTGAATTTTAGCTGAGACCTTACAGCATCAAACTGAAGGCCAATATTATCATGATAGGTCACAATATACGAAAGAGTAAAACCCACAGGCAGTGTAGTAAGAGGCCAATCTCTAGTCTTTATATCACCAACAGGTTTAATCATCATGTATGCTATTTCTTCAACCTGAAAATTAAAACTTTTATTACACATTAAACTATAACAGCCAGTTGAATTAAATAACTTTTTCAGATATTTGTCCCTTAATGAGAGTATATTTGTGTATTACATACATAAAAAAGAAATAATGAAATTATTCATTGAATCTGCATCTATTTTTAAATTACAGATGTTATTACTAACACATTAAATGCCAAAGCTTGAATTTAACAATGAAAGATTGAAGCAAAAAGTTTCTTAAAATACACAAGGCTTTTAAGATCACAGCAATCCAGTCTTTGCAGGGGGAAAAAGCAACAATTTTCTTTATATAATGTACTAGTTTCAAGTATCGACAAAGACCACCACAAAACAGTCACAAATTAGGTTTGATTACTATTATTTACACTTGTAAAAATTTTTTCCAAGATCTAAATATTTTTGTGTATGGTGCATTCTTGTACACACACACCCAGATTTTCAATACCTTGCTGCCAGTGAGAGGGGGGGAAAAGTCAAAATGGAAAAGCACTTAAAAGATGTTTTATTAAAATCTAACAGTTATTACTAAAATAGACATAGTATTATCAATACATTGATTTATAGATTTGTAAATTTAGATAGAAAATCGCTCCAGAACAGTTTTATGGAGTGATTACAGGCATTTAAAGGTCATATATACAGAAGCCAGCCAAATCGCGAATGTTCATGTATCACATGCACTTCAATTTTTAAAATAAATTTTCAGGCAAAAAAGCATGGCATAAAAAAATGTGTGCCAAGGCTAAATTTAGTAAATCTGATTTAAAATGCTAATTTACTTACTTGAAGCATTCTATGTCATGTGTGGGAGTTTTTTTTTTTTTTAATATAGAGGTACACGATTACTAGTTTAAAGAGTGCCACTGTATCCTCAAATTTAAATTTATACTAAACTGAAAATATAATTTGATTTCTTAGTTTTAATGTATCCATTTTATAACTTAAAAGCTATAAGGTTTATATAAATATCAAACATAGAACATTTTATCCATTTTTCATGAAATGCCGCATTTAAAAGAATGTTTTAAAACAAGCTTTACCTTTACAAACATATAAAATAAAAAATATACCTTAACAATGACAGACATTTTTTGAACAACTCCAAATTCTTCAAAAGCTGTAACTAACAAAGTGGCTGAACCTGTTTTGGAAAATGCGATAAGATTTCCCTCATTATCAACAGAAACTATTTGGGAATGAGACAAACCTTCTTCGGGGAGAATGTGGTAAGTTACTTTGGCAGGACCAAACCTACAAAATTTAGAAAAGTAGAATTTTTACCGCTACAACTTATTAGATCAATTAAGACATATACAGAACAACACTTACCTATTACAATTTAACTTCAACTCTGAATTCAAAGATAACAAAATCATTCCACCTTCAACTTCAGGATTAGTAAGTTTTAATTTCTTGAAAACCTTTAAAAAATAATATTAAGTTTATATTAAACAAACAATATTTACATAACATAGTAACAAAATGTTTTAATATTTATAAAAATTATATATTATTAGGAACAAGGCCAGCCCAAGGGGTGTGGGAAATGTGCAACTGCATGGAACACCAAATAACATGGATGCACTAGGAACACAGGTAAAAAAATAATTTTAGATTATGAATCTTTTTTTTTTTTTTTTTTTTTTTTTTTAAATACGTTTTTTAAAGTCATGTTTTTGCTGGGGATGGGGTCTTCTTTCTATTTAAATAAGAATTCAAGAGTGCTGAATTTTCATATAGTGGCCTCATGAGCAGCTTTTGTATTCTTTATCTGAGTAGAATAGTTAGCTTAAGTTATTAAAGGTAATATTACAACATGGGTGATCGATTGCTCATAGGATGTCATTTTTCTATTCATCTCTTCCCACTTCTCTTGTGGAATGATAATTAATTTTGATAAGTTATGGTTCTGTTCAACTGAACTCTCACTTCTGCAATTCTGACAGACTTTCCAGATGCAGTGAAAACTTAATGAACCTAAAAAGCTCGACAACCACTATTGGCTGACTGATCGGCATTCATTGATGAGCTTTTGATAGTTTACGCAAAGTGAGCTCAAAGTACAGTCTGTTCCGATTAGAGCAAGCAGCGGATCATTATATCACCAATTCTTTTGTTTATTAATTCTAAACTCTTCAAAAGAATTAAATTCTTTGTGGTTTATACACAATTTTGATTTACAACGAACCCGGCATTGGCCAATAGTGGATTTTCTTTTCAATATCTTGAACAGAATTATGCAAATTGAATATTTTCGCAATTCTTAAAACAGCATTGATAAGTATCATTTAACTGAAATACTGAAAAAGAAAAACCACCAGGAAGAAAGAGTGTGGAATTTTATTAAATAAAATCGGACTTTTGTTTAATTTTTTTTTTTTTTTTCAGCAATACAAGTTCCAGAATATGAGCTAATCTTATTTTGCTAAGTACACTGTACTTAATGAACATTTTCTCAAAGATCAAAGGAAAGAACAGAGAAGAGGTAAGTTTTTCCAACTAAAAATACAGTAGACGCTATTTTATGAACTTGAGTAGACTCATATGATGTGTTCGTAAAATCGAAAGTTCGTAAATGAGAATAGCATTAGTTCAATGGGATGCTGGTCAGGACCAGTAGACCAGATCGTAAAATCGAGAGTCTACTGTATATGTAATCCTATGATTTGTGAATCAATGAAGTTTTGGGACTGTTGATTTAGACATATAAAATACAACATATAAAATAACAGGGAGAATAAACAATTTAGCCTTTCAATAATTAGTTATTTCATCCAATTAATGTTAGTAAAATATTTAACAGAACCAAATGAAATTGACGCCCATGCATTCATCCTTTCCATAGGAATTATTAAATAGTAAAGCTTAAGCTATGGCACATTGACATTTTGCAATAGGTGACTCAAATAATTGAAAATTTAAGCAAATATCATTAATTTAAGGGAGCTACAGCACATATAGCTGACATTGATATACTATTTTATCATGAACTGCTGCAGGGATTTCTATACTTTTTAAAAAGTTTAGGTAGTAGCAAAATAAAAATTGATCATTGGGCACAGAATAATAATAATAAAAAAAAAATACAATAGTTATTTAACTTCAAGAAAAAAATATTACAAATAAAACAGTTGGCATTAATGTACTTTTTAAAAAATAAAAATGCAATAATTATCCAATTTTGCTAAAAAAATGTCTTTTAAAAAATAAATTAATAAAATGTTTAACCTTTTCTTCTACATCTGTTTATGAACACATTATGAAATTTCTTAAGTAGTTCCTGGTTGGAGAAAGGGGGGGGGGAGGAAATCGATGTTGGCTGTATTACATGTGATTTCACAGCTGTTTGAAGGGGGAGAGAGAGAAAATACTGCTATGAAATCGACTGAAATTATACAGGCATCCCTCGACTTACATAAATTTGCACTTATGTAAGGAATTTCAAAAATTACATTTATGAACATATTAGCGCATTTGATACGCATTTGCATACTTTTGATAATTGCTTTATAAATAAAATATGCAGATAAAAACCACAACAATAATATAGTTTTATATATCAGATATAATTATATTTTTATTGGAATATACAATCAAATATTTAACAAAACAAACACAAATCTAATTAAAATGAGCCAAAAAAGGCTCTGTTTAACCGTTACAATTTTGTTAGCTGAATTCAAACCATAACAAAACCGAATTTTAAAGTTTCGGTGAAGAGGAATGAGTATTTTTTCTTCCAGCTTCAGAGCTCTTCGTTTGATGTAGATTTAAAATTGATATAAATTAACTAAGTCAAACTTTACTTAATATGAAGGGATTTAAATTATATATATATATGTATTAAATAAATTGCACTATGAGTGCTGGAAGAACAAAATAGACAGAGGGACAGGATTTCTTTGAGATATACTCTTGATCAAGCCAGCTTTATTTAAAATATGGAACAAACTGGTGTAACCCAATATGGGAAACTTAATAAAACTATAAAAAAATACCTACATTTCCTATTTTTTTTTAATAGTGAAAATTAAGCTCAAGCATAATATCCCTCTGTGTGTATGTGTATGTGCTTGTGTTACTTCCTTCAGGAAAGGTGTCACTTAACATTTAAAATCTTTACCGTTAAGTTTTTTAACCTTATTTAATCCAAAAATTCTACGATCAGAAAAAGCAAAAAGTAAGATTAAATTATTCTGATACTAAAAAATAAAACCCTATATCTACATAAAATGTATATGCGACACCCCATCCCAAAGGTGTTAAACTAAAAAAAATAAGTTATACATAAAAAACTACCCCTCCACCCCCACCCAAAAAAAAGAAAGAAAATTTTGTTTGGTGCCCGCAACATTCACTTCGTTATTCATAAAACTTAAACAGAAATTGAGTAGAACTACTCTATCTTGATTTCTCATTAATAGGTGCTCTCATGTAACTAATAGATCACCAAAAGCTAGACCGTGCAGAATCGTGAAATTTGAAATTTTTTAGCCCCTGGTATGTTATTTCCTTCTCCCAGCTATTAAAATGTCGTCTCTAACAAATAACATTCCACTGTATAAGCTAGCCGTAAAACAAATCAGATGTATCATTGAACTGTTAACTACTCAACTGCAATTTTTTAAACTTCTAAGCATCACACATTTTCAATTTTTATACCACTGTATTGGGGGAAAAAAGTACTTTTAAATGCAATTTCTTTGAAAGCTGCATCTAATTTTATTTTTGAAATATTAATTTTTTGTATTTTTTAGCACCTTTTGTTTTTTATTGGCAACTCAAGTACCCCATTTCTGTAGAAAGTAAAGGAAAAATATTTGGAAAATAGTTATTATACCTTTTTGTTGCCATTTTTCCATAACAGTTGAAAAAAAATTGTAATTAAAATACGTGCTATTTTGAAAAAAATATATAAATGAATGATTTCTGATAAAACATGGGGTAATATAAGCTATATTTAATTTTAAGTATCTGTATTAATATTACAAAGAAATGAAGGCCTATGAATCATTAGATAGCCAATTTTTTTTGTTGAGTTTTTTGAATGACGACATCTTTCTTGGATTTGTGTATTATTTAGCGATAGTGACGTTCTATGCATACATTACTGTAGATGTTGTTCAAGAATAGATTGTAAATGAGGAATTCTTCCTACAGATGCAAATGACGTCATTTTATATAAAATAAAATAAAAGAGTGTGTGTTAAGTGTTAAAACTGAAATATGTTTTGTACTATCTATATTTATATACATATATATATATATTTTTTTTTTCATCGGGGGCGATACTAAATTCTGAAAAAGCAGAATTCCTGTTTTCTAGTCCCCCCGCCCCCCCATTTATCTACAGAAAATTTTTACTTTTCACTTTCTTCTACAAACATAAGAAACTACTAAAATCATGAAAATTTTTACTTCTGTTTTTTGACTGATCAAATGGTTTGGGAGTGTCCAGAACACAATTTGACCACTTTTTTTTTTTTTTTTTTTTTTTTTTTTTTTTTTGTGTGTGTGTGTGTGTGTGTGTGTGTGTGTGGGGGGGGGGGGGGTAATAAGATATATTTTACAAATTATAACTTTTAAATGAGAAAATGTTACGACACAATGAAAATATAGAAATTTGAGGAAAATCCTTTATCCAGATATCTTATGGGGAGTTGAAGATTATTAATATAGAAAAATGAAAATTTGCAACCCTGCCTATCATTTTATACAAATTTACAGTTTATAAGCGAGAATAATAAAATTTTACATACAGGCATATTAAAACATGACTGAGGCAACTAATATAATCCTGAATCAAAATAAATTATCGTTAACTTTTAATTAATTAAAAAACAGCCTTTTCCTATAGTTGCCAAAAATTCAAAACCCACAATAAAACTCTTTCCACAGCAATTAAATTTCAACTGAAATATTTCCATGTGAAAAATGAAATAAAAAGTTTCAAAAATTGTACAGAAAGCAGGTGAATATGGCATCATTAAAAAGAAGATGAATATGATATCATATTGAAAGTATAATGTAAAGTAAGAACAGAAAGCAGGTGGCTATAACATCATTATCGAAATAAGACATTTTCAAATATTTGTTAATAATACAAGGAGCATCAATATTAGTAAGTACAAAAAAGCAGGTAAATATGACACCACATTACTATAAATGTATGGCTAACGTATGGCATGAGAAATGAATATTACCTTTACCTTTATAAAACATTGATTTTCCTTTCTGTCCCCCCCCCCCCCTTCTTCAAGAATGCAGACTAAATTTAGGCTTAGGAAACAATTTCTTTTTAACCCCCTGACTGCCCTGCAAAAAGGCAAACTTGTATTTTTTTTTTTTTTTTTTAAATGCTAAAAAAGATTATTTTAATAACAAGATATAAAAAACTTAATTGCAGATAGGAATATAACACTTCAGATTATTAATCATTATTTAAGTTTTTAAAAATGCGTTATATTTCTAGACTTATATTAATTTAAATAATGCTTCTAGAGATCTGCATGGGCCGGTCCACATCCATTTTCATTTGCGGCATTTGGGTCGGGCCAGGTCTAGTGACTACTCTTTATGGGCCAGGCCGGGTTTGGTCCTTACTTTTTTCTGGAAAAATCGGGCCGGGCCAGGACTAATTTTTTCTCTACAGAGCCAGGACTGGTTTCTTTTGTAGTCTTCAAAGCCAAAAATTTTCAGTCATAGTTTTGAGTCAGCCCGTATGAAAATCATTGACTCGGCGTGACCTGTTCGTTCAAAGGTCAGTAAAATTAAGCCTGGCCCAAAGATTTTTGCAAAACATGCATACATTTTTGAATCACCATTATTCTACAATTAAACATTAACATTTACTCTTTTTACAGAATAGTAAATTTCTATGCTAATTAAAATATGGCTAAATTAAAATGCAGTAAAACGTGTGAAAAGGAACCTGCTTATGACGGAATCCTGTTTTAAACTGAAAATCGTGTTGATCCATGCAAAATTAATATACTAATACGCAAGAAAAGAATATATAATACACTTAAATTTGCTAAGAAGGGAACTTGTCTATAACACTTTTTTTCTTCTTTTCTATGTAATTGAGTGTTAGGAGATTTAACTGCATAGCTTTTTTTTCAGATTTTTAACAATTGAATGCATGGAATATGGATTAACAATATTAATGATAACTGAAACATTTACATAGAAGAAATAGCGATTCATAAAAAAAAATAAATATCGCAACCTGCGGCACTTATATAAAAATGAAGTTTAGAAACATGAAAAAAAAAAGTTAAGATAAATATTTTTGGTCAAAACTCCTCGTAAGAGTAAAATATTTAACCAAACCGACTTAAAAATCAATGTTTTGTGGCAATTCACTATCGCCGGGCTCGGGCCGAACATTTAGCTGTTATACCGGGCCGGGCCGAACTTTTAACTTTTGTACCAGGCCAGGCCAATTTTTTTTTCTACGGGCCGGGCCGAAATTTTTTTTTCTACGAGTCGGTCCGGGCCTGGAAATTTCGGCCCGTGCAGACCTCTAAATGTTTCTACAGCAATGAAGCCTGCAGCTTAGTGAACAGATATATCTGTTTGCGGCGGTGAGAAGGTTAAATACTAGTATAAAAGATAATATTCCTGGTAAAAATGTCGTCATACATTGAATCATGAACCGAATTTCATCGATAAAAAAATAAGTATTTTATTGCAATTATTCAAAGTAGTGTAATTTTCAGACCATTGTCTGTAAATATATATGTTAAAAGACCTTTTACCATACAACTGTCAAGAATCCCAAACTTACTAAAATGAAATAAATATATTAAAGTGTATGTAAAGACTGTTAGCATTTAATTTTCACTGGAGACAAGGCTTTGCCTGTGACACTGTTCAAGTGAAATTCAAGGACGAGACGATGGCACTAATTAGGTACGAAATTCTCCCTCTGCCCCCCACCCCCTCCCATTATTTTAATGTCACCTTGATTATGAAAAAGTGAGAGAGAAAAACCAGTAAAGAATCACAGTATCAGTCTGTTATTCTGTTTCTACACCATTGGTTATCACAGATAAGCGAGATGGGATAATCGGATAATTCCTTTAAATTTTAAAAATGTCTAAATCTATATTAGAAAATATCTATGAAGGGTAATCTTTCGGTCTCATTTTGAGTACATTTCAGCCACATTTCAACAGAAAAATTGATGTGACATGCTTACCCACAATGGTATAGGTACAAACTATGCCCCCCCCCCTCCCCACCCCACCTCTCATATATATATATATATATATATTTTTTTTTTCCCGCAGAACAGATTAAAAGCACTAAGCAACTCTATTTCTTAATAAATAAGCTTTAGGAGTTCTCTGGGTGTGATAAACATTTTGAATATTTGGTAGTCCTACAACAGTGAAAAATATGGCACTATGAAACAAAAATGCAACAGATACACGTAAGTAAAAGATATTTTTCATTTAATTATTTATTTTTTTAAACTTTTTTGCTTCATTACGTTTTAATTTTCTGTTTAAATAGAATATTATCTTCTTTTCTTTCTTTCTTTTCTTTTTTTAAATATGCAATCTTTTGAAACAGAAACAATATTAATATGCTGACTTTTTTCAATCATTCTGATCACTTCAGTTTCAGAGCCATGTCTGAAGTAACCTGTTAATAATTAAAATTTTCAAAAATATTTACTAACATAATCAATTTAAACAATATTTTTCACATGAAAACATACATATAAATCAATATCTATGAATGTAATAAATGTAAAATAGAATAACAAAAAAGTAAATTTACTCAACATAATTATAGAGAAAGTGCATGAAATTAATATTTGGAAATTTTTCCAGAGATAAACATTCGCCTTGAATACAATATTTCAAATGAAAATCAAATTTCAAATTATTTTTTTTTTTTTTTTTTGCTTAAAAGGCGCAAAGACCAACTTAGTGAAAAAGGTTCCATGCCAGGAATCGAACCCGGGTCATCAGTATAGCGCACTGACGTTCTACCGCTAAACCACATGGAACGATACCCAGCCTGGAACTTCTCACTATTACAAGTTGGCAGGCTACAAACGCAGCACAAGATGGAATATTTTCCGTGAGCCACCAACATGGGGCAAACACAGACACTTAATTAAATCCAGCATCGAATGAACCTATATTAATATTTGGAAATTTTTCCTGAGATAAACATTCGCCTTGAATACAATATTTCAAATGAAAATCAAATTTCAAATTATTATTATTTTTTTTTTTTTTGCTTAAAAGGCGCAAAGACCAACTTAGTGAAAAAGGTTCCATGCCGGGAATCGAACCCGGGTCATCAGTATAGCGCACTGACGTTCTACCGCTAAACCACATGGAACGATACCCAGCCTGGAACTTCTCACTATTACAAGTTGGCAGGCTACAAACGCAGCACAAGATGGAATATTTTCCGTGAGCCACCAACATGGGGCAAACACAGACACTCGATCCAGCATCGAATGAACCTATTAATTAAGTTAATAGATAATAAGATTTAATTAAGTGTCTGTGTTTGCCCCATGTTGGTGGCTCACGGAAAATATTCCATCTTGTGCTGCGTTTGTAGCCTGCCAACTTGTAATAGTGAGAAGTTCCAGGCTGGGTATCGTTCCATGTGGTTTAGCGGTAGAGCGTCAGTGCGCTATACTGATGACCCGGGTTCGATTCCCGGCATGGAACCCTTTTCACTAAGTTGGTCTTTGCGCCTTTTAAGCAAAAAAAAAAATAATTTGAAATTTGATTTTCATTTGAAATATTGTATTCAAGGCGAATGTTTATCTCTGGAAAAATTTCCAAATATTAATATAGGTTCATTCGATGCTGGATTTAATTAAGTGTGTGTTTGCCCCATGTTGGTGGCTCACGGAAAATATTCCATCTTGTGCTGCGTTTGTAGCCTGCCAACTTGTAATAGTGAGAAGTTCCAGGCTGGGTATCGTTCCATGTGGTTTAGCGGTAGAACGTCAGTGTGCTATACTGATGACCCGGGTTCGATTCCCGGCATGGAACCTTTTTCACTAAGTTGGTCTTTGCGCCTTTTAAGCAAAAAAAATAATTTGAAATTTGATTTTCATTTGAAATATTGTATTCAAGGCGAATGTTTATCTCTGGAAAAATTTCCAAATATTAATATAAGTTCATTCGATGCTGGATTTAATTAAGTGTCTGTGTTTGCCCCATGTTGGTGGCTCACGGAAAATATTCCATCTTGTGCTGCGTTTGTAGCCTGCCAACTTGTAATAGTGAGAAGTTCCAGGCTGGGTATCGTTCCATGTGGTTTAGCGGTAGAACGTCAGTGCGCTATACTGATGACCCGGGTTCGATTCCCGGCATGGAACCTTTTTCACTAAGTTGGTCTTTGCGCCTTTTAAGCAAAAAAAAAAAAAAAAAAAAAATTTGAAATTTGATTTTCATTTGAAATATTGTATTCAAGGCGAATGTTTATCTCTGGAAAAATTTCCAAATATTAATATAGGTTCATTCGATGCTGGATTTAATTAAGTGTCTGTGTTTGCCCCATGTTGGTGGCTCACGGAAAATATTCCATCTTGTGCTGCGTTTGTAGCCTGCCAACTTGTAATAGTGAGAAGTTCCAGGCTGGGTATCGTTCCATGTGGTTTAGCGGTAGAACGTCAGTGCGCTATACTGATGACCCGGGTTCGATTCCCGGCATGGAACCTTTTTCACTAAGTTGGTCTTTGCGCCTTTTAAACAAAATAAAAAAAAAAAAAAAAAAAAAATTTGAAATTTGATTTTCATTTAAAATAGTGCATGAAATTTTAAGCACATCAAAGAAATTTAAATGATGTTATGTATAAAAACCTAAATACGCAAACTGGAATCATCAAAAATATTGTCTACTATAAAATGTGATATGTAGTTGGTAAACTGTCTGTTTCTAATTATCATAAATGAAATTTTTTTTTGCTTAATTAATGCATTGATTCTTCTTTAAATGTTAAATGAACAAAGTCAAAGGTAACAGCTAGTTTTCATAAGTACTTATCTTATTGAATATTCAATTGTTCATTTCAAATTTGAGTAGGATGTTTGTTCCAATACATCGCGGAATTAGATCATTTTCAACATTTTATGATAGAAGGTGATCAAATAAGTTTTTAGGTAGATTTTGTAAGAAATACTACTGATTAAATTCTCCCCTATGTTGGAATTTCTGAAAAAGTTTTGCAGATGTATGCCGATCACGACTCCTAGAACCCAAAATCACCCCAAGTTCAAAACTTTATACATACAGGGTGATCATAAAAAACTTTGCCGATATATGGAACTCTAGCGGCCGGTCCGTTTAACCGATCGAGATTTCTGATATAGTTATTCAGAGGTATGAGCTCGGGATTCTGTGAACGGCATCAAATTGGCGCTTACAGTTACAGGTACAAAAACTCGAAATTTTCGAATGGCAACACCCTTTTTCTTTGTCTCAAAATGCTCAGCACATGTGAAAACCCTAAATAGCACTCGAACAGTACGTGTATCGCAATAAATTGACGCGTTATGCACACACCAGGGTTCATACAGAGTTGGGAAGAAAAAATCCAAGGAGTCGAAAAAATTTTAAGGATTTGCCATTTTTTTTTTTTTTTTGGTTGTCGATGTTGTTTTGTGCTGCATCGTTATGTGGTATGCACACTCCAATTTTTAATACCCAATTTGGAGAGAAAAACATTTCAAAAACAAATTTTACTTTATCAGAATCTAATTGTTAGTGCTGAAATCGCACAGTATTCACAATATATTGCTTAATGATTTCGTAAGTTTAAATATAAAATCGACAATCTACTGGTGTGATTCTGAGTAAAAAAAAAAATATTCTGAAATTCACAGCAAATTTTCTGTAAAGTTACACGAGAGAGAGAGGGGGGGGGGAGGGGGAAATCAACTCCCGACACTAGCTATGCGTTTTCTCCGTGATTCTTTGACGATATTCGCGATCTTTTGACAAAATTTGTGGGGGTTTTCGCGAACTTTTGACGAAATTTGTGTTTTTTTTCGCGATCTTTTTACGAAATTTGTGGTTTTTTCGCGAATTTTTGACGAAATTTGTGGTTTTTTTCGCGAATTTTTGACGAAATTTGCCGTTTTTCGCGATCTTTTGACGAAATTTGACGTTTTTTCGCGATCTTTTGACGAAATTTGCCGTTTTTTGCGATCTTTAGACGAAATTTGTCGTTTTTTCGCGATCTTTTGACGAAATTTGTGGTTTTTTCGCGAATTTTTGACGAAATGTGGTTTTTTCGCGAATTTTTGACGAAATTTGTGGTTTTTTCTCGCGATTTTTTTGACGAAATTTGCCGTTTTTCCCGATCTTTTGACGAAATTTGCCGTTTTTTCGCGATCTTTTGCCGAAATTTGCCGTTTTTTCGCGATCTTTTGACGAAATTTGCCGTTTTTTGGCGATCTTTTGACGAAATTTGCCGTTTTTTGGCGATCTTTTGACGAAATTTGCCGTTTTTTGGCGATCTTTTGACGAAATTTGTGGTTTTTTTCGCGATCTTTTGACGAAATTTGCGTTTTTTCGCGATTATTTGACGAAATTGGCGATTTTTCTGCAAACGATGGACAAATATTTTTTTTTTCGGCGACCATATGTCCGAATTTTTGGATTGGTGACCGATTTTTTAAAATTTTCAGAAATGAATGCCTTACATTTTCGGAAAATTCGCATTAGAATCACCCCTAGGTCATATAAATAGAGATTAGTCAAACCCCAAACACTTATTATGTATATCACATACATGATACATCTTAAAGAAAATTTTAAAAGGCAAAAAAAAAAAAAAAAAAAAAGAATGCTAAATGCAACATACAAGAAAAAATATAACAAGTTTTGAATTTATTCTTTTAGAACAGCAGTGATCGCTTTCTTTGAAGGTGAAATTTTGACGAATTCGCATTTTTTTCGCGATCTTATGATGAAATTTGCGTTTTTTTCGCGATCTTCTGGGGGAAATCGCATTTCTTTCGCGATCTTCTGAGAGAAATTCGCTTTTTTTTTCGAGACCTTCTGGGAAAATTCGCTTTTTTCGCGATCTTTTAATGGAATTCTCGTTTTATTTAACGAATTGTTTAACGCGATTGTTGAACGAATCTGGCGTTTTTTTCGCGATCTTTTGGTGGAAACCGCGTGTTTTTCATGATCCTTTGACGAAATTTGCGTGTATTTCGCGATCCTTTGACGAAATTTGCGTGTATTTCGCGATCCTTTGACGAAATTCGAGTGTATTTCGCGATCCTTTGAGGAAATTCGCGTGTATTTCGCGATCCTTTGAGGAAATTCGCGTGTTTTTCGCGTTCCTTTGATGAAATTCGCGTGTTTTTCGCATTCCTTAGAGGAAATTCGCGTGTTTTTCGCGATCTTTCGAGGAAATTCGCGTGTTTTTCGCGATCTTCTGGGGAAATTCACGTGTTTTTCGCGATCTTCTAATGGAATTCGCGTTTTATTTCGATCGTTTGACGGAACAAACGTTTTCGCGATCTTTTGAGGAAATCTGCTTTTTTTCTCGATCTTTAAGGAAATTCACGTGTTTTTCGCGATCTTCTGGAGAAATTCGCGTTTTCCGCGATCTTCTAATGGAATTCGCGTTTTATTTCGATCGTTTGACGAAACGAACGTTTTTGCGATCTTTTGATGGAAACCGTGTGTTTTTCCCGATTTTTTGAGGAAATTCGCGTTTTATGCGATCTTTTGAGGAAATCTGTTTTTTTTTTCTCGATCTTTAACGGAATTCGCGTTTTTTCATGATCCTTTGACAAAATTTAAGAATTTTTTCCGCAATCGATTGACGGTATTTTTTGGAACATATTTGCGAAAAACGCGATTTTTCCGAGATTCTTGGCTAAATGCCAAACATCGATAAAATTTAAAATAAAAGTCGGCTAACAGTGTCAAAAAACAGACTTTACGGACCTAATAATTGAAAAACGGACCTAGTGGGAGCCCTGCTATTAACATTACCCTACCCAATCAATGTTGTGCTTCAGATGAATGACGTGCATAAAGGATTTACCGTGCGTTTTTCAATCACAATTTTTTTCTTCCTCGGCAGCAATTATCGCTTGCGTCCGAAGCCGCAATAGAATATAAGGAGTTTCTAAGTAGTGGTTTGCTTATCTAAGTAGTTCTAAGTACTACTTGGGAACGTTTTCATTTCTAAGGAGTTTCCAAGGAGTCTGTGTGAACCCTGCACACAAAAAACAGCTCAGCGAACAGCCAAAAACAACACGATCGGGATGACGAAGGAAATTTGCATATGACAGAGGCAAGACAACAGTCACAGAACGCAGTTCGATAGATAATCACCGTAGAAAACGGATTCTTGCCCCTGTCATATGCAAATTTCCTCTGTGCGCCTCAATCGTGTTGCTTTTGGCCGTTCGCTGAGCTGTTTTTTATGTGTGCATAACGCGTCCGTTTATTGCGATACACGTACCGTTCCAGTGTTATTTAGGGTTTTCGCATGCGCTGAGCATTTTGCGATGAAAAAAAAATGGGCGTTGCCATTCAAAAATTTCGAGTTTCTGTACCTATAACGGTAAGCACTAATTTGTTGCCGTTCACAGAATCCCGAGCTCACACCTCTGAATAACTATATCTGAAATCTCATCTCGATCGGTTAAACGGAACGGCTGCTAGAGTTCCATATATCGGCAAAGTTTTTTTTATGACCACCCTGTATTACTTTTTTTATGGACATGATAACTTACATAATTCTGCACAAATCTCTTCCAAATCGATACATAAAATCCAGGGACAGAAAATCTCGGTCAAGTTCGTTAATGGACAAAATCAGATCAAAAAAGTGGAGAAATCGGGGAGGGGGGGTTGCAAAAACAGAAAAAAAAAATCATAACTTCTTAATAATTATAATGCATATCAAATCAGTTTAAAGTTATTATTACTTCTAGGAAAAGGGCCAAAAATTTACATATGACAGATTTTTGATATCATTAAAAATGGACTCAAGGGGACAAAAAAAGGGTTTTAAGAAGAAAAAATTCATAAGATATCAAAATCCATTTATTATAAATCTTCTTCATATTATCTACAACTTTTATATTGACAAGATTTTGGTAGGACCAACTCTTACAGGAAAAATAGGGGATGAAGAAAAAATCATCATATTAACACGATTCTGATAAAATCAGCTCTTACAGGAAAATGAAAGTAAAATTTCACCAAAAGAGCCAGATAAAATTCTTAAATAGCGTTTATCTCTAATCTTGATTTAGTGTTTATTGGTGAAATTAGTACTTAACTTTGAAATCTTCCTGTGCCTGTAGGCGGAGACGGCAGGGATTTTCTGTTTTAAATTTCAGTTTGTGCCTGTGCACATTTAAATGAATCATCATTGGAAAGTGTGAATTTAAGGATGTTCTTTACATAGCCAAATTTGAAGAACTATAGATCTAGAACATACTTATATTTAGTTATTTTAGTTACTTTTTTCTCTTTACATTTGAGGAAAATTCGTAAGTGATGCAATAATTTTTTCCAATACTGTAAATGGACCGATAGAATGTCCTTTTCTCGGTATTTTCTCATGCAAATAAGGATCTACAGCATATGTAAACACACAACTTAATTTGGTTCTGAAAAAAAAAAATCATCATATCCCATAAAAATACAAAATACTTTTAAATAGAATGTTAAAATAACAAAATTTATATGACATAAAGTTATCTATGATTTGTTTCTTTTTCAGAAAAAATTTAGCATTGTAATGCCACAAACCTAATTTTTCAAAATAAAATTGTAGGGAACCACCACTAAATTAGGGACATCAAAGTAAAAAAGTCTTTTAGAGATTTTAAGATTAAAATAAAATTAATTAAAAAAAAGAGAGAAGGAAGGGGTTGAAAAGAAAAAAAATCTCCTGGCAAGTCATATAATTGAGTTTCACATCATAAGGACAAACTTTGAAAATACTGTTTGTATTTCTGATTGTATAAAATAATTAATGCTTAAAAAAAAATCAGACATTGGATGACAAGCTGACAGTAAGGTGGAAGAGAAAATAAAATTCACTGTAATACAACATAAATAATATGAACTGAAGGTTTTAACGGGCAACAAAATTATTTACCTGTATTTGAATATCACTAGATAAAACTTGCTGGTTGCCAAAAAATGTTACAGAGGATTCCTTAGGCAAGGTAACTTCAACATGTACAGTGACTAATCCATCCTGATTTGCCTTTAACCCCACACGGAAGTTATTTTCATTTGTTTCTTGAATTCCAATCTAAACCATAAACACAATTATGAATGCACATTAGATTTTATAAAAAACGATTTTCTGATAATAAATGAACCGATAATTTAATCTAAAAATATGAAATAGGCTGATTACTTTGTCTAATTTTAATTTCATTAATTATGACAAAATAGTTTACATGATTTGTAATTTCAAATAATTATACATACAAAATTAATTTCAAATAATTATACAAAATTAATACATAATTTTGAAAATACGAGCATAATATAGTTTGCTTTTATAATTTCTTTTATCAAAAAGTTTTTGGAGTGGTTAAATAGAAAAAATTTATGCCCAAGTTAAATTTGTTGATGCAAAGTTTTTAAAAATTTTTCTAGCTATACTAATGTTATAAAGAGGTAAAGTTTGTGTGTTTATTTGGCTCAACAACAAAAAAGCTGAGCTTTTACACCTTTACACGCGAAAATAACCCTTTGACAAAATTCTCTCTTTAATACTTTGACAAAATTCACGTTTTTTTTCCACAGCCTTTTGACAAAAGTTGAGTTTTTTTTTTCACAATCCTTTGACAAAATTGGTGCTTTGCGTTTTTCTGGCCTTTTGACGAAATTCATGTTTTTTTCTGCAGTCCTCTGACGAAATGTGTTTCTTTTTCTGTGATTATTTGGCGAAATTCACGTTTTCCGCAATCCTTTCATGAAATATGCGATTTCCCAAGATCGTTTGACAAAATTTGTGTTTTTCCAGACACTTTGATGAAATTAGTGTGTTTTTCTCAATCCTTTGATGAAATTCACATTCTTTCAATGAAAATTGTGCTTTCCCATTATCCTTTGACGAAAATTGTATTTTCCGAGATCCTTTGACGAAAATAGTGTTTTACTGTGCTTTGACGGAAAACACTTTTTAACGCAATCCTTTGACAAAATTCATGTTTTTTCAGCGATCCTTCAACCAAAGCAGATGACAGTTGCATGTGCTTGGCTATCTTTTTATGCTGTTTGTTTCTGTATGTGGACTAAATGTGCGTCAGGCTACGGGAAAGAGAAGGTGGAATGAAAAAAGAAGAAAAAAAATTTCAATTTGCTACTGTTTGTACTTGTGTTTTTGTTGTATTTCGTCCGATACTGCTACCCTCCTCCCCTCCTAAATATGTCAAAAAATTTTAATGCAAATTTGCATCAATCCCAGGGATGATAAAATTCAGTGCTGAAAAAGTGGAATTCCACATTTTCGTGGAAAAGTAGCATGCTGATGTTACTAAGGACCCAGAAGTGTGACTTTTCACATAGTAGTTACTTATACAATATAAATGCACCTAAGAACAGTTTCTAAAAAAAAAAATTTTTTTAATCTAAATTTAAAAAGGTGAAAATGCACAAAAAGCATTCTAAATTAAGATTTCTATGAAATCTCAGGAAATATCAAACCGATTTCAAAAGTAATGGTAAGAAATTGATGGTGGCGGACCCTGTTCCTACATAAGCTATATTTTATGTCGATGCATTGAATTTACACTTGGTATTTACTTATACGATATACTAAGAACAGTATTAAAAAAAAAAAAAAAAAAAAAAAAAAAAAAAAAATTAGAAATTTAAAAGAGGTGAATATGTACGAAAAGTGTTCTAAATTACAATTTCTGTGCAATGTCAGGAACTACAAAAACGATTCCAAAACTAATGGTTGCAAATTGATTGTGGATGTCCTTGCTTTAACATAGGCTATATTTTATGTCTGTGCCAATACTACCTGCGGTTTGCAGGAGCAAAAAACGTTTTAAGTTTCGATATTTGTGATAAAGAAGGAGCTACAAACTTGAAATTTGGCATGGTGGTTATTTATAAAATGCAAATGCTTTCTAAGAACAGTTACCACTCCTTTTAAATTTTTTAGAAATGTGCAAAGTGTTCTAAATTACGATTTCTTTGCAATCTCAGGAAATACCAAACAGATTTCAAAAGTAATGGTCAGGGTTGTTTGATTTAAATTAAATGATTTGTCTTAAAAAAAATCTTTGATTTAAATCAGTTTTTTTTTAAACATTGATATTTACAGGCTAAAAAATAATCAAATTCATGATTTATGTTAGAGGAAAAGTCATCACTCATGTCAGATTAAAAATTACCTTTTAATAATGTTAAATAAAACTTTTATAAATTCAAAATACTATGATTTTATAAAAGTAAATATAACTGTATTAAAAGTGTCTGCCCATAGAGCATTTAAAAAAATACTGATAAATGTTCTCTTATTTTTAAACTGTCATTTTAAAAATGATTACTTCATTTTTGCAAGTTAGATGCTTAAGCTATAGTTAAATCTATTTAGTATAAAAATATTTAATAGTATTTTTGGTGAAGAGTTGCTTCCTCTGAAGCAGATTACACATTTAATTTACAAGTTTGCTTTATGTTTAGTTGCTCAGACCTGCGAATTACTGTATCACCGGTCATTGATATATTGATCAAATAATATGATCAATACTGTATTAATTATAATAAATATTTCGACTGTTTGTCTAACATATAATTCATATTTCATCTTTCTTCTGTAACTGAAAATACTTTAAACCTTGTGACTAATCTCTTTTCCTAGAATTCATTGCTTACTACAATGGAAAATATAAGAAATATTATTGTACCTTATTCATGAGTCTGTACAGGATTTATGTGTTTTGTTTTTGTGAAATTGTAACAGTTTTTATTTGAAAAATCTAATCACATTTTTGTAAATTTGAACTTATTATATATATGTTCTTATTTATGTTTTTAACAAGATCGAGATATATATATATACATAAAAGTATGTAATATGTACTTTGGTGACTAGAACTGTTTTGTGAAAGGTTAAATTTTATATTAAAATGATTAATTTGTGAAAGTTTCAAAATGCATTTTAAATTATCATTTATTTAGAATTAGTTTAAGTTCTCCCTACTAAGTTAACTTTTATTTTCAGTTAACTCAGTGTAATAATGAAATTTAGTGAAATTGTGGATTAATTAGTAATTTTTTAACTATTCCTAACAGTGTAATTTTTCTAATAAAAATAGGCACAAAATTACCACTTGGCATATTCTAACAATTATGCGAGCAAAGCCGCAGGTTTTGCAAGTACTAAATAAAAGCAGTTTGAATGAAAACTAGAAAATACATATGAGAATTTCAGAACACTTTAAAATGCAAGAAATTGCACACCAGAAAAAAATTCAAAACATTTAAAGGTTAAAAAATACCCTTTTCCTAATCACTTTAATATTTCTTAATCTATTACATGCATCTATTAACTAATTTTACATTTGTAGCAGTATTAATAAACGTTTAAGAACAATCCAACTCTTATAATTTGATAATACATTTTATCAATGTTTTTAGAAAAGTAGCACACTGAGAATTCCCATAATTAATCATTATTAATTTGACAATAATCCAAAAACAAACTTTACGATTCAGTATCAAGTATTGAGAAAATTTTAGGTTTTAAATACTAAAAAATTTTAATTGAAAAATTTGAGCATAAATCCAAACTTGTCTGCTTTTGAATTCCCTAAAACTGAACAACATCCAAAAGATTCTTTGAGTAAAAGCTGTAAATAAATTATTATCTAAATTACAGTTTTTTTTTTTTAATAAGTTAATATTGCCCCATATGATTATTGGTTGCATATTAAAAAATTCAGCTTCAAATGTAAAGCCATGGCTATATATATAATTAAATGGCTATAATAATATCAATAGGAGAATAAGAAATGGATGGAGTGCTTTTGGGAAGAACAACATTGTGAAGAGTAACATGCCTCTTTGTTTGAAAAGAGACAGAAAGAGAATAACATGGATAACAAGTCAGACGAAAGTTTTTGACATCATTGAGAGATTTAAACAAATGGGCTGAGCACATTGTAAGAAGACAATAGATGGAGCACAAACACCCTACAGTGGTATCACAGAGATGTAAAACGACCAAGAAGATGACCTTAAGTAAGATGGAGTGATGAAATCAGAAAAGTGGCCAGTGTTAATTGGATGACTAAAGCACTAGACAAACAATGGGAAAATCTGTGGAAGACCTACATCCATCAGTGGATTAAAAGCGGTTGTTGTTGATGATGATGATTACATCACTATGTATATGCGTGTGTGTATATATTAGAGATCTGCACGGGCTGGGCTCGGGCCTATTTTCATTCACGGCACTCGGGCCGGGCCGGGCTTTACTTTTTTCCTGAAGGTTCGGGCCAGGCCGGGCCTAACTTACTTTTTCTGCACAGACCTGGGCACTGGTTTCATTCCTAATCTTCACGGCCCAAAATTTTCATTCCTAGTTTTGACCCAGCCTGTATGAAAATCATTGTCTTGTCATGGCCTGGTCCGTTCAAAGGTCAGTAAAATTAAGCTTGGCACAATTTTTTTTTTTTTTTTAAATGCATACATTTTTAAATCGATATTATTCTACAATTATTAAAATGTAGTTAAATTAAAATATAGTAAAACGTGTGAAAAAGAACCTGTCTATGACGGAATCTTGTTTTAAACTGAAAACAGTGTTGATCCATGCAAAATTAATATACTACTACGTAAGAAAAGAATATATAATACATTTACACTTGATAAGAAGGGAACTTGTCTATAATGAATTTTTTTTTCTTCTTTTAATGCAATTCAGTCTTAGATTTTACTGTATAGCATTTTTCAGATTTTTAACACTTCAATATACGGAATATGGATTAACAATATTAATGATAACTGAAACATTTACATACAAGAAATAGAGATTCATTAAAAAAATGAATATCGCACCCTGCAGTATTTGTATAAAAATAAAGATTATAAACATGAAAAGAAAAGTTAAGATAAATATTTTTGGCTTGAACTCCTCGTACGAGACAAACTTTTAACCAAATCGACGTAAAAATCAATGTTTTGTAGAAATTCACTCGGGCCGAACTTTCAACCTTTTTACCGGGCCAGGCCGGGCTGAATTTTTTTCTCTCTGAGTCGGGCCGGGTCTGGAAATGTCGGCCCGTGCAAACCTCTAATACATATACATACACATATTTTTGGGAGAGGGGGTCAAAAAAAGACACTATTAGTGGCAAAAGTAGTTTATCCGCAGAACAACATAGTCAATAGCAGTTGAAAAATTCATTTACAAGTGTTTTGATTAAAAACATGGAAAATTAATATGAAACATGATATTTTGAAAATAAATATCAGATATATATTATGATACATATATAACCAAACCCTACACATTCATATACATTAACTGAATTTTACTGATTTATAAATTTACTTAAATATAAATTGAAACTTACTGAACTGTATAAGCTATGCAAGGAAGCAACTTTGTCATTGCTAACAGTCCACTTAAATTTGGCTGCTGGTAATGCCGTACCAAAGGTGAAAGGATTTTCTTGTTCTGTAACACCTGTCACATACAATGGCATCTGCAAGAAAAATAAAAATAAATAAAATTAAAATACTAGTTTACCATAAAAAATAAAAATATATGTTAATAATTTACTTTAAACAATGTGGGAAAAAAAAAAAAAAAAAAAAAAAAAAACTTACTTCAGTACCAACAACCATTCTTGACAATGGAGAATAAATTTTGACTTCCTTTAGTGATATGCAACTTACAAGAGCTTTATCCTGGGAGAAAAAAAAAAAAAGAAAAAAGTAAGTAAAAACAAAAAAACACTTGAAAATTTCTTAAGAACTTGACAAAAAAAGGCAGCAAAAATGTCTCTTTTTAAAACAAGCAGAACAATTTCATATCTTCTTTTACATTTTACAAACCTCTATAACAAGGCTGTCCAACACAGCGCCCACGGGCGCCATGGTGCTCTTTGAAAGTTTTCTTGGCACCCTTACGTATGTCACTAAGCTTTTGTAAGGATAAAAAATCCCTGCCGGCTCGGGCCTACAGGCGGAGGTAGATTTCGAAGTTAAGTACTAAATTCACCAACAAAACTTAAATCAAGATTAGAGATAAACCCAGTTCCTTCACTAAGAATGAGCTCTAAGGGAGCTAAACATTTTGTGAAAATTCTAATATGCACGAATACCCACACGCATGTATATGGAATAGGTTTAAAAATGGCTAAAGCAAATTCAGAGAACCTCAAAGTATTAAAATATGTTAATATTTCCAATATGACGCAATATTTATTATTATTTTTTTTTAATTCGTCAAACTATTTATTTCGTTTTGAGTTTTCATGCAGAAATCTTATGACGTAATATTCAATTTGTTTTCAATTCGTGAAACTATTTAATTTATTTTTTCACGTGAAATCTTGCAATAGAAAAGCAATTGTTGTGGTGAGAATTTTACTGCTTTTTTTTTTAATTGTTGGCAACTACTATAACGCAAAATATTTATTTTTTCCTGTCATTGTTGTATAACAGCTGGTTCTATCAGAATCATGTTAAGACGATATTCAAAATTTTGAGCCCTCCCCATTTCCATTCCCTTGGGCCGATTTTGCCCATTTTCAATCCCCGCCGAGATATTAACCATCTCAAAGTTGTTGGCGAGTTTGAAGACGATCCGTGCATAATTGCGACTTTTATCGTGCAGACAAAATTTAGTACATACATACATACATATATATATATATATAAACTTTTTGGGTGGGGGTGGTTTTGGGTTCCTGGGGTCCTATAATGTAAAGTTATGAAGGAATTTTTCAAAAGTCGCACCATGGTAACGACTGCAATAGGTAGTATTTCTTACGAAATCTACCTAAAAATAAATTTTAAAGAATGCTTTTTTAAAAAGTAAGTAATGTTTGCATACATATTTTTAATTGTTATTTAAAGGTTTCTGACTCCTTCACCTCACCTACAAAACCTTTTATACGGCTCCCGCCCACTTAATCTCCTGCTCTTTTTCCCCCCCCCAAAAAAAAAAAAAAAAGTCATTTTAAATTTACTACTTTATGTTATCTCTTCAAATTATTTTTACATAGAATTTATGAATCTTGGATACCTTATGTCTGTCACAATAAACACATGTTCAACATATAAGACGTATGTGACATATAAGACTACAACTATGCAGGGCGTGATTATTACAGGAGCAAACTTGTACCAATATTTCTGAACCTAATTCCTACCAATATTTCTGAAACAGTAAATGTTCGCTATATTTATCATAAAAATTCTGCATTTAAGTAAGCTGATGATTAATATACAAAAATACTGGTGGAAGATAGCCCCTGCAATAATCAGACTCTCAGGACTACAATAGTGAGATAATCTTGTTGCATGATTTAAGTTATATTAATAATGGCGCCCATCATTATTTGTAACTAGGTGAGGGACACCCCTCCTTACCGAAAGGTTGGACAGGTCTGCTCTATAACACTCGCAGAAAAACAGCTTCCATGAACATTAAAATTTTATTAGAGAGAATAAAGATATGTAATGATCAATGCATTTTATGTGTATGAAACAAAAAAGAATCACAACTTATGCAAAATTCTTACAAATACATGGTCAAACACATTTATTTCATTTTAAATTTATAGTCGAATATTTTAAGATAAAAGTCCTACAGAAGCATCTAGATTTTGTAGAAAATTTATCAGGAAATAGAAAAACCCACTAAGACAGCTAGCTTTAAATGCACTCATTATCAAGATTAAAGATGACACAAAGAAAATTAAGCTGCATTAAATCACTTAATACCCTTTCATCCATTCATAAAAAATCTTCAGTTATACCTCAAATTGTTGGTATAATGATAAAGAAACAAAAAATAGTGAAAAAAAAAAAAAAAAAAGAGAAATAGAAATGGAGAAGGGTTTATTAATCTGAATTAGAGAGATAGTAAAATTTTGAATAGTAAATAAACTATTTCAAATTTTGAAACTAAAAATAGAATAAAGATAAATTTACTTAAGGCCAAAGTAAATGAACATTAAATAAAGATTCTACATAGTAAAAATTAATAATCAAACTTTGACACACCTGAATCAGGTAATACAGAACTTATCACTGAAACATATATTAAATAACATTGAAGCATTGTGATGGGTATAATTCATTTGAGATCATATTCCATTACTTTCCTATATTTTGATTTATTTAATATTTACTGCTTCATACATTACAATTCTTCCATAAATTAATTTAACAATGACCTAAGTTTTCTTTTTCCTTTTTACGACACTTCCATCATTAATATATACAGAATCTAGTGTTCTCTCATTTGGTGTTTTTCAAAGGGCGTTGCGCCCTGCCCTTTTTGTTTAAACTGCTGATGCCCTCTGTCCTATTTCCCAGTAGCTTTGTGTCCTCTATTTATTTTTTATTTCTTTTTCAAAATATTTGGCTCTCATCTCCTCCGCTCTCTTCTTTCCCCTCCCTGACTTTTGAAAACTGAAGTTCTGCTGCTCTGATTGACTCATGTGTTGTAAGTTCTAAATCAATGTAAAAAAAAAAAACATGCAGCAGCTGCATATTGTATCATGTTTTCAAATCATAATGCATTTTCCATTTCAAAATCGCCCCATAACGATACATGTTTCCATAAGTGGAATATTCGAAAAAGGGAGTTATTTAAGACTTAATACTAATTAAATGTTTAGAGTTAAAATTCCCACTTCTCAGAACTGACAAATGATAGGTCAATGAGAGTGCTTTCACTCAACAAAATGTGCCTTTTACTCGATATAAGTGCCTTTTCAGCAAATCCGCCCTGCCCTTTTTAAAAAATATGTGAACACTAACTGAATCCATTCATTTTTTTGTGTATAAAAATATTATTTATGGGTATCATTATTTTAACATGCAAATAAATGCACATCAAAAATAAAATAACAATAAAATTGTATGTAAAACGAAATATAAATAAACACAACAAATATAAAGAATCAAACATTAAAATTTTCAAACTGTTGGGAAAAAAGAAAAAAAAAAAAAGGTTTCTACGCAGATTCTACGAGTATAAATACTTTTTTACTGTATATTTAGTATATAATTTTAATTGCAAGTTTCATAAATACTAAATTCAAACACAAAAATATAATTAATACAACAATATTTCATATTTAGTTTTGAATAGTAATGCTGAGATATAATGATCAATTCAAATATAAGATAGTTAGAGCTTATAATATCTAATTCTGGACCAAGTGAAGGCTCCTCAAAGTATCAGAGACATTTCAGAAAATTAAAAAATTGTTATCTCTTAGTAAATATATCTTCTAGCCGAATGCAGTAAATTTGATTTTCTTTCAAAAAAAAGTTTTAATTAGAATTTGTGCAAACTTGAAAATTTTCGCATTTTGTGCGAATTTTAACGGGCTCAAGCAATGCTGGGCAGGTCACCTAGTATTGAAAAAGGAGAGAATTTGAATAAATATTACTCAATTTTTTTTTTTAATTAATCAAGTAGTAATTAGTAAATGGGTGACATAAAAGCCCACATAATGAATATGACAAGAAGCTGAAATACATTTACACAGGCATGAGAGTGCGTAAAGAACAAGTCTGAAAATATGCGTAAGCTAAAATTTGGTATAAAACTAAAAGACCACATGCAAAATCCTATTTTGCACAAAACAGGCAAAAAACACAAATTTTGTCAAAGGGCTCGAAAAAAATGTGTATTTCGTCAAATGGTCGCTGGAAAAACACTAATTCCGTCAAAAGATCGCGGAAAAAACACGAATTTTGGCAAACGATCGCGATAAAAAAACGCGAATTTCGTCAAACGATCGCAGTAAAAAACACGAATTTTGTCAAAAGATCGCGGGAAAAAACACGAATTTCGTCAAAAGATCGCGGTAAAAAATGCAAATTTCATCAAAAAATCACGGAAAAAACGCGAAATTCGTCAAAAGATCGTAAAGAAAAATAACGAATTTCGGCAAAGGAACACGGGAAAACGCAAATTTCGTAAAAGGGCTGCTGACAAAACACGAATTTAGTTTAAAGGATAGCAGAAAAAACGCATCAAAAGGATGAAAAAAAAAAAAAAAAAAGCGAATTTCCTCAAAGGATCGCGAAAAAATACGCAAATTTCGTCAAAGGGAAGCTGAAAAAACACGATTTTCATCAAAAGATCGAGGAAAATGCGCGAATTCCGTCAAAAGATCGAGGAAAATACGTGAATTCGGTCAAAAGATCGTGAAAAAAAAAAAAAAAAAAAAAAAAAAAATACACAAATTTTTTCAAAGGATCGCGGAGAAAATGCGATGCAATTCTGTCACGATGTCTCGTTTGGTGCATTTTTTCGCTGTCAGAAAGGAAAAAAAAAAAAACAGCATGACTTTTTTTTTTTACAGATGAAAATCAAAAATTTTCTCAAAAAATTACGAAAAGTCGGAAATTCCGATAAAAGTCGGAAGAATCTCATCCCTGATTTACAATAAAGTTATTTCAAAAAGAAAAATAATTCCCTTTAGAGATGACTTCGCCTGTTAAGACGGGAACCTTAAGGCTTGTTCTCAAGTTCCCTGCTTAAAAACATGAAACTTTCTGACACATTTTTAAATGTAAATACAGAGTTAAGAAACATAATACACAGTTCCTTATTATGAATTGTTTACAATGATCAGTTTCATAGTAAATCCAATAGCTTATAAAGCTATTATAACATTATTGAAATTGATAAAAAAAACTATCACTTTTTCATCCCAAAAAGCCGAAGCTTTTGTTTCATGGTGATACCAAAAGGAAGCAGTTTTTTCACAGCAGTAACACTGCTACTTATAGCAGAAAAAGAATAGCACATACTGCAGAACAACTGAACCTTTACTCTACAAAATTGGAACCTTCTATTGAAAGCATCAGGGTGGCGCAAATGACAGAAGTTAAATTGTATGCGACACTTTTGGATCTAGCACAATCTGATGTTCAGCAAAAACATTACATCAGCCATAAAAGTTTTCAGCCCACAATACATGGTGAGAAATAAACAACCCGGAATGGAGATGAGGTACAGAAGTAAAAGGCCACAACGAAGATTAAGAGATGGAATTAAGACTTCAAATTAGGAGTTTGGTTTACCAAAAAATACTGTTAGGAGAAAAATTTCATACTTAGGCACAAGTATGTTGAAGGATTTGGCACAAAAATGCAAAGAATTATCGTTTTGCCCCAATTGGAGCAGCTGTACCTTAAAAATGAATACATTTGCAGGAGAATGTTTCATTTAATATATTTACACTCCCTTTTATTCTTTAACTTCAATTTATTTGTTGCTTTACCTCATAAAAACAAGTTTTGTATTACGAGAACAGAGAATTTGTCCTTGCTTGCTACAAACATAGCTAAAAGAAGTTTCTCTGTGAAAATTCTGAGAATATTTTATTTTTTGTCAAAAATTTGATTCAAATGTAGGAGATACATAAATTATGCAAGTAAATAGGGTAATACAGATGAAATATAACTTACTTCAGAGAAAACAACAGCATTTCCATGTTTATCATGGCCAACAGATCTTGCATACAATGCTGTTTTGCCAACTTTTTTAGCTTCAATAACACCAGCAACAGAAACACTAGCAGTGTCTTGATCATCCATGAAAAATTCGATGTTTGTTTGGGGTTGAGGACCTCCAGTATATAAAACCTATAAAAAAAAATGTATATTAACTTTGGAGGGCTTCGATTAAGAAAATCAAAAATGTTTATTTATTTTTTTTTTAATATGCATTACTTGAAATGTAGCACCCACAATCAGAACAACATGATCAGGAGTAAGCTTTAATGGAGAGAAAACCTAGAAAGAGAAAATAAAAAATATTGTAAAAGGAGACTGAACTGAGACATTTTAGTGAGATTTAGTACTAAATAATAAACAAATTTTAGTTTGATGCAATGAAAAAGAAAATGTGTCCAATGAATCTAGAATCCTGCCTTAAATAGGAAAATATTCATGGTCCAGATGAAAAGAATATCATACAATAATAACTGCTAAGATGAAAACCTCTAAATCTGTTTAAAATATTTTATTTTTTCGGGGGGGGCATTTATAGTGATTTTGTCTTAATAAGCTTTACTGCATTTCATTATTTTAGCCTTCACAAGATGCAAGTTTTGAATTAAGTTTATTATTAATACATTAGGAAAAATACCGTTTAAAAGTTGATGGAATTTATGACATCGTTTTGCACCAGTGAATGAGTCTTTATTGGGATTGAAACTTTTTCAATTTTAGTCTCAAGTGAATGTCTACAAAGTTTCGGGGGGCATTTATAGTGATTTTGTCTTAATAAGTTTTACTACATTTCATTATTTTAGCATTCACAAGATGCAAGTTTTGAATTAAGTTTATTATTAGAACATTAGAAAAAATACTGTTTAAAAGTTGATGCAATTTATGACATTGTTTTGCACCAGTGAGTGAGTCTGTATTGGGATTGAAACTTTTTCAATTTAAGTCTAAAGCGAATGTCTACAAAGTTTAATAAAACACCTGTAACTATCATGCATCTATTCAATTTAAAGATCAAACAAGTATTTGAAAGCTTTTATAAATCCTAATATTTAAAAGCATTTACTTTAATATTGGTGCGTTTTTAGTTTTTCACCATTTCTGAGCAGCATGCTTACGTAACCGAAATGACCAGCATTTCGTTTCACCCACTGGATTCAGACGAAAACATGTTGTTAGGTAACAGTCAGTAGCTGTGATTTTAAGATAACATCTTTCACCATGATCAGTTCATTTGCAATCAGGGTTGCTATTTTGTGAAATTTTTTGTAAAAAGTCTGGGAAGCCGGAAGAAATTGGACGAAATGAAAATCCTCTGATTTCCCATATTTTTGACATATAAAATTATTGCTATGATGCAATAGAATTATGTCCCTACATTATTTATTAATAAAATATTTTTTTCAATTAATCATTTAATTAAAATAAAATGACTGCATATTAATCATAATCTAATAAATCCACAAAGAAAATATTAATTACATGTTGGTACAATTAATTTTAGACAATTAGAGATATTTGCACAACAAGAAATATTAGTATCATTATGAGAGATGTTATAGAAGTTTCTAAATATTTCAGAAGTCATCATGTAGCTAGAGGGTTTTTAAATTCTTATTTCACTGGATGGGCTACAGAGAGATTCCTCTACTATTGCAGATGAAAACAATGAATTTTTGACACTTTTGAAATCTGAAGAACTTTGAATTTATAATAAATGTTTACATAAAAGATTTGATGACTGTATCACGCCAGTTCACACTTTATCATACATGCTGCATTCAAAATACATGGTGGAGGGACTTATTAATGATCAAGAAGAAATAACAAGGAAATCGGTGGATGACATTGATAAAAAAATTTTGCTATTGATTGTTAAACTTTCCATTAAGGCATCCCCATTTCCTGATACATATTTTTCTGATGCAATCATAAATAATCTATCACCAGCAGAATGGTGGGAATCACTGAAAAGATACAATGACTTAGAAAATATTTCAAATTTTGCATGTCATTTTTTTTTTTCATTGCATAGCCTCATCAGAAAGCATTGAACAATTCAGCTTGATTCAAAACAAACTTAGAAATAGACTTGGATTACAAACTGGTACAAAATTGGCAATGGGTTATAAAATGTTAAATTCTAAAGACAAACAACTTGCTTCTGATACTGAAGCATTTGACGAATATAAAATATTTTACAACCTTTATGTATCTAGAATAACAAAATTTTGTAATATGCATTTCTGTTAATTTCTTTATTATTTCCTGGTTATTTTACATGCAATATTTTAACTAAAAGAAAAATTTATCATTATATTTTACTACTTCTTATTGATGTTTCTCCCATAGTAAAATATGTATATACTGAATGTTTTTATGCATAGATTAACTTATTAATGTCATTACAAACACAAGTTTCATTTCAATGTAACACTATCTTAATTCAAATCAACTTGTTATTTCATCATATAACTTTTTTAAAAAAAAGAAGATTTGAGGCTGTCAAACATTTAAATTTTTTGGTACTTTTCGGTTAGCCGGGCGCCAGTGTTATATATATATGTATATATACATATAACATTTATATATATTGTATATGTACACACACACATATATATATGTATACATATAGCTTCTATATATGTATAAATATACATATATATGTATATATAGATGTACATACATATGTATATAAAACACTGGCGCCCGGCTAACCGAAAAGTACCAATTTTTTTTATTTCTATTTTTAATTTTGTAAACTGATTATTAATTGCAATAGAACTGCCATATGACAGATAATTAAAATTTATTGCAAATGTATATGTTTTACAACTGCTATTTAATACATTATAACTTAATATTGATATACATTTTATTTATAAACATGTTTACATAAAAAATGTCCGCACAAAATATTTCACATACTGTTGTGTTATAAATATGTATACTCGTATGCGATATTTTGATATAAAAGTTGTTTTTTGAATGGGAAGAATCTATATATTTATTTATTATTAAGTTCTGCATTTCTAATTTAGAATTTCAAATTTATTAAAAGTGGGCAAAATATTGTTTTTTTCCATAGTGGAAAAAACCAGACAACCCTGTTTGCAATGTCATACATTGCAGTCAATGGCATTTCAGATACAGGTTTGTATGTTCAAAACAGGTATGCAAAACAACTGTTAAGGTTGTGTATAAAGGTCTAGACTTTTCCTGGAATCTTTGCCTTGTTATATTTGAACTTTAATCATGTTTCTTATAATTATGGAGCTGCATAAGTTATTTTCAGTTCTTTTAAGTTAACAGCACAGTACTGCTATTTGTATAAATCATCTCATCCATGTAACAAATTCAGTTTGTTTTTAATGGAGCTGTTTTCTGAAGTCTTGTCTTCCACATAACCACTGCAAACTCTGCTCAGTCATAATTTAAAATGGCTGACAGTAACACTATTTTCATTACATTCTTACAGCAGATAAAATTAAATATTTTTGGGGATAACACAGATTATTTCGCAATATGTGAGGTTTGTTACAATGTTTTTGAAATGACCGTTCTTTTAATTCACTGTTTGAAACAATCTTTTTTTTACTTGTAGTGCTGTATTGCATCAATGCTCCAGAGCACACATGACACGGTGCTGCATCACAGATGATTGTGTTATTGGAATATTTTATTCTTTTTTTGGCAAATGACTGTTTTTGTTTTTTGACATTATTTTAAAACTTGCCCGATTTTATTTTGGAAATCGAATTTTTATAAAATTTAAATCAGTTAGATCACTATTCTAGGCTGTATATTTGTTCATGAAAGCTGCCATTTTTAAATTTTATAATGACACAGCTCTTAACATCACACGACCAATTAAAACATCGCTTACAACCCATAGTTAAAGAACCACTGATCTAGAGCCTCGATAATTGCTCCTGAAATTGTTCCCTAAGCTATTTGCGTTTAATGGTTTTAGCTGCTTAGGTTGATAGTTCTCAGCCTGAGGTATGCATATCCCTGGGGATTCAAGATGGTTAAATCGGTTCTTTTTTTCTTTATCATTATTATTTAATTTAAACATAACAAAACACAGAAATTGCTTTGAATAACAATATGTACCTGTATTGGAAATGAACTGCTTGAATACTGAACACCTTTGAATAAATTAGCATTAGTTACAACTTTAAAGCTTGTATGGCCCAGAGTTTGTCCATGAATCTTATACAATGCTTGAAACTGATTAGCCTCAGGTGTGGAAATGAATCTGAAAAAGTAAATAATCACAATCAGATCAGCGAAAGATAAACAAAGGCGGAACTAATTTAAATCAAGGTGTTTGGAACTTTTTATGTTCCAGCTTTGACACCAATGCCCTTTTGGGTTGAAATTTATCTTCTTAGAAAAAAATTATTTTTAGGTTTTAAGTAAATTAAAAAGTAGCTATCTAAATGACCATAACTATATAACTTACTGAATTCTAGTACATATATTTATTGTGCGTACTATTAATATGAATAAAGGATATGGAAGAATTTTTTCAAATTATATAACAGAATTAAATACACTGGCCTCCAAAAGTTAAGGCACAAGTCTTTTGTGTGCAATTTAAAATAAATGAACATTACAAACATGAAATTTAGAAGAATATTGCTTTAAACAATTATTGATAAGTTTTACACAATTTTAACAACAAGCATGAATTACAAATAATTACTTTTTTTGCAAAAGTCCACTGTTCGGGGGGGAAAAAAAATAAAAAATTTCAGATTTTTGTAGAAAAAGAAAAATGAAATGAGTTAATAAGGAATATGTCTACCCATATTTATAATGAATTGACAGCATTGATTTTCTGTACAGACAATTAAGTTGTCGGACACTGGAATGTGAAGCTCATTTAATGACTAAGGAGAAAGAATTAAGGCAGCCATCCATCTGCCGAGGCAGTCCCAAAGATGCTCGATCAGACTGAGGTCCAGAGATTGAGCTGGACATTTCATTTGCATTGCAAATTGATGCTGCTCAAGATATTCATCAACAAAGCGTATAGGGTAAGGTATTTTAAGGCATTTGGTAAGGTCAGGCATTATCATCCATTAGGATGAATTTGTCACTAGTAGAATCAACATACGGTGCGACATATGCAGGAAGACTTTTGTCTTGATATCTTACAGTAGTCGGAGATCCCCCAAGTCACACATGCAAGCCAGTGTGACCATCCAGGGAGATTCCAGTCCAAACCATGATTCCACTTCCACTAAAACTGTGTTTTTCAACAATATTACATTGGTACTATCTGGTGCCTTGTTCTTTCTAGATCAGCACATGACCTAAACACTCTCCAAAGCAAACAAAGACTCATTTGTGAAGAGTATAGAAACTTGCTGCTGTATGGTCCTGGTAATGTGCTCTTACTGCCCAAGCAGTCACTATTACGTCGCCCATGGAGGTAGAAGTAAAATAGAGATCGCATATACCCTCAAAAGGGGCTTGTAATATGACACCAGTTTTGGCTCAAATTTAAATGGCCTCATTTGGCCAAAACAGAACAACAATGTGGGATGAGGGCTGGACTCTTTTGTTGGGGAGCTTCTGTATTTTCTCAACCAGAAATTGAACTGTAAGTTGAAGGACAGTAATAATAAAAAAAAAAATAAATAGAAAAACAAAACTTCAAGGGGTTGTTTACTTTCATGTTTTTGCAACAACTCTGTATTGTTACCCACAATAAAATAAATACTTTGTGGGTTGGGCTACACTGACCCGAATCTGAAAATTCTATTTGAAGTCTCAATCACAGTTTTATGCACTAACATCAAACAGACTTAAAACTCGAAATGAAAGAAAATTAATCCATATTTTAACAAAAACACACATATACACATTCAAATATATAATTTTTCATTTTAAACGCAAGGTACCAAACCTAACTCGCAGGAGCATAAACCCGACCCTAAAATAATTAGTGTTAACCCAACCCAAACCACAGACCAAATAAAAGAGTTATACATTGTAAAAGCAACGTTAAAAATGCCAGAATAAACAAAAATTTCGCAGACTAGTTTCGGTAGCATTAAGTGTACCGTCCTCAGTGCAAAGAATAACGGAAACTTGCTCATTTATATAGAAGAGAAGCGGATTCAACTGAGAAGTTCATTATCCAATGGGGAAGCAGGAAAACCTGGGTACCAGCCAATGGGAGGCCAGTCAATGAGTGTAGGAAATGCCACCAGAAATGAGTAAAAAAAAGGGTAGTGATTAAGCAAAAGAGGATTTTATGAAATATTTCCAGCAATCTGATAAAGGGGGAGTAGCAAATTCACTATTAACAATATTGTCATAATTTTTGTAGATATGAAATGCTTCAAGAAAGTTAAGTTCGTGTAGAGAAGTGGGTTTAGAGATGATTTTGGCTGAATTAAAATCAAAAGAGTGATTCATCTCCCAGCAATGTTCAGCAATTGAAGATTTATTGGTTTCCTGTTCTTGAATGTATTGTTGGTGTTCTTTAATACGAAATTTTAAACCCCGTTTGGTCTGTCCAATGTAGCAAAGACCGCACTGGCAATTAATACTATAGATACCCCAAGAGTTGTATAACTCAATAGGGTCTTACCCGACCTGATGAACTATTCTAATTCACATTTATTTTAAATCTCATTATTGTCAATATCATTTACTTTGACATAACATTAGATGATATTAATATTTCTGAAGTGCCCCTGTAAATAAAACTATACACAATATTAAGAATATCTTAAAAATGTAAAGTAACACTGCATACCTCAACACCGTATTAAAATTACGTGACGATTGGTCACTTTTTACAAAAGACTATAAAGTAAAAAAAGAAATAAAAACAAAAAGACATATCTATCATTTTTAGAACCTAATGCTATTACAATAGAACCTTCTCAGCGGTCAATCCAGGGAAAAGTTGGGGCCTATTTAGGGCCCTTCACAAAAATCTAATAATTTAATTGGATGGTTATAAACACTATTGGCATGATTTGAGGAAGAAACTGAAACAATGCTTCAGTCGGCAAATGGGAGGAGGATCAGTAATAGATTGGGGAGCTTTTAGTCATGATGGATTATGATATTTAACTCGAATTTCAGGACTTATGAACTCTGCAGAATATCAGGCTATGTTATATGATCATTTGATACCGTTTGGGGTGGTAAGCGTCTGGCAGATCAGCTGGTGCCGGGATAGATCTTCAAATTTGAATGCTTTCAGAAAATCACAGGTGTGTAGTTAACTCGAATTTCAGGACTTATGAACTCTGCAGAATATCAGGCTATGTTATATGATCATTTGATACCGTTTGGACCTATTTTACGTGGTGCTAACTGGATGTTTCAGCAGGACAATGCTTCGTGCCATGTGTCTAAATCCACCCAGCAATGGTTTAAAGATGAAAAAATCATGCTTTGTCATTACCAAGTCAGAGTCCAGACTCGAACCCTATGGAAAAAGTTTGGGGCGTATTAAGTCGCAAAGTTTATGCTAATAATAAACAATTTTATCTGCCAATGAACTAGAAGTAGCAATTATAAAAGAATGGCACAACATTTCTGAATCTGTACTTAATCGCCTAGTCACTTCTATAAAAAACAAAGTGTTTGAGGTTATAAGGAAAAATGGAGGACCAATATCATATTAATTTACATATTACAGTCGAATTCCATTAATACGAGCCCCGCTTATTATGCGAATTTTCTTCGGTCCCTTGAAATACTCATATATTATGCATGTAAAAAACCCCTCTTAATATGCGAACAGTTAATACACGAACCCGTTTAATACACAAAATTTTATCAGTCCCTGGCAAGAAAAACCTACGTTTAATATGCAAATGAGTTTGGTTCGAAACAGACGAAGTTTTAGAGGGAATACTTTCCCAAGAATTTTGTACGACAATTCTTTAAACTACAAATGTTTTTTTCTGCCAAAATTTTACGCAACAATGAATAGCTTTACTAAAAATTTCAATTTCAACCTCTCCTGATTAAAGGAAAATTCTCTCCCGGCCTCGATCACTTCGTATAGTCAAGCAAGTCAGAAATAGAGAAGAAAAAAAATTGCCGCTAATGAGCAAAGCAAAAATGTTGTTTTCTCCCAGATTAAAAAGAGCCTGTATTCTGTGTTTAGAAAGGAAAAGTGCTCACTGTCATGCTAAAGCAATAAAATGTGATTTTCAACAAAAGAACGGGTAAAACAACATTGGGTGACAATGAAAAAGAGATAAAGAGATTAGATCGAACTTGAAGGAAACTTCTCCCTTCTGCAGGACATCCAGCACTTTTCTTGTAAAGCCATTAAAGATGAAAAACGCAGCGTAACTACAATAATGCGCCACCTGAAAAAAACAAAGCAGGCGTGAGTAGAATAATACGTCTTTCTGGAGCTTGATGTCTTTTCCGATAAGAAGCAAAAAGTGAACTCCCACCCCAGTGATCCCCTTCCTAACTTAGAGTGGTGGTGAACTGATAAGCTACGCTGCAATCGCAGATTAAACACATGAGTCTTCCCATACGCTCTCTAATCAGTGCTGTGATATATTACAAAGAAAGAGGTAGCTTGTCACTTCCGATATGATCTAGTCTACGATATCTACCTGTTCTTTTAAAATTATAATCTAATCTATACCATGGTGGAAGCAGCAAAGCATATTAAAAGAAAGAAAGCATCATTTGCATCACTGAACAGTTACAAATTATAAATCAGTACGGTGCCCAGGCTGTCTCGAATAAAATGCCAAATAAAAAGGCATACCAGAGTAAGCTTTAAGGACTTTGTTGAAGAACAGGGATGCCATTGTTAATCAAGCTGTTGTCAGGGGAACAAAGAACAAGAAAATAAAAACTGTCAAGTTTGAGAACACAGAGGTCTTAAAAGAGTGGTTTGTTCGTTTCACATTAAAAATGAGATTGCTAGATTTCAATGGCTCAAATGGATGGCTGGTTAGATTTAAAGCTGGCCACGGTATAAAATTCAAGCAAGTGTGCAGTGTGTCAGCTGCTGTCAACAATGAAGATGCCGACTGTCGGGAATCAAATGTGCTTCCGCAGCTTGTAAAAAACTAATCAGGTTGCGATATTTACAACGTGGACGAATTTGGGCTTTTTTACAAAATGCATCCAACAAAACAATGGCTATGAGAGGAAAAATATGTCATGGGGATAAACTAACGAAAGACTGCCTTTCTGTTCAGATCGGTGACAACTCTGATGGATCAGATAAGTTAAAGCTATTGGTCAAATCATGCAGTCCGCGATACTTTAAAAATGTTAAGAATCTTCCCTGCCTGTATGAAAGTCAATGCAGAGCGTGGATGACGGGCTATCATTTTTTCAACATGGGTTCGTAATTTTGACCGGCGTATGGGAAAAGAATTGCGTCATGTGTTATTGCTTGAGGACAACTGCTCTGAGAAACCAAAAGACAACGAAGGCCTGAAGAATATACAAGTAGAATTTCTTCCGCCAATTTCAAGCAGTGTCACCAATGGACCAAGGAATAATTAACAGCGCCAAAGTAAATTACAAGACTCGCATAGTATGACGATACCTTCACCAAATGGAACACGGCTGCAACACTTCTTGCTAGGAGAGTCGTCCTATTGCAGTTCTAGACACTATGCACATTGCACATGCTTACTGCAGCATAGGAGAGTGTCACACCAACGACGACTGCAAATTGTTTTCACAAAGCGTTTTTCGCAAGTAGCGAGGACGTTATTTATAAAGAGTCAACATCCACCTGTTGAAGAAAACTGGCTGGGCATAGAAAAAACTGTAAGGGAGTATTTTGTCAATTTAGACACATTCTTTAATATCGACAAAGATCTAGCCAGATGCAGGCTAAGAAGCCTGGATGACATCCTCACCAATGTAATCTCAACTGATAAACCGGATGAGGAGGAAGACTATTTTGAACCTGCGACTCCGGCCCCATTGACATTTTCCAAAGTTTAGGAGGTGTTCAGTTTTTTCAGACAGTATGTGCCGTCACTGGACGAAGGGCTCTCAACGAGCAAGCTTTACCATCACCTGAATAGGGCTGGCACGACCGCATGTTAAACAGACCAAAATTGATAGCTACTTTGCCAAAAAGTAATTTTTATGTCATTATTGACTTTATTAAATTTTAACTTTAGGTTTTTTTACATTGAATTTTTATTATTATCAACACTTTTCTCTATTTGTTCTGTATAGCTAACAAGGATTTAAATTTTGTTAGCATTAAATTTAGTTAACATGGGTAGCAGAAATTTTTATGTTCGCTTCGTTCAATTTTATGTGTGACATATAATAAATATAAACCTGAAAAGACTTATATGATTTTCACTTAAAACATTAGCATTTATTTGAATTTCCAGCTTTCGAACATTCCTGCTTATAATAAGCACATAAAGATTAAAATTAATTAAATGCCATTTTATGTCTTAAAAACGCAAAAAAAAAAAAAAAAAAAAAAAAATACAGTAAACTCCCGACTATCCGGCTAATGCGGCTGAAGGGTAAGCCAGATAGGCTGGAGTTCTATAAATATTTACTCACTTCCTGCACCCCCTTCCTCATTATATTAAAACACATGTTACACATTTTAAGACAAATTTTATATATACAGTACATACAGTTTCAAAATAAGCATTATCGTAAAACGTAAGCTTAATTTGTAAAAAAAAAAAAAAAAAAAAAAAAAAAGAGTAAATCTTATTTTACTGTTTATTAATAAATGATTGCACAAATATGAAAAGTTGGCGAAAATTTTCGAACTTCAGTTAATACGTGAACCCGTTTAATATGCGAATTTTGATCGGTCCCTTTATTCGCGTATTAACAGGGTTCGACAGTATTTTTGTTTTTAGAAAAGTGGTCTTCTAATTTGTTAACAGTGTATTTTTCAATCATTGCTTATATTTTTGTTAACATACTTATTTATTGAATTATTCAAAATTATTGCAAACTAATTTTAATAAATATGTTGTATTTTGATATTTCATGTGTTTGAAACTATAATTAGAACCTTTATTTACTTCACAATTTTCAAAATCAAAGCGGTCATATAATTTCTTCACACACTGTATATTAAATGCTGTTTTGGATTGGGTTTGGTTATTAGGTTTGATTTTTCATTACCGAAGTTTATTTTTAATGAAAAAAAAAAATAATAATACATTTCCCAAAAAGAACTATTTACAAAACAAGAACCTAAGATTTAAAAATCTGCATTGACTTCTGCTAGATTAAGTTCAAGTATAAATGTTTCTACCATTTTTTAATACCTGCTTTTTTGTACTATATGAAGGCATTTTAACTTTATACTGAAAATAGATAAATAAAAGAAGACTGAATATATCTTTTAAATTTTCAATTTTGGTTGTTATTTAATAAAAGCTAAAAAGAAAGTATTTTAAGGTAACAATTGATAGGCATGCTAAAAACACCTGTGACACCTGTTTATTCTTAAATGCACAAAATCTGCAAATTTTTCATTGAGAAACAAAGAAATTGAATACAATTTACTCTTTTTTCCGATAAAACAAAATACTCACTGACAGTTTAAGCCAATTTGCGGCACTCGAAAGTCAAAATAACCTAGTCATATGAGATCATTTGATTATAATTAAAGTGTAATATATTTCAGTATTCGTACATACTTCTTTAAATAAAAATCAAGGAGTTTTAGTACTTTCAAGGACCAAACATAAAAATATTTAAGGAACTACAGATTGAATAAATTAATGAATTATAATATGCATTTTTTTAATAAAGGGTTTAATTTTTGTAAATACAAGTTTTAAGCATTCAAGTGGCCAGGAGGAGGGGCTTTGCATTTGACAGTAGGAATTTAGAGGGCTATCACATGGTTATTTCAAAATACCAAATACAGCAGAAGAAAAGGAAATTTAAAGATTGTAAAATTAATGTGTAGAAGGAAAAGGAAAGAATGTGGGGCGAGGAAGAGAGTAAACCCAAAATTTTGAAAGGGGGAATTAAGATGATCATTTTCAACAACCCCCCCTTTTTTCTTTTGCTGTAAGAGTTGGTCCTATCAAACACTTGTTAATATAAAAGTTGTAGATAATATTAAGAAGATTTATAATAAATTTAAGTGAATTTGATATCTTGTGAATTGACGAAGTTATTAATTTTTTTTTTCTTCACACCCCACTCCCTCTTTTTTTTTCTGTTTTTTTTCGCGGCAATAGTTGGTCCTATCAAAAACTTGTCAATATAAAAGTTGTAGATAATATTGAGAAGTGGATTTTATATCCCTAAAACCCTACTTTTTTTTTCACCTCTTGAATTCCTTTTTAACTTTATCAAAAATCTGTCATACATAAATTTTTGGCCCTATTTCTAGAAGTAATAATAATTCTAAACTGATTTGATATGCATTATAATTTAAAAGTTATGGTTTTTTTTTTCTCGGTTTTCACAAAACCCCTCCCCATTTCTAACCCCTTGGTCTGATTTTGCCCATTAACGAACTTGACAGAGATTACCTGCCCTTGATTTTATGTACCAATTCGGAAGAGATTTGCATATAGTATTATGAAAGTTATTGTGTCCATAAAAATGATACATATATATATTTATTTATTATGTATAATGTATCGGTACTCAATTTAGGAAAAAAAAAAATGCAATTTAACAAATTATAACAACCATTTGGAAAATGATTTTTTCAAAGGCAAATTTAAGACAAAAAAAAAAAAAAAAATAGCACAGAGCTGATCATACATTACGTACACCATGAATTAAACATTAATAGTGTTATTACACATGAAAATTGCAAGCGACAGAAATCGCCTGCGACTCGTAGGTATTATCCACCTGAAACTTACGTATTATCCAAGCATTTCATTGGCTGTTCGGGAAAAGGCTTTTCTATTGTCAGATTTCCAAGAAATCTGATGGCCAATATTAAATGAAATTTATTTCTTAAACTTCTAAACATCCCACAATATTA
Organism: Maratus speciosus; assembly: GCA_963932465.1. NCBI lineage: Eukaryota > Metazoa > Arthropoda > Arachnida > Araneae > Salticidae > Maratus > Maratus speciosus. Next base: position 73,067,227 of record OZ010791.1, on the reverse strand, counting down.
CTTTTTATATCGTCGTATAGAGAAAAAAATATACTTTTAAATGCAATTTGTTTGAAAGCTGTATCTCAATTTGTTTCTGAGTTATTAATTTTTTTTGTAGTTTTTATTACTTTTTTGTCATAGTGGCAACACTCTGTTGTCCATCTCTGTTGAAAGTAAAGGGAAATACAGATTACTGTATAGACCAATCAGAAAACGAATAAAATGATGACTAAACCAATAAAAACCTTCAGATATGCTTTTGATTTCCTACCCTGACGAGGACAATAACCATTTTTCCAAATGGTTAAAAAAAAAAAAAAAAAAGATGATGAATTATAACATTATATAATGGTACAATATAATCATTATACATATATATATTATATATATTTTTTTTAACTCGGGGTGGTTTAGGGTTCTAGGGGTCATGATCGGCGTAGATCTTCAAAACTTTTCCAGAAATTCCAACATAGGGAAGAATATAATATGTAGTATTTCTTACAAAATCTACCAAAAACTCATAGAAATGAGAAAGATATGCAAGAAATATAGTTCACTTTCATTTCTTTTTACATTTTAAGGTTTTAATAAAATATTTAACATAAATGTTGTCTACGGATAGGGATCGAACAGTAACTGTTAAGCATTTGATCCAGGTACTGAAATTACTTTTTGGGAATTTCATGACCGATTGACGAAAATTGCAGTTTTCATGGCAGAATGACAAAATGTGCATTTTTTTTTTACAACATTTGTTATTTTTGAGACTGGTAAAGCCCACAAGCAGAAAAAGGTTGTAAAAGAACTTTTTTGGGGTGGTGGAGGTTGTTTTGTAGCAATAGTGCAATCCTACATTCTAATAAAAACCTTGATGACATTTTAATATTTAATACCACACTTAAAATAAATATTGTTTAATAGCACTAAAAAAAAGGAAATTCGTAGTTAATAACAGTTTAATGTAAATTATGAATAACATTTAAATTACAAATTATAGATTTTATATGTTCTAAAAGTCTAATTTTTTTTGCAGAAATATAGCTAAACTATTAATTGAGATACATAGTCTTCTTTTATTAAAAGGAGAAAAGAAAATAATAATAATAAACTAATTACTGCATTGAAACTATATCAGATGTTGACACAGGTTGTAGATTCATCAAACCAAACATTGATGCTGGGATACGTTGGTTTTCTTCGTTTAGTATTTCAACAGTTGCTATAATTGATTGTCCTAGTTGTACCTGAAAAACAAATTAATTTATAAAATTTTACGCCTAAAATAAGAAATTTCAAAAGAAAGAATTATCTAATAAGAAGTGGAATATGTTAGGTGAAATGTTAAATATGAATTATTTAACACGTTCGCTAGAGTTGAAATGAACAGAAAAACACACAGTTTGGTTAAAAATTTATATGTAATACATGCATACATATGTAGGATTTCAAATTTTAGATGCATTGTTTATTTTATTTATGAAGTGTGTGTGATCAGCAAATTAACCAACACTCTGGTAGTGTTATGTTGTAACAATTTCCTTAATTAAAATATTTCTAAATAAACCTAAAATAATCAAATTAAATATTTAATTTTAAAATTAAATTCTATTTCATAAACTTCATTTTAATTCAAAATACTTTTGTGGTCTGCAGACGGCTTTTATTATTGTAAGATTTGTGCATAGTTTCACAACAATTTTTCCTGCCTGTTTCGCCATCTTTTACTGTAACAATGTTTCTTTAATATTATTTAAAAAAATTTCTTCCCAGTTTGCCAATTCTGGAAGCTTTAGTTTTCGCAAGTCAATTCACTTATTTTTTAAAAATATACTTTGTGAATCGTTATCTCGCATTTGTTCATTACAAATTAAATCAGTGGCATCTCTTCTTTGAGCAACGATTGGCTATTAGTACTCCACAAATTTCCCTTTTTTTTTTCTTTTTTTTTTTTTACTATGGATGGACCGTTGAACTAACTGGGTTCATGGCTTCTTCATTATTACAACAAATGTTAAAAAATGAATAGTTAATTGATAAAAGAAAGTTTAGCAATGAGATGTCAGTACATACTGTCAAGGAATTTCACACTTTTGGATGTTCCCCCCTTCAGGGAATGACAGAGAAAACTTGGTGAATTCGTCTCTGTAAATAACTAATTCATCATAGGGATAGATTTTTTTAATATAATATGATAATCATTAATCGCAAGATTGATGCATGTGTAGTTTTTACAGTGATCCAGGATCACCAATGCATGGTAATATGTCTTTTATTCACTTTCCGCCCCCTAAGTGGCACTTATAGTAATGATGAATTCTCCAAAGTGGTGAAATTTCGCACCATCTCCTACTTTCTGGTCTTAATAAGGACTATTCTCCTATAGAGTAGATTAAAATTTTACCAATATGATTTTTCATTGAATAAGTTTAATGATCAAGTGGACTTCTGATAATATGTGGCTAAAATAAATAAATACTCAAGTCATTATCAACTATCAAATCAAAATGAGAAAAGATTTATGTAAAATTAAAATTTTTTTTTATATAATATACCAAATTGACTATCCACTATAATAATGTAAATTTTAATTGCTATGTAATCAATGAGAAGTCTGATCAGATTTTTTTTTAATTTTATTTCATTTACTTAAGAATCTTAATAAATGAAGTTAGTTAATTACTTATGTATCTTTATTGCTTATTTCATTTTAGATAAGGTATTTTCATAAATATAGTGATATTTTTAATGTGCCAAGTAAATTAATTTCAAATATAAGCTGCAGAATAATGAGATACTTAAAATATACTGTAATTTCGGAAAGAAGTGCTGTGGCGCATACCAGTTTAAAAGTTAAAGAATATATTAAGTGCAGCGCTTCTTCTGCCAGGCGGCTGGTACAGTGATTATTATTATTATTTTTTTTTTTTGCAGCAATATCTACTGATAATGTCCCTGTTTGGCCTTTTTCAAACGGCACTGCGCCTTGCCTTTTTTGTTTTAAGTGTCGATGCCCCATTTCCATTTTAGGTGTGGAAAAAGTGCCCCTTCTTTCCATTATCTCCTTTGTCTATTTTTTGTTGTTGTTCAAAATAATGTCTTTTTTCTCATCGAAAATACATGGGCTTTAGGAAACAGAAGTTCTGTTGCTCTGTATGAATGACATGTGAAATCCTAATCTTTCCTACATATGTGGAAAACAGGTGCAGGAACTGCCTTGCATTTTCCATTTGAAATTTTCCCAGAATAGCACCTATTTTCTGAATGCATCTGAATTTCTCTCTTTAAGATTATGCCTTCATTACAATGCAAATATACATTAAAGGACGATGCTAATGTAAAATTAAGTATTATTGGGGAAGAAAAAATATTTAAAATACTCTTTCTTCAGTTTTGCTTTCAGTTCTTTTTACTTTTAATCCTTATTTCTGTTTGTTGCTCAACAATTCCTTTTTTCCAACTTTTTGAAACATTCTTGGAATCATTTTTATACTTAAAGGAATAAAATTGGAAGGCACGACTATAGAAATGATTTGAAATCGTAAAGCATGTTTCTTTTATCAATAAATATCTCGTATCTTGAATTTAAAATATTTCTGTATAAGGCAAAATACCTCTAAAAATTGCATAACATATTCGTGAAAAATTAAAAAAATATGCAGAAGATCATTTAACACTTTGGTTGCCGTCCCATTTTTCAAAATCCAAGAAAAAGCAACGCTGAGCCAAGCCTTGCTTTTTCTAGCACGTGGTGCCTTGCTCTAAGTTGAACTGAAGGAGAATTTCATTTGTGGATTCGAAACAACTGTTTGCTGCTTTTTGTGTATTATATGTGCATTTTTAAATGTTGGTTTTTCTGCCTTTTATAAAGTTGTTTGTCCAAAGGTTGTTTTTAAAGGACTTCCATTTACAGGTGATATTTTTAACCATGCAGAAATAGCTGATCTAGCTTTTAGAGCTCAAGTCTTATTTTCTTCTGTGATGTATTTTATAGATCACTTTTGTAATGGTGTACCTATTAATGAGTTGGATACTGTGGAAATAGAATTTTCTAAGTATGAAAAAGAATCTCTAAACGATGACATATCATCCTATAATGGGTGTGCCATCCATGTCAAATCAACACACCTATTTTACCTCACCATCTCAGATTTTAATGAACTGATGCACATAGTTAGTACTTATATAGACTAAGAAAAATACCATTTTTTTTCAAAATATATCTATCCGTTTTGAAAATATGGCTGTGTAAACTTCTCGAAAATTGTCAAAAAATGGCAGTTTGACAAATTTTCAAATCATCATAGGGTCCCTCCTAATTAAGATAGGAAGGTGAAAGAAGTGTCATATTGCAGCATTTTCTATGGACTTTAATATGATATGCAACATGATACAGGTGGTAACAAAAAATAAATTCAAAATTTAAATTTTAACTTTAAAATTTAAATTGCAAAAAAAAAAGTTTTTAAAATTTTTTTTTTTAAGTTAGAGAAATAAGTTATATTATTGTAAAACATTACAGAAAGTTTCAAAATGGGACAACAATGGGTTCATAAGATAAATAATTTTTTTTTAAAGTAATTTTTCATCAATTTGAAGTATGATGCAAAAAATCCATGAAAATTTTACTTTTAATATATGTCACAGGATAGAATTTTTTTTTAAAAAAAAAAGAATGTAAATTTAAATTTTGATTTTAATTTTAAAATTTCAACTGTGAAAAAAAGTTTTGATTTTATTTTTTTTCAAAAATATATAGAAAATAAGTTGTAAAATGGGACAAGAATGAATTCATAGGAAAAATATTTTTTTAAGAAACACATTTTTCTCTTAATTTCAAGTATGATACAAAAGTTCATAAAAACTGACTTTAATATGATATTGAAATGCAATTGAATAAAATTTGTTAGGGAAAAAAAATAATATTTTGAGTGATTTTTTTTTTTCTTTTTAAATACAAACAATCATAGAAAATATGCTGTATTATTGTAAAATAGTATACAACAGGGTCGGCGAACCTATGGCACGCGTGCCAAACTTGGCACGCGATAGAATATTTTCGCCACGGCGTTGATTGAAATCCTAAAACAAAATAGAATTAAGTTAAACAAAACACGCAAACTTATGCAAACTGGGCTTTTCTTTTCTTTTTTCTTTTTATTGGAAAGCAGCTAATTTAATTTCTAAATTATTCCAATGTGGGTTTAATAAGTTATCAAATTAAGATAAGGTTGGGAGAATATCAAAAAGAAAAATATCAGGCATTATAAGTAAAACTCCCAGTGATGAAACTAAAGCGACTTGGTATAAAATATGCAGTTTTCACAATTGTTCGCTCTATTTATCCCTTCGAATCATTATTTTCGGAAGTTATACGAAAACCTTAAATGTTAGAAACCCAAAAGACTTGTTAGATAACTCGAATTGAGCTTGCATCCTGTTAAAAGTAAGTAGGTTGAACACCATATTAATATTTGGCATAACCAATATCGCATTCACCATTTTATTACTTTATAATATATGATAATCTAATTCTTAATAATTATTAGATAATAATTAGATGTTAATCTAATTATTAGATTCTAATTATTGTCTCATATTTTTAAAACCCAATGAATAAAAATCCAGAAATGTTGATCACTAAATTATTTTTGGCGCTTGGCACGTCATGGTCACGTAATATATTTTTTGAAAAAAAAATGGGCATGCGGATGTAAAAAGGTTCGCCGACCCTGGTATACAATGTTTGAAAATGGGAGAACAAACCCATATTAAAAATAACTTTAAATGAGTATATTTTACTGAATTGGGGTTATATAGAATGAAGCAAAAAAATCATAAAACAATAAAAAACTCTAAATTAATATTTAATCTGCTATAAATCAAGATTATAGGAAAGCAGAAAACAATGTTTTTATTAAATAAAATTATTCAGTTGTTAGGTAATCCTAATGTATAATATGTTTTCATATAAAACTCTACAAAGCAATACTTTTACACCTTCCTATCTTAATTAGAAGGGATTTTTTTGGTAAGCACTCTCTGTCTGTAGGTCTGGCCTGTCTCAAACTGTCAAGGGTTTGTAAAATAAAATTGTAGAATTTTGTATGTAAGCATATTAATTATACATTAGGATTACCTAACAACTGAAGAATTTTATTTAATAAAAGCATTGTTTTCTGCTTTCCTATAATCTTAATTTATAGCCGATTAAATAATAATTTTGAGTTTTTTATTGTTTTATGATTTTTTTCTTTTATTCTATATAACCCCAATTTAGTAAAATTTACTCATTTAAAGTTATTTTTAATATGGATTTGTTCTCCCATTTTCAAACATTGTATACTATTTTACAATAATACAACATATTTTCTATGATTGTTTGTAGTATTTAAAACACTTAAAATATTTTTTTTTTCCTTAACAAATTTTATTCAATTGCATATCATATTAAAGGCAGTTTTTAAGGACTTTTGTATCATACTTGAAGTTAAGAGAAAAATGTGTTTCTTAAAAAATATATTTTTCCTATTATTGTCCAATTTTACAACTTATTTTCTATATTTTTTTGAAAAAAAAAAAATAAAATCAAAACTTTTTTTCACAATTGAAATTTTAAAATTTAAAATCAAAATTTTTATTTTACATTCTTTTTTTTTTTTTCAAATTCTATCCTATTAAAAGTAAAATTTTCATGGATTTTTGCTTTATATTTGAAATTGATGAAATATTACTTAAAAAAAAATTATTTTTCCTATGAACCCATTGTTGTCCCATTTTGAAAGTTTCAGTAATGTTTTATAATAATATAACTTACTTTCTCTAATTTTTTGAAACTTTTTTAAAAAACGTTTTTTTCACAATTTAAATTTTAAAACTTAAATTTAAATTTTGAATTTATTTTTTTTTACAACCTGTATCATGTTGCATATCATATTAAAATCCATAAAAATGCTGCAATATGACACTTCTTTTACCTTCCTATCTTAATTAGGAGGGGTCCTGTGATGATTTGAAAATTTGTCAAACTACCATTTTTTGAAATTTTCGAAAAGTTTACATAGCCATATTTTCAAAACGGATAGATATATTTTGAAAAAATTTGGTATTTTTCTTAGTCTATATAAGTACTAACTATGTGCCACAGTTCGTTAAAATCTGAGATGGTGAGGTAAAATTTTTTCAGAAAGTGTGTTGATTTGACATGGAATGACTCAATGCTGACATTGTTTGGAATAAAGTTTTGGAAACAAAAGATCAAAATAAATCAATTAATTATCAAGTTTTACATAAAATCATGCTAACCACACAGTAATGCTGCTATGAAAGAGTGTTCAGCATTGTTATGCAAAACTTAACAGAATTTCAATCATGCCTTAACATTGAATGCATTACTGACTGAAAAAGTCAAGTTTCTTACACAACAACGAATGATTCTACGAAAGAAATATTTCAAAACAAGAAACTGTAAATGCGAAAAAAAAGTATTACAATATTTAAAAAACGTGTATGGCAATTTTTTTACAACCATTTTCTATTAACTGATCTTCTTATGTTTCTCTGACATTATATGACACGAACAATCAAACCTTCCACTGTGATGAACATGAAAAGTACTACAGTCGAACCTCATTAACATGAACCTCAAGGGGAACCCAAAATTTTGTTCATGTTAACAGTAATTCATGTTATCAGTATGAAATCTTTGTATTCGTTTTTTATAGGGGACTGTGAAAACAATTCATGTTAAAAGTAATTCACGTTAAGCGTGTTCATGTTAACGAGGTTTGACTGTATTGCAGAGTGTGCAAAATGCTGCCGGGCAGCTTTTTTAGTTTTTTTAAAACAATGATATAACTGAAATTTGTAACTGAAAATGCACTATCTGTTGATAAAATTCATATAATATAGATTCTGTTAACCAGCACAATCACTCGATTCCTGCATTTATAGAATAGATGACCCAGGAAGATAGAATTTTAGTTATTGCCTAACCCGCACGATCTTGCGGGTCCGGTCTTAGAGGGATAAAGTGAATTATCAGAAGAATGCAAACAAGACTACTTTGCAAAATATTATGATTGAAATTTCTGATCAGAATTTTTTTTCTTTTTTGGCTGATCACTCATCTTGGCAAACAAAAAAATAATGAAGAGAATTAAAACTTCAAAGACAAACATAAGTGATAAATCAATTATAGCAGAGAATCTATCGTTTTGGAGTAATCCAATACAAACAAAATATGGAAAAACTGGCAGCAGGAAAAAGACCATTAAACGTAATCCAATCGTAACACTCTATTGATATGCGACTGCACAGTGCATTGCAGTTGAGACGAACAATCTAAAACCCATCGAAATTGCAACCTACTTCCTCTGTAACAGCGTTTACCTTTTAAGGATTGCATAATCGCCGTGTGCTGATAGTAAACAAGAGAGGAAAAGTGTAATTTCAAGTAAGAGGAGCGCAGTGTGTAGTAGAAAAGTTTAAGTGCAGTTACTATGCCCAATGCTTAGTTGATAGCAACCCTGCATGAAGCATTAAAATGAAAGTAGTCAATGAACTATACTCTGCTGGCTCTACTAGAATGTTCTATAGATTGAATAAACTACTGTTTTTAAGTATTAATCCTGGTATATTTGAAAAAGTTAGTTATTGCACATCATAAAATTAAGTGTCTTCAAGAGATTAAAATAGAGTTTGTATTATTTCAGAATTCTGTAATTATTTGAATAAATTAACATACAGCACATCACCCTACAATATAAATACATATCACAGATAAAATCATACAGAAACAGTAACTTTTAATGCTGCAATAAATATCATTTCTTTTTCTCTTAACATACTAATGCAATATTATTAACTACTATGAAAAAAGATTTCTTTGTAACCATATGCATAAAAATTGAAGTAACTATTTTAAAAACTACTCATGTCCAAGATTTAAGATTTTCAGGAATCAATAAAAACTGTGCTACAGACAACTTAGACGTCTGCATGAGTCCAGGCCCGGCTCATTTATATTTTTGTATTTTAAGGGCTGGCTTAATTCAATTTCTACAAAAAGTTCAATTTTTCTTAACATATAATTCTTTTTAAAAATATTGCATACACATTTGCATGAGCATTTTACAGTGCTTTTCAGGCTAAATATCTCCAATCCAAAGAACACAAAATAGCATAATTAATAGCATCACTTGGGCCTTCATATCTGGGGAACAATTAAGTCTAGGCCCAGCCTAGCCCGAATAAGTGAAGATAAATGTAAACCTGAGGAACCGGCCTGAGTTAGAAGAAAAAATTAAGCTTGGCTCAGATACGATTCAACTGTATGAACCAGATTTATAGACTCAACATGTAAATTTCTGATGTTGTCAAACTTGCACCAATCCATGCAGAACTTTTATTCTTATTCTCAGCCCAACCAGGCCCACAGAAAACTGCTCATATTTTGCTGGTTTAGTCTGCCATTTAAAATTTGTTACATTGGGCTGATCACCGTGTAACTTTTTTTTTTTTTTTTTTTTTTTTTTTTTAAATCAGGCTTTTTTTTTTTTTTTCAACTTTTTCAATAAAAATAAAAATTTTACATTTTTGGCAAATAAATAAGATGTTCTGCCTCTCACAAAAGATATGTGAAAGTTGGTAATGTCAGAAAACACTAAAAACCGACATATTAAAATGAAAACACTATTGTAGTTTCAGTTCACATAGAAAACATGTGAAACAAAGTCTAATAGGCTGCTCCTGAAATGAGGAATAGCCCTAGCCTATTAATTGTTTGTCAGTAGCTTCATCTGTAGCCAATCATATAAAATTATGTTCTTCCTATTTAATAAAAGTTCAAAAACAATGTTTTATACATTAATGAAGTATACCCCCCACCACAACCATCACACACTGATTTTGACAGTAAAGAAGCTTGTCTTTACCAGTGTGAAAATTCTTCACCATTTCATTCACTGAGGAGGTTAAATTATCCGAAAGGAATAATAATAAAAAAAAAAAAATCCCCCCAAAATGTTTTAAAAATTGCTCAAATTAGATTTTAGGAAGTTTTATATGAAAAGAAGATTAGGAACTGCTGGTCTTGCAAGATATTTTTTCTGCAATAAATTGAAACTGACAATTCCTGCAACACCAAACACAAATTCGGATTAATCAGAAGTAATCCATTAAAAACTGAGCAAATAATTATAAAATTTATGATGAATAACAGCATAAATAATCACACTTCTTAAAACTTAATGCGATTGTGCAAGAAAACAAGCGTGAATTTTAATTATATTCATACCTTATCAAGAACATCAACAACAACAGCAGATATTCCATAAATCTGAACTTCAGCTACAGCTTCATGTTTGATACCCAAACATAAATCAATCACTGAAATCGTAACAATGCCTGTTTCTAAAGGAGTAATCTGAAAAGAAAAAGGTTAATTATATCTTAACATATCAAATGAGTAAAGTCTTCAGCAGTATTCACAACAAAGTAAGTGGAATAAATAAAAGAAACTAACTTTAGAATTTTTTTTTTTTCTTGACACAAACTAACTAATAGAACATTTAAAACGACTAAACATGTGATAAATTTAAATTGAGACTGATAAGTAAATAACCTTTAGACATTTCATACTTACAACAAGGGAACCACTTTTGGTGCTGTCGCACCTAGCGTTGAGAGCTGGTGCATTTTGTAGCCCTATACATAAAAGTTAGGGAACCGATAAAATTTCTCTGTTAAAATCATATTTTATATATTTCTTTATACTTTTAATTTTTTATTATTGCGTTTTTATTTGTTTATTTCACGCCAAAAGTGAGTTCAGTCACAAAATATGGCGATACGAAATTTTTGCTCGCCTTATTCGGGAGTATATGTATTAGGATTAAATCAGATTGCAATTTTTTTGATAACTGTTAGCATAAGAAACAAGAAATAGGATTTTTTTTCTATGCAGACGATAAATGTATAAATAGTAATTTTTTTTTTTTTTTTTTTCTGTTGATAAAAGCCTTTAAGATCATTGAAAATTATTTTTTAAGTGAAATACAATATTTTCTTTTGAAGCCGGATGGAAAAATGATTTGAATGTTTAAAATTAAATGTCGTGTCTTTTGGTAAAAGTAATCATAAAGTAAATTAATGTTTTTATACAGTTTAGAAAATATTCTGTGCCTAATTAGGTCAGACATTACAATTTTTACTGCATCTAAACCACTGATCACTTTACACATGACAAGCAGCTATGACATTCGGCAAGGGTTGCAGGGGAAACTCTACTTTTGAAAAAACGCCAAATTTTTGCTGCCAAAAATTTGAATAGAATGTTTTAATTTTTAAACTTTTTTCAATATTTTATAATTATTATTGACTAATTTATATTTTTAAGTGCTTTTCTAAAAATAAATTCTACGTTAATAGTCCAATAAGTAGCCTCGAAAATAGCCTTTTCAGAAAGTTATGCTGCTGTAAAATAAAAATATATGATTTTAACAGAAAAATTTTATTGATTCTCAAACTTTGTAATATAGGGCTTTAAAATGCACCAGGTCTCAATGATAGGTGCAAGCAGCACCAAAAGTGGTTCCCTTGTTAGTTACATTTTCCTTCTTAAACAAAACATTTCACATGAACAGATACTATTATAATTGATCATCTGATCAATTATTCTGACATTCTGGAATGTCAAGAAAGAAATACTGTTACAGGCTTCATACTTTATTAATTTACTAACTCTTTTATACATTTCCGATATAACAAAAAATAAAAAATTGCCAAAAACTGATAAAAAGAAAAATAAATACATAGAATTTTGAATTTTTTTAAAAAGCCTACATCTCTTATACAAATCAGCACCTAACATAACTTTCGCAGAACATTAAGCAGGTCGAGGGACTTTAAAAGCTTTTCTCATCCCGGGCCTATACCTCTGTAGACATGAATAATTGATGACTGATAAGTTTTATTGTTAAAGAAAACACTTGACTGATTATTATTTGGCAGAAAACAATTAAGACACTAGTTTTAAAGGTTGTAAATTTTACATGATGAGGCAATTGTAGAAGGAAGCATAAATTCCAAGAGGGTGAAATGATTAATTAGTTATTTATTGCTACTGCAAAGTAGAAAATACTGCAAAACAATTAAAAAAAATTAAAGAGTTTTAACAATTTAAAAATTTGTACTAAAGAAGAAAAAACAAAGAATGGGAAGCAAACAGATGAACAAGGAATAGATGATAGAATATTTCTTTCTCACAAGTCCCGAACCTGTTCTTTGCAAACAGAGGACGACAAAAAAATCCATCAACCTTAAACATAGAAAGGTACAACACTTCCATCAATGAATATGATATTTATAAAAGTATACTGGAAAATTCACTTATAAAAATGCAGCACATTACAATGACTGTTTAAAAAAAAGGCAATTTTTATTTTTAGCCTAAACTAGCATTCAAGTCCTATATCACAAAAGTAAATTATTTTAATTTTTACGCATAAATTAAGCAGAGAAATTGTTGAAGGAGCTAAATAGGGGAAAAAAAATTATTGAAATAAAGTCATTAAAAAACAACAAAACGTGCATTTTTATACATGAATTTGAAGCACTTAAGAATCATTTTCATTTAAGTTTCAGAATTCTTACTATAATGTCAAATTAAAAGGATTTTTTTCGGCTAATTCTCTTTAAAAAAAATAAATAAAATAAATAATAATAATCAGTTAATACTCGTAAGTAAGTATTTAGTTTATATCTCTGTGAATTTTCCTCGACAGATAGAAATGTTTTCAAATCATTCTAGTCTCCTTTGGTTCTAGTATGAAAAAGACTAAAGGCTTCCATTGTAAAAGTGATGAGTTTAGTAGAATATGGGCAATTTCATTCTTTATACTAAATATTTATTGACTATTGAGATTTGTATGTGTGCTTGGTATTACGCATGAAAAAAGCAGCATACAATCACCACATGTACTGTGGTGGAAATTTTTGGGAGAAAAAATGAATTGCAGCCATGAAATTAGGCATATAAAATATAGTTCAAACTATAATTGTTGAACGTCACATTCACCTTGAAAAACATATAAAAATACAATGTTACAATTCTGATAAAATTTTACTTAAAAAGGTGCTAAAAAATACATAAAAGGTTTCTACAACATGAAAACCGTCAAAGATGTTAAAATCCCAAGCGCTTTCAACTGCATTATAACAGTCGTCTTCAGGGGAAAACCAGAGGAGTGAAAGTTCATGGAAAATTCTTTGTTTAAGTATCAGTGGACGAGTCTATTTCAAAGGAAGGGGGGGGGGGGGGTAAAATGAAAATGATTATGTTTCAAAATCGCTAGAAATATCTAGTATACTATACCAGCCCCCCCCCCCACCCCCAATGTATCAATAAATTAATCTTTGATATTCAGCATAGAGAGTTAACCAGAAATAGCATTAAAAAAAATCTCAAGTTTTATAGTTTTAATTATATATCTCAGTTATTTGAAAGGATTAGTTATGCATTAAAGAAATATAATATATACGTAATCGCAAAACCATCTGCCAAATTAAAAGATCTTGTACACAGGAAAATAGACCCAATCCCTAACGATGAAACTTCTGGCATATATGTAATACCTTTCACAAACAAAGTAAATCAGAAAGAACTCAAATACATAGGAATGACCACTAGAAAATTTAAAGACAGACGAAAAGAACATATTACAGACATAAAGTATAACAAACCCTCTACTGCTCTATCCAGATTAAACCAAAAACAAGATATTCACATTGATTTCAGTAAAGCAAGAGTCATAGCCCGTACTTCAAATTACTACACGTCAATAATCAGAGAATCATTAGAAATTTTAACTCAAAGAAAGAATACTTGCAACGATACTTTATCCTACAACTTATCTAAGATCTGGTATAGTATACTAGATATTTCTAGCGATTTTGAAACAATCATTTTCATTTTATCACCCCTTCCTCCCTTCCTTTGAAATAGACTCGTCCACTGATACTTAAGCAAAGAATTTTCCATGAACTTTCACTTCTCTGGTTTTCCCCTGAAGACGACTGTTATAATGCAGTTGAAAGGGCTTGGGATTTTAACATCTTTGACGGTTTTCATGTTGTAGAAACCTTTTATGTATTTTTTAGCACCTTTTTAAGAATTGTAACATCGTATTTTTATATGAAATTAGGCATGATTCTAAAGATAAACATTGTATACCATAAAACTATGTTTTTTTAAAGCTATTATTACTTTTATACTTATAAGACTTAGAGAACATTGTAATAAAGTAAAATAATTTTGTGCTCTGTTATATAGTAAACTTAAAAGTAAATAAAGAAAGAATGGTATAATCACTTTACTTTTCAAACCATGAAATTTTTTTCATTTTACTACTTTACTTTTCTAGCCATGAAAAATTTGTTATTTTACTTCTTTAGAAAGCAAATCCTCTCACTTCACCACTCTATCACTTCAAAAAGATGATTTAAAAAAGGCAGTCATATATTAAATACATGCAAAAGTTAAAGATAACATTGGGATAAAGTAAAATGAATTTTTTTGCTATGTTCCACTTGCATGGTGCAAAAGGAACAAGTGTGTGTTTTGGAATGTGTATAATTTTCCTTCTTTCAGCAATCAATATTTTTATTTTGAATTTTATGCATTCGATGTTTTTAAGAGATTTTAATATTTTGAATCATACCAAAATCCCCAGGTCTATAATTTTTTAGATTCTCTTGAACCCCACAGTTTTCTTCATATTGAGAAACAATATGATTTATTATTGTTTATATATTTATTTATTTCAATGTGTTTTTAACAAGATAATTATTTTTCTCTCGAATTTTAAGTTTTTATTCTGTAGAGCAATTCCAGTCCTTCGAGTATTTCTGAAAACTTTACATAAATAACATAACATATAAATTATGTTTGGTTTTAAATTAATATGTTTATAATCATCAGTTAAATAAGTGAAATTTTAAATAATGTTTAAAAAACACTTGGGTTTTTATGAATTTCATTTTTTTGGGGGGGAAGGGGGGGGGGGAAGAGAGAGAGAGATTTACATTGTTTTTTTTGTTTGTTTGTTTGTTTCGAGTTGGGCGAAATCAAGCCAACCCTGTTTCACGCACATTTTGACCCAGCATATGAGCAAGAAATGCACATTTGTGATCTTGCATCCCTGTAAATGGGGGGGGGGGGGGGGGGAAGAGGATGGGAAAAAAAGCACTTTAAAGGCAAAAACAAGCACTTACACTGAAAAATAATTAGTACTTTAAAGGCCTTTTTTTATATTTAAACCACAACACTTCATGCTTAAAATCTTCAATTGTTTAAAACCATTGAGGATGGATATATCAATTTTTAGTTTCTTCTAAGTGTATATACAGAAGGTCATTCGGACTTTATGGAAATGATTTGATAGTTAAGTTTTATGTATAAATGCCTTATTTTTGGCAGTGATTTGCTTCTATCTGATAGGCATGGTTCTTGACAATAGCTGTAGCTCGAATTTTCCATGAAAGTAAACTTTTTCTTAGAACTGTCATGTCAATTTTACCTTATTCTTCTTGGTCTGTTTCCAAAGTCTGTTCAGTGTTCTCAGAGGCCGTTTTCTTAATGCTCTCTTTAATAAACTGAAAGCGCTAAAGTCCATTGGAGAAGCATCAGGTGATTTTATAGGTATTTCATTAAATAAGATATACTTTATTCCTGTTTCTGATTCTTTCTTTGCTAAATAAGTGGCAGTTGATTTAGATGTGTGACTAGAGGCTCTGTCCATATGAAGCTCAACTTTATCATTGTCCTTTCCAAGTAAGTCTGGAATTTCTTCTTCAAAACTTCTGGTTCTAAAACATTTTGCTGATAGTAGGGTGAATTAATTTTGGCTTTGAGACTTTTTTTTATTTTAAATTGGCCATTGAACAAAACCCTGCAATTATCATGAATCCCTTTGGGAACTTTTCTTTACACTGACGAAACCATTTTGTACGGTCATTCCCATCAGTTGAGCAATAGAAAATTGATCTTTTTTTTAAAATTATTACAGTTACTTAAATATACCCATGCCTCATTGATTGTTACCACAAATTTCTATTTATAAGGTATTTTTCATATAATTTTCTACAATTTATTTTACTTTCAGCAATATGCTTTGGCAAAAGCAAATGAATTTTAGGTTTAAATATCTTTTAAAATTTCAAATCTTTATGAATGATTTTACTTACAGTGCTAGAAGACATTCCTACTAGGTTCGATGGAATGGATCTTTGAGTTGGCAGATTTTCTTTTAGGATTAGAGGCTTCACTTTCTTCATATTTACTTTCACTTAGTTTTTTTCCTTTCAATTATTATATATAATCCTTTCAATATTTAATATATTATAAATATCTTTTTTTGAAATGCAATGTCCACAATATTTACACTGCTTTATAATTTGTTGATATGAATATTTCTCCTCGGAAAACGCAGTTATGTAAACTTCAAGTCATTCAACAATTTTAGGGGCCCTTTTCAAAATAAATCTTTTATTTTACATTCTAATCAAAAGATAACAGTAGCAGACGATTATTCCAAAATTAACATTTTTTTTTTTTTTTTTTTTTTTTAAATCTCAAAATGGAAATGAGAAAAATAAATTACAAAATCATTTCCATAAAGTGTGAACGACCTTCTGTAGAAAAAGAAAATGTGCTGGAATCTTGAAAAATTTTAAGTTCCATTTTTTGATGGATTTACATGTTTTAGGATGTCCTGATGATTTTTTGGAACATGTCTTTGTTAGTTTGCACGCAACACAAATTTTACAGCTGCTTTATCTCAAGAATTAACGAATGGAATCTAATCAAATTTCAGGTTCAGTGACACTTTAACAAATTAGAGCTGATTACATGCAGGTGTATATCGCTAAACAAGAGATACGGCTATGCATTTTTCACGACCTATGCAATAGCTATATTTCAAAAACTAATGCAAAGAAATTCCATCAAAGTTAGGCTTTGACTTAAATAGATGTTTAATTTTGACCATGATTACTTAGAGGATGCTGCAATCCTATGTTTCGGGAAGCAATCAATTGATGCAATATAACAGATGTGGTAAGCAGTATTATTAACTCTATTCATATAACTGTTACACAATTTCAACCACATTGTTGCCAAAATAACTCATTTCTGATGTCAACTTTTGGCCATGGACTTGATTATAGAATATTAGCTTTATGCTTTTGTGATGAATGTTTTATATTTGATTGAGTAGAAATGCAAAATTTTATATTTTTGAGTTGAATGATTTAAAAATGTAAATGGTCTAATTTTAAATTTCAATATTCAACAGGCAGTGCTGCTACTCTGTTCTTCTAATTCACTAATCACTGTATAACTTGAAGAATTGCACTTAGTTTTATATTTGTAATTGTTGATGCTATTATAAATTAATATATTAGAATGTTAATAGAAGAAAGTTCCGTAATGAGAATGAACATAGCATACTAGTTCTCTTTGACATAGAAAAGCTTTTTAACTTCAATCATAAATAAGAATAGAAGTGAAGTAGTACATACACTCTACAATACAGAATATAGAAAGATATAGTATTTGGTTTGACTCGGCAAAAGATAAGGGAATTAGAAATAGGATCACAGGATGAGAATACAGGTCAAGGTAAGAGTGATGAAAGATAAAAAAGAGGAAAAAAGCAAAAACATTTTTGTAGTTTTATGACCTCATATATGACATATGTACACAATTTCTATAACTTTTAACACATCATAAGTTGGTGAAAAATGAGCTATAAAATTTCAACTTTATATACATGAATCAAGATTTTATTTTCTTAAATCAATTTTATACAAGGTTAAAAAAAAAAGTTTCATAACAATAAATTCTGGTTTTCAAAATAAAAAAATTTTTAAATTTAAACTACAATCATAATCTAAATGTAATCTTTATCGTAAAGCTATGTAATTGTTATTTCACACAAGCATAAGAATATGATTATGCCCCTGTTTTATTCAACTTTTGTTCCAAATTAAAAAAAAATACTAGACTCCTAATAGCTAAACATTATAGCAAGGGATCTAGGAGCCCAGTGCAGTAAATTTTGATGAAATTCGCGATTTGTATTCTGCGATCATTTCACGATATTCACAATTTTTTTTCCACGATCGTAATTCACTTTTTTCTATTACGATTCTTTCTTGAAATCCTCGAATGAATGAATTTTTACTTCAAACTTTTGACGAAATTCGCATTTATTACCGTGATCCTTTGACGATTTTTACACGATCCTTTGGCGAAGTTCGTGTTTTCTTTCCACGATCTCCACTTTCCACGAAAAATCGTAGTTTGAGACCAATTTTCGTAGAATCGTAGTTTATACATCCAAATCGTAGCAACTACGATTTTTTTGTAGCAGTTGGCAGGTCTGGGATCTATTAATGATTTCAACTCATTAAGATCACCTTGCAGTGGGGAGAGGTACAGTCAAGAGATTTCCACATACAGTAGCAATAGATGTTCATAAATGGGGAATAGAAGTGAAGCAGGATATATGAGGACGTGAGTTCCAAAACTCGCCTTATCCTAAATTTTTAAAAATCGTATTCTCTATAAAAGTATTCTACTGATAAACCTACACTGAAAATACAACAATCTTGGGGGAAAAACAAAACTAATTTATGATGAAAACTAATAGACGGAGTTAGAGTTTTTTTGAGATTCTCCAAAAATTGATTTTCTGGATAAGGCGAGTTTTGAAACTCAAGTCCTCATATACTGTACAGTACAGAAAAAAGGAAGACATAGTATATGATTTGGCGAAAGATAAAAAGAATTGGGATTAGGATCACAGGATGTGGACACAGGCCAAAATAGGAGTGATGAAAGATAAAGAAATAAAAAGGAGAAAATAGCAAAACATTTTTACAGTTTTTATGACCTCTTTTATAGGACATTAGGAATATAATACCATACACAATTTCTAAAAGTTGTAACACACCAGAAGTTAGTATAAAATGAATAGGGATGCACCGAATATTCGGTATTCGGCCATGTTACCGAATATTCGGTTTGGCCAAATATCGAAATATTCGGCCCAACCAAATACTTAAAAAAAAAACTTTTAAAACACATTTTTAAAAACCTTATACCAACTCCTATGTTTAACAGTCAACTTATAAAGATATTCAGAATAATTAGAAACAGAATCATATATTTAAATAAAAGAGAATGTTTTTACATTATTTATTTGCTGTTTGTTAAGTATTATTTAAAAAAAATTAACCAATCACGAGGATTTTCATAGGAATTAATTATGTAAAAATGCAAGTTCCTGAACATTGTCCAGTAAATAATCTGTTCCTTGCTAAGATTTTAAGAACAACGTTTACAATCTCTGAAAATGATCGCTCACTCCAGACACCGTTCTAGGATGCATTTAAAAACTTCCTTGCTTAATCAAATGGAGTAGAACAGTCATTCTTGCTGAGTTGCCACCATATAAAATTTGAATAGATTGTATTATTTATTTACTTTTACTTTAGTCTCTGCCTGACAAACAAATAATATATGATGCTGTAAAATTTTTTTTTTCCAATTTTTACACAATTTCTCTTTGATTTTAAAATGTTTGTTTTAGAATTTAAGAAAATTTTATTCATTTGTTTTAATTCACAGAAGAAGCCAAGAAATTTAAAATTTTATTAATTGAAAAAGTTTTATAACTATCCTCTTCTTAAATAACATAAAGCAGATTTTTTTTCAGCATAAAGTTTACTTGAAAAAGCTCTAGATTATCAAAATGAAAGTTCGTTTTAAATATTATGTAAAATTGTTTTAAAATTTAATATTTTAATGCCTTTAAACTTTGAAATATAAAATTATTCGATAAGCCGAATATTCGGCCTAGCAGTTACTATTCAGCTAGCCGAATATTCGGTTCACCTTTAGGCCGAATATTCGGTATCCGGCCAAAATCACTATTCGGTGCATCCCTAAAAATGAACAACAAAGTTTCATCTTTAAATCTATGAATCAAGTTAAAAAAAAAAAAAAAAAAAAAAAAAAAGCACACAAAAATGTAATTTAAATATAAAACATTTGGTTTCAAAAGTACAACAAGAATTACATTAATACATAACTAATATCGACTGTTATGAGACATGATTTATGATAAATTAGAAAATGAACGAGTATTTCAGTCCGTATTCTAAAAATACAGCATTAAAGAACTTGCATTGTTTGTCAAGAGAAAATATTTGCAGAATTACTTATACATATTTTTAACTTATGTAAATTATTTTTTGTAAATGATTCTAAGAGTAAAACATTAATGGGAATCATATAGAAAAGCTTCCAAAATATAATAATTGTTTATTCTCTCCCAGTGTTAGGTTAAAAAAAGGAAAATTAAATTTTACCAGTTAGAAATTTATGGCAGTTTGTTTCAATGTTCACATGGTGACAAATTCAGTTCTTAGTGGAAGTTTTACAGTGAGTAGTACAAACTTCCGATATGAAACACAATATTATAAAGATTGCAGACAGACAGCAATATATACTGTATTTACTCATGTATATATAATAAAGATGAGAACAGGTCTTTTTTCAGAGCCTGAGACCGACGATTTGAAATCTGAGTTTGATAGTGAAAGTATGTTGTGGAAAATTGTTAACAACATTTTAAAATCATTTGAAGATTAATTTTCTCATCTATAAAACTCTTTTAATACAGAAATATATTAGAAGTTTTAAATCCTAAATACTAACTTAATCTGCTTAAAATAGAAAGTTTGTTATGTATACTCAACCACTGGCTGAAATCTGCAAAATTCACAACTTTTATTCATTTAAAATACTGTGCAAATATAACAAAAATACATGATTTTTGTTTTTCAGTTATTCTGAAAAAAGGTTTCAAAACAAAACAAGGATAGACAAGGGATGTTACTCTTCTTCAGAATCAGATATTCCTTATATTCTATCAATAATAATTTCTATCTATCAATATTCTATCAATATTTTTTCTTTTATTCTTTCAATTTGTGAATAAATAATATTTTTCACTTTGAGACTGAACCAGTCATATCTCTAATGGACATTTTCCCCAAAATTTTTAGACTAAAAACCAGGGTATGTATTATCAAGGCTGCAGAGTCGGTGGGAAAAATGGACGACTCTGACTTCGGGAATTTTAACAGACCTGATTCCGACTCTGAAAATGGGCCAAGTCTGACAATGCAGACCTGCTTGTAAAATAGACTCAGACTCTTTCGCTCAAAAATAGGCCAGACTTCGCAGCCCTGTGTATTATACATGGAATATTTCTGAAAACTATATAAAACCATGCATGCATTCACCGAGCCACCATTTGGGAGGAGTTTTCCTAGGATGGAGCTTTCAGTTATTCTTTTTACTTCCTCTATAGTCGTATGCAAGACTCATCAACATCAATTTTTCTAGCTGTATCCATGTTTCTGTTTGCTTTAGCATAATGTAAAATCGGAGTTTGAAAGTGGCAGTGCAGCTTTTTTTTTTTTTTTTTTCTGTAAATGCCCACTTTCCGAAAAAAGAATAAACATGTATGCAGTACAGAAACCCCTTTTCCAACCTTTGATTAGTTCTATTAATTATAAATAAAATATTTATATTTTATATTTCTGGTGTCGATAAATACAGTCAAGTCTGTGAAACCTGCAAACATCTATTAATTGCACTACATGCTACATTTTAAACATTGAAAATTGCGTGTAACATTTAAGCTCATAGAGGAAGTTAAATGATGTATTTTTTCCATGAATTATCAATTTTCCAATGAAGTAAATTGTGATAAGAAAATTCATATTTTGTACTCTGCATTCGAAAATAATAATTTGAGCAAAGCAAAAGTGGCAAGAGAACCAAATCGAAATGTAAATTTTTATTTTAGTCATTTGTTTGTTATTTACGCATAATGCAAACTCAAGTGCCGATGAAACTGTAACGTCAACTGACTTTATCTCAACATCATTTTTGTTTATTTTACAATACAAATGAATTTTTCCTTTAGTAAAATTTTTGCTAGTGTATTTATTTTTATACCTACTTTTGCATGTCACTATCACATGCAATTTATCTCAGGAATTATGTCCAGAATAACAAGTAATCATGATTCATATAGCACTTTCAATTCTTTCAAAAAATACAAGTAATCCAAAAAATTATTGACGACAAACCAAAACTACTATCACGTTGTGTTAATGTAAAGAGTAATCACTACAATTACTTTGTATATAACTTAATTGTTCTTTGAATTAACTTACTTATTAAATATATTAAACCAATTTTGCATAC
This sequence comes from Maratus speciosus, assembly GCA_963932465.1. NCBI lineage: Eukaryota > Metazoa > Arthropoda > Arachnida > Araneae > Salticidae > Maratus > Maratus speciosus. The sequence continues at coordinate 73,044,900 of OZ010791.1, read as the reverse complement.
TTTCCTTTTCTATTGTAATTTTGGGTAATTCTTTTTAATTTACAGTCAGACTTATATAAGGTAAATAAATGGATAATCTAAAAGCTGCAAAACCCTTGGTTCCTAAGTGTGCAGATTTCACAAAGTTAACTGTATTTTAAACAGAAAAGCTAATTCCTAAAATACTTCAATATTAAACTTCCCGAAATTTATATCATTAAAAGTGCATTATGTACCTCTACTTGTCCAGTTGAGCTTTTATAAATTACTTCAGCCTTCTTAGAATTACTTGTTTCAACTTGAAAGTGGCCTGATCCTTTTGTAATATTCAGATGTACCTAATTTTTAAAATAAAATTGCAGAATGAGCAACAAAGGAAACCATTTTTCTTACTTTTACAAAATCAATATAAATTAGAGATAAATGTTTAATATATACATTAGAAATTGACCAAAATGCATTTTTTATATTTAGATATAAAAATAAGTTACTTTATTAGATGGACTATTGAAGACAGACACTTGCTTCGGTTCAACTTCTGGCTCTTCCACCAAAACAAATTTCAGGGAACTGCTTATAGAAGCAAATGTTTTATCCTGTAATAAATAAATACAATTGCAAAAAAAAAAAAAAAAAAAAAAAAAAAAAAAAATTAAAATATATTTCAGAAGAGCACAGATAAAAAACGGCAGAAGTTTCAGAAGACAAAACAATAAGCTCACATTTATAAGGTCTAATTCCTTGACATAACTAGGTTTATATCCAACAACACTAGCAGTAACTTTTAAATTTCCTTCAGGACCATAAGGATGCAAATCTTGAAAATCTGCAGGAAAGCACACAAATACAATTCTAAGGAATATTTTCATTATTAAAAATTAAAACACATAAAGGTTAATCTTTCCTTCAACTTACATCTTAATTTAGAGGGACTAGTGGAAATATGCCTGGCTTTGACTCCTTCATGACTTGCAAAATGGGCCAAAGAAAGATCAGAGAGGTACCATTTGATATCTAAGGATGAAATATTATGGAACTGTCTTCCAGCATTATCTTTGACGATAAGCTCTATTTGTAAGTCTTGACTGCTGTGGATTGCAATCTAAACCAATAACATAGCACATTATATGATTATAAAATATTAGGCCTAATGATAAAAATGACAAAATACACAATTTTTATACATACCAAGCAATATACAAAATTATGGAAGATTTTTATATCTTGAAATTTGCATTTTTTTTTTACTCTCTTCTACACATAAGAAGAAAGTATTGTAAACATAAAAGATTTTGATTTCTGGTATTTGATAGACTTACACAGTCGGAGATGTCCTGAAAACTTTTTTTTGGAAAATGTGTGTGTTAGACAGCTGTTACATCTCAAAAACTAATGCACAGAATTTTATAAGCTTTATATTTTGCTAGACCTAGACATAAGCTGGTGCTGATTAACTTTGGCTGCATAAAATCCTGATTGTAAGCCCCCATCCATTTTTAAATAGTTTTTATTTTATTTTTAATTCCCAAATATAAGCCCCTGTCCTCCACAAACTTTTTTGAGGAAAAAAATGATTAAAAAGTCTAAGGGCATCTATTTTGAACCTTTTGACATTTTTGGTGGATTTCCATATGTTTTTACATAATTTTAACACATTATGTATGGGTACATTTTGCGGTGGAATTGTGCGGGGCCCCAAAGCAGAATACTTTGCAATGTTCTGCAACGGAATTTCAGATGATCAAAAATGTTCTGCAAGCGCAATGGGAAAAAAAGGGGGGGAATGTTTATATACATATGTAAGGATGTAATTTCATCTTTTATGAAAATGCTAAAGATGTTTTTCGTAAAACACTGTCAAACAAAAGAAACATATTCTGCAGGCAAGATTTATTTCTAGAACCATGGCATTGACACAGAAGTTACTGACTTTGGAAGTGAGATATTTAGACATATTACTTTTATAAAGAAAATGTCTTTGAAAATTTGGTCCATGCATAGTTATAAGGCCAGCTTTTACAAGTTTCCTAACAGATTTATGTCCAGAAGGAGGTCCATTCGTATAAATAAACATACGTTTGTCTGTTGTACCAATGGTCGTTTCGTTCCCATCAGCTGTATTGGGCCTTTTAGAAATTTTTTTATCTATTGTAGACCCCCATGATTCGCATATAGCTTCAGATACTGAAATAGACAAAATTTTAGTTAGAAAACTGGTTAATTTCGGGATCTCTGATTTTAAAGTATTCACAGCATTTTTTAACATGGTCTTATTTTGAAAATATGTTTCACTCTCCTGGCACTCTTTGATAGTTTCATAAACCCAATCAAGAAATACAGTGTATTCAAAATACAGCTCCTTCCCTTCCTCTTTGGAGGGAGGAACACAAGGGAGCACATTCAGAATTTCTAAAAAATTGGAAAGGTTCAAGATTTTGCTTGTCACATCTGAACGTGGAAAGATCAGATATTCAAAACTGAATAAATATTTTGTTGCTTTGATGATGTCATCAAGTTCTGTGCTTTGTCCAAAATAGACTCTGTATTGATGCAGTGTATCAATATATTGCACTATATCTTTGATGTCACTGATAAAATACGATATACTAGAATTATCAGTAGTAGACCTTAACATTTTGCTACTTATTGGAAGGTCTGGCAGAGGAACTCCTTGGAAAGTACTTTCTTCTGAAAACATGTGCCATGAAAGTATTGTATTTTTGAAAAAACATTTTGGCAATGATCTGACAATATCAATAAATTGTTGCACAATCTCAATTATGAAGGCTTGTCAGATGGGATTTGATGTTTAGCAAATAACAGTTTAGATTTGTAATTAAATCTGTATACTCCCAAGGAAGAAGATCTGTTACCTGAATACATTTTAACATGGTAGCAAGTACCGGAATTATATCAGCTATTATACTGAAGATTTTTCTTTTTGATAAAAGTTTGTCCCTCAGACTTGCATTTTCTGTTTTTTCAGAGGCTGCGACTAATGCCTTGAAGTCATTTAGGAATGTTTGAAAAACATTAAAAGCATGAGAAATAAATTTTAGACTTCATATGAATTCTTTCATGCAAATATTGATAAGTACTAAGGAATCTTCCACAATTTTACTATCTGAATGTACCTGAACCAACTCTAGTCTGTGCATAGGGTCCCAGGATACAGGAATATCTTCTCTAACCAGTATAGGTCAAAATTAACATTTTTACCCACTGGCCACTGGCCAATACACAGATTTTTTTCACTGGCCAGATTTTTTTAAAAAACTGGCCAGTAACAAAATTGTGTACGCTCCATACAAAATTGTGTTTTTTCTAACTATCAACATTGTAATTTACTAATATATATTACTTACCATTCGATATAATTACACTCAACTGAAAAATTTTATTTTTACTATTAATTGCAATGAAATAAATTCACAGCAAATTTTCAGAAAGGTTACAGCAGAGGTGGACCCTCCCCCCCTCAGCACTAACTAATATGAATTTTTCTGCGACCATTTAATGAATTTTGCGTTTTTTCGCGATCTTTTGACGAAAATCACGTTTTTTCGTGACCTTTTGCAAAATCTGCGTTTTTTCACGATCTTTTGACGAAATCTGCGTTTTTTCCGCTGTCTTTTCACAAAATTGCGTTTTTTTTTTGTAATTTTTTAACGAAATTTGTGGGGTTTTTCCGCCATTCTCTGAAAATATTTGCATTTTTTTTCAAGATTTTTTGACGAAATTTGCGTTTTTAGGCGATTTTTTGACGAAATTTGAGTTTTTTCTGCGATCTTTTGATAAAATTCGTGTTTTTCCGCAATCTTTTTGTGAAATTTGCGTTTTTTCACGATCTTTTGACGAAAGTTGCGTTTTTTCCGCGATCTTTTCACGAAATTTGCGACTTTTCACGATCTTTTGACGAAATTTGCGTTTTTTCCACGATCTTTTCACGAAATTTGCGTTTTTTCGCGATCTTTTCTCGAAATTTGTATTTTTTCCGCGATCATTTTTCAAAATTTGTGTTTTTCCGCGATCTTTTGACGAAATTTGCGTTTTTTCCGTGATCTTGTCACGAAAGTTGCGTTTTCTCCGCGATCTTTTGACGAAATTTGTGTTTTTTCCGTGATTTTGTCACGAAAGTTGCGTTTTTTCCGCAATCTTTTCTCGAAATTTGTGTTTTTTCCGCAATCTTTTCATGAATTTTGCGTTTTTTCCGCGATCTTTTCACGAATTTTGCGTTTTATCCGCGATACTTTGAAGAATTTCGTGATTCCTTTTCGCGATACTTTGAAGAATTTCGTGATTCTTTTTCGCGATACTTTGAAGAATTTCGTGATTCTTTTTCGCGATTCTTTGTCGAAATTTGCGTTTTTTCCGCGATCTTTTCACGAATTTTGCGTTTTTTTTTCGATTTTTTCACGAATTATGCGTTTTTTCCGCGATCTTTTCACGAATTTTGCGTTTTTCCGCGATCTTTTCACAAAATTTGCGTTTTTTCCGCGATCTTTTTTCGAAATTTGTGTTTTTCCGCGGTCTTTTTACGAAATTTGCTTTTTTTCGTGATTTTGTCACGAAAGTTGCGTTTTTTCCGCGATTTTTTCACGAATTTTGCGTTTTATACAAGATCTTTTCACGAAATTTGCGTTTTTCCGCGATACTTTGAAGAATTTTGTGATTCTTTTTCGCGATTCTTTGTCGAAAATTGCATTTTTCCGCGATCTTTTCACGAATTTTGCGTTTTTCCGCGATACTTTGAAGAATTTTGTGATTCTTTTTCACGATTCTTTGTCGAAAATTGCGTTTTATCCGCGATATTTTCACGAATTTTTGCGTTTTCCGCGTTCTTTTCACGAAATTTGCGTTTTACCGCGATACTTGGACGAATTTTGTGATTCTTTTTCGCGATTCTTTCTCGAAAGTTTCGTTTTCTCTGCGATCTTTTCACGAAATTTGCTTTTTTCCGCGATGTTTTGACGTAATTCGCATTTTTTACGTAGTCCTTAGGCGAAATTCACGTTTTTTCGCGATTCCCAGCTTTTAAGCTTTAGTGAAAAACTTTCCCAGCTTCGTTCTTTGACCATGCGCGGAAGAAAAAACTCCCGTTCGGGAAGAAATCGCTAGTTATTCAGAAAGTAGGTGATGAAATAGGAGGGAGGGATAAAGATTGATTGCCGCGCGACATTCTTATTTCTTCCTAAATAGATTCGATCACAACGAAAGTATCCCCCCCCCCTTCCCCCGAATTCTTTTTGCTTTCACACCAATATGCACTATTTTTATTTATTTATTTATTTATTTTTTTGTAAAAAAAAAAAAAAAAGTAACATTTTTCTTGAAATGTTCTGCAGCACATCTCATTGTTCTGCGACGTACGTCGCACTTTTAAGCATATTCTGCTTTGGGGGTGCGGGGGGGGGGGGGGGGGTTGAGCGCAAATTTAGTTAACCTGTATTAGTATGTGTCCCGTGCTCAAGTCCTCAGAAAACGTACTAGTACGTGTCCCGCACTCAAGGTGTTAATGAAATCCCCCCCCCCCCCCCTGCATGAAATGTCTGCTTCCCTTCTTTGCCCTCCCTCCAAAACACAAAAAGTTTAACATCCTGAAAATCTTAATTATTTTTCTCTATTTGTTGCTCGCTAGTAAAAATAAGTAAGTAATCAATTATCTAAATTACACTCCTTTCTCCAAATTTTCCTCTTTCCCCTCTGACTCCGACCCAGCAAAGTTCAAAATCTGCAAAATTATTATTTTTTTAATTCTGTCCTATTTCTTATTTTGTAGTAAAATAATTTACATAAAATCTTACCTACATAATCCCATCCAAGTCTCGCTTATCTAAAATCTTCATCCTATTTGAAATTTTTGTTCAATCTTTTCTCTCCAAAGGGGAGGGGATTTCTAAATATGTAGTAGGAAAAAGGAAAGCAAAAGATTTTCTGTTTTACAGTTCTCACCCCTTAATCACACATATATTTTATGTTTAAAGGTGCCCACCTCCCCCCAAATATATATATATGTGTGTGTGTGTGTGTCAGGGGGGGGGGGGGGGGGCAGAAACCTTTTTCCTGGTTAGAGTGAGAATTAATTTAGATGGTTATTTAAATATTTTTACAACAAATCAAAATCGAGCAGAAAAAAAAGAAAGAATTCTACAGATTTTAAACTGTATATGATGCAGGTGGGTGATGTTCATGATATGAAGGTGGTGAGAGAGAGGAAGAGAAGCAGAGATTTTGGCAAGAAGGGATGATTTAGGTGATGTATTATTTATTTATTTGTTACTAGATTGTATTTGGTCAGAACAGAAATTTAAAATTAAAGAGTTTCACAGGTTAAATTATGCATGTTTGATATCAGAGGGGGATGACTGATTAAATATTGTTTCAATAAAATAACAAAAGTAAATAAAAAAATATATATATACAATTTTCATAAAAATTTTGCTAGGGGAGATTTTAGGGGGGGGGCATTACGATAACTTTTCTTTTTACAAATTGGAAATCTGCCGAAATATGGAAGATCCTGATCCCTGCATTTGCTTTATTTATTTCTAAATTAATGTTAAAAAAGGATTTTTTAGCCCACTCCCAAACTCCCTTAGCTTTTTTTTGGTTTTGAAAAAGGGGATGCTTACAATTGGGATTTTACAGTATATTACCCAAGAGATTACTATGCAGCATTTTTCAAGATTCCTGTGATAGCTATATCTCAAAATTAATGCACAGAATTTTAATAAAATGACCTAATTTTTAAAAGTTCATGGTAAGTCTACTTTTTCAAAATCTTTAAGCATAACTTTTTGGTAAATGTCGAGTAACCCCCCCCCCCCCCCCCCCCCCCCCAATAACATTATACAAACAGATATTAAGAAACACTATAGACCTTGACAAGAAGAGTTTGATTAAGTTTTGGTGTGTATTACCTAACAGGTGATGCTGTTATACTGGATCTTTCATGGTTTCCGTAATAGCAATATCTCAAGAAATACTACTCAGAAATTCCCCAAACTCTATATCCTGTTAGACCTTGACATAAATAGATGCTGGTTAGGTTTTGGTGTGTATTTTGCAACAAAATTTGCATCTTTTTCCCAATTTTGATTATAGAGAAAGAATAATGCACAAAATTGCATTAAAATTCATATTCTACTAGACCTTGACATGAACTAGTGCTGATGCCATTTTGGTGATTATTGCCTTACAGGTGGTGCTTCCATATAGTGTTTTTAGACTATGTGATTGATTTTAGTGCAAAAGTTAATATAGGAAGGCAGCCAAAGCTGATTTTGATGGCATTAAAAAATATCCATGATTACATTAAGTGGCATTTACTGTAGCTTAAAAGAAATAATGGGTAAAAATGCCATCAGAACATACTCATAAGATTTTTTGTCGGTTTTATATAACCCAGACTGAATTCCAATGCACCGATTCATAAAGACTACATTTGAGATAGATATGGGGCTATAAACTAGTTTTTGTAATGAAAAAAAAAATTTTTTTCGCAAATTTTGAACAAAATCATAAATATTTTGGACCTTGTCTGTCAAACAAATTATGGTGGTTTATCAAAATTACAGGATTCTACGATCAAATAAAGTGTGCATTAATGGCATTACGAGATTTTATTTAAAAACAGGTAAACAGTAACTATACAGTGTGAACTTCTGCAATTATTTGAGCTGAACCTCACTGTTTGGTAACAGCTTATCAACAAAATAAATAAAAATGAACAATGTACATAGCATATAATATGCATTACCATAACTAACAAAGGTGAATATGACATCACACCATTATTAGAGTTAAATCACTATTTGGGAACAGATTCATATTGTATACCAAATATGGAATATGAAAAAGTAAACAAGTACAAGTATCCAATTAAAATAACAAATAAACAAGAACAAAAAGCAATGTTCAATTAAAAGAGCTCTATCTGCAAAAATTGAATTAACAGCATTTCTAAATAAAACACGCAGGAAAGAAAATATTCTTAATTTTCTCTATCACTATTTCTTATCTGATCAACTGGCTTTTAATAACAGAATTCCCACAAAAATCTTAAGGGAACAGGATATATCCTAAAGTGTTAGTTTTAGAGGTACAGTTCAAACTGCAAAAAATGTTTTAAACGTTGTTCTTCATCATATGAAAATCTGTTTATGCCAAAAGAGTTAATTTTTTAAATTTTTATACAATCCCTGGATCCTGTAAGTTAAACCTAGAAAAAAATTTCTCCATGTTCTAATAACTAAAACAATAAAAACTCTACATCTGTGCCATCGGAGCCTTAGTCCAATACCGAAAAAAAAGTAAAAAAATTGCATAACATTAAAAAAAATTTCTAAATGTAATATATCTCATTTTTTAACAACTTCTTACATGAAAACAACTGTTAATCCAAAGCACATAATTATTTTTATGAAATTTACATTCCATCTTATCAAGAGCGAAGTTGTGTAAAAATTCACTTCCTTAAAAAAATTCTCATTTTTTTCTCCCGCAACAAGTGAATCTGATGGACAAATTAACGAAAAGCGCTTTATAAATAAATGAATGAAATTTGGAGAAATTACGATTTATACAACAAAGAATCGAACAATGTTTTTCTATTTCCTAAAAAAGGTGTACATGTCCTTGAAAATCAGCTTAAATTAAAAATTTGACACCTTTACCTGAAAGGTACGATGCTTTCATAGGAACTGCTCAATTGCTTTCTATTGGGAATAATAACGCATACCAATTTCATCTACTTACTAATGAAAGTGACTTTGAGAATATGAAGTGCAGAGCCACAGAATGAGTAGAGTTGAAGAAAAATGGATAGAATAACTAACGTTATTTTCATATAAAGAGAGATTAGCACATGCAGACAACAGAAGAATAAAAATTTGCAAAACTTAATGCTGATTGACTTAGTGTTAGATATAGTCAGAGTCGGCCATTTTTCCCAATGACTCCGCAGCCCTGGTTCTTAGTGTTGACTCTAGGCCAATTTAGAAGAACGCGGCACCTGGCGGCCCTTTTTGACTATTTTACAAGCCCGGTGGCAATGGCCCTCACTGCCATTTTTTTAATGTGTTTTTTCAATTCTTTCTCTTCTGTCCACTGGATAAAAAAACTCAATGAATACGTCCACTGATTGCGGGAAATAAATCATAAATTTCGTCATTTGGTTGCAGAGAATTATTGCAAAATTGGCCTATCGATTGCATGAAAATATATATATACTGAAAGTTTTGTCATTAAGTCGTAGGGGAAAATCTGGAACTTTACAGAAAAAAAATTATGAAATTTGTCATCTGCCATGGCAAACACAGGGTTTGCACACATTTCTTTAAATAAAAATCAAGGGCTTTTAAGGACTTTCAAGGACCAAAACTATAAAAATTTAAGAACCTACAAATTGAATAAACTAATAATTTTTTAAAAAGTTTTAAACATTAAATAGGATTGGAGGGGGCAGGGGGATTTCAGCATGCAGTAGTAGAAATTTAGAAAAATACCATTTAATTACTTATAGTTATTTTAAAATAAGAAATACAGCAGAAAATATATTAAAAAAAAAAAAAAAAAAACAGACTGTGTAAAAAGTGAACTAATTAATTATTTCTCATCAATGTGAAACTATTTTTTTTTTTTTTTTTTCAATTCCTACTATTAACTCATACTCTCGCTATCTATATCTTGTTCAAATTTTCAGTCGTTAATAAAATACTTATTATTCATCCAATCAAGCTCAAATAAATTTTTAAAAACTTGTAGTGGATGACACTTGATGTTAATCCAGTTTTTTTTTTTCAAATATTAATTCATTAATTAAATTAATTTTTATTAATCGAGCCCTCTTCTTGATCAAGGTATTTTAAGACCGAGAGAGCCCTCTTCTTGATCAAGGCATTTTAAGCGCCACTCAAGAGGAAAGAAGAATGGTAGAAAAAAAATTCTCTTATGGACCTAAGTAGGAATTGACTTAAAATATTTTTTTATATTAGTTGTTTATATTACTTACCTATTTTATTTATTTACTTGTATTGATGACTTTTAAGTTGTGTTTAATTGCTAGTTCCTATCCATAAACACTGTTTTGATGAGGTCTATAGATGTCTATGATGGTTAGAGTTGCAGTAAAGCTAGAGATCCTACATACACAACTTCCAGGTTGTATAATACTTTAACGAAGCTTTTGACTGTAAAATAGCCAATGAAACATCATCTTCATTTTGAAAGACCTATCCAATGATATGCCACTCAATAGGGTGCGTAATTTTTTTTTCGTCTCTACCGCCATTTTGTATTTTACGGCCGCCATTTTGAATTTATAAAAATAAAACTTAGCCTATAACCATCGGGCCGTTAAGACAAATTGATAGAGACCTCATTCATTAAAATCCATCCAGCCATTGGGATGTTTCGAGTGTATAAAGAAATCCACATACACAGATATGCGTGAAACACATAACCCTTCTTTTCAGTCAGGTAAAAAAGAAAGAAATTTAAACATTGTAAATTTAATAGACAGCAGGAAAAGGAAAGAAAGTGTGTAGGTGGAATACAAAATTTTAGAAGACAGAATTAAGATTACTTAAGTATATTGCCACTGTGAAGTGTAAGAAGCAATTATTTATTTATTTTATTTAATTTTTATTTATTTTTTTTTTTGGGGGGGGGGACGAGTTTGATTAGATGATTCTTTGTTTATCATTACTGGGTCATTCCACGTCAAATCAACCAGTGGCTCAACCTGACCATTTCAGATTTCAATGAAACTCTCAGGAATCATTCTCCCTGATGATATAAATGAGAATATATTTTTATAATTTTTTTATCACATTAAATTTTCATGCAATTAATTATTTAAATTGTGAAAAATCATCATTTTTTGGGCTGCATAAATTTTTCAATTTTGAATTTCTCAAGTTCTATCAGGCATACAGGATTTTATGACCCCTCATTTTAAACAGAAATTTATAAGGTTTAATTTGATACCCAAGTTTACAAAAAGTTGAAAAAAAAATAAATTAAAAAAAATTTAAATTTAAAATATTTTTTTAGATAGTGTTTTTTAAATTTTTTGAAAAAAATGTATGTTTGTTGTAATATTATAAGCTTAAATTTCTGAAATTTTTAGAGTGGGATCTCAATGGGATCAAGAGTTATGAAATGAAAACTGAAAATTACCATTCAAATAATACATAAATAACAAAATAGCTAGAATTAGATTGTTATTTGAATGGTAATTTTCAGTTTTTATTTCATAACTCTTGATCCCATTGAGATCCCACTCTAAAAATTTCAGAAATTTTGGCTTATAATATTACAACATACATACATTTTTTCCAAAATTTTTAAAAAACACTATCTAAAAATTTTTAAATTTTAAAATTTATTTTTTTTTTTAATTGAGCATAGTCAACTTGGGTATCAAATTAAACCTTATAAATTTCTCTTTAAAATGAGGGGTCATAAAATCCTGTACGCCTGATAGAACTTGAGAAATTCGAAATTGAAAAATTTATGCAACCCAAAAAATGATGATTTTTCAAAATTTAAATAATTAATTGTATGAAAATTTAACGCAATAAAAAAATTATATCACTGGAGAATGATCTCTGACAGTTTCATTTGAATCTGAAATGGCCAGGTTGAAAATTGAAATTTTTTGGTTGATTTGACATGGAATGACCCTACTACGGAGTTACAAACAAGGCAGAAAAATAAATATTTAAGAACTTCAATGTTTTTTAACTTGTGTAGTTTGTATAGGAGAAGAAGAAGGGGAAAAGTGATTTTTTTTTGGGGGGGGGGAGGGAGTGGGATGGGAGGAAGGATTTAAATGATTATTATTGTTGCAATAATAAAAAAAAAAAAAAAAAAATAGAACAGAAAAAAAGGGTTTAAAGAATTTAAACTTTGTAAGCTGGGGAGGGGTGCTTTTTTTGGGATGGGGTGGGGTGGGGGATTAGATGAATTCTTAAGTTATTTATCATTACTAAAGTTTTATTATAGGAGCAGAAACCAAATAAAAGTGCCGAGTTAACAGGCTATCCACACTAATTGTATATTATACTCTTATTTCAAAGAATAATGCCCCTCCAAAAATAAATTAAGGTGGGGGATTAGCCCTCCCCCTGTTTCAGATCCTTATACTCCCAGTAGCAGAAACAGTGCAGAACGGCAGCGGGCGCTGCACATTATTTTAAACCTTGCAGATTAATCCATCATCTTAAAAAGAAATGCTGGGCTTAATTTGCTTTAAGTGTCTAGATTGATGGTATTTGTTGTATCCTTTCCTTATGTTATATTTCCTTTATAAATGGAAATTTTGCTTACTTTAAGTGTTTCTATTATTTCTTATGATAGTAGGCTTATTGGGCTGCAGACAAATTTTAGTTTGCTGCAGATTGACGCAGAAAACTCTGCTTCTGAGCTTATACTTAACCAATGAGCCTCTAAATCTCATCAGTGAAGCGCCTTATCAGAATAAATGAGTATACCAAATTTGAAGCAAATCCGATATAAAAACCAGGGCTCCCAACACATTTTAGTCCTCCAAAAGGGGAAAAGGGGACCATTTTTATTTAAAAAGTGGGCTTTGGGGGACCATTTTTATTTAAAAAGGGGACTTTGGGGAACCATTTTTTAAGGTGACTAAAAAGAGATCATGTGTCTAAAAACATTGCAACAAATTTCCTAAACATGCAAGCAAATTTTTAAAAATGACAACAGAAAATATGTTAGATGGTTATATTTATAAAGATGTCATTATCCCCTTAACTGGTTTGCCCGTACACTGTACGTGCAAGAAGAGTTTGCTTATTTCGTTACTAAAAGCTTTTCGACACCACTAATTTTAAACTACAATATTCACTTTATTTAATGCCAAACATATATCGATTATGCAAGGCAAATATTTTAGTACGATAAAAGTGGTGTATGGTCCCTATTTTTAATTTATTGTGTCAAAAGAATTAACCTCTTAAGGGGTTAAACAGGATTCCCAACAAATTCCCCATCTTTTCCTGACCAAATCTCAAAAGATTTCCTGACCAAATGGGCATACAACGAAATTTGCTACTTATTTTCACAATCCTTTATCAAAACTAGCGATTTTTTTATGTGATTGTTCTTCAAATTCCTAGAATTATTATTATTATTATTTTGTGACTGTTTGATGAATTTTGTGATTTTTTCACGAAAATATTTGATGAATTTCGTGCCATTTTTCATTTTTTTCCCCAAGACTTTTTAGAAAATATTTGTAAATTCTCTGGCTTTTCCTATATATTTTGAAATTCCCTGACTTTCCATGATGCTGGGAACCCTGTTATAAAATGACACAGCTTTATTTAAACAGAGTTAAATATTCTACTGCAAGAAGATAGAAAGTAAACACTATTCGGCATTCACATTGATCACCTTTCCTTAAAGGAGCCTGTACTTTATATTCAAATTGTTGCTTTATTAATAATTAGGGCAGCAAAAAATGATTTGCAATAAAATATAAACAGTAAAAATGAACACGTCAAAGAAAATATTAAATCAATCAAATGTTAGCAATTACACATTAACAATTACAAAGTATAGTGCATTTCTTAGAATTCAACGTAGAATAACAGTGATCAGTGAACAAAAAAAGCATAACATAACAGCAACTGATGCCGATAGATTAACATAGATATGATCCTCATAAATATGAACACAGTATATTGCAATAAGACACTTAATCATAATCTACTGTGTTGAACGCTTTTGTATGTTAGTTTTTACAGGGTTATCCAAAAGATATTCATTCTTTTTCAATTTGTTGACGATCCCCTATGGGGTTTTGGGAGAAAAATCTTCACAGAAATATATGACCTGTACTATTCTGTTTACACACCTGGAGTTTCAAGATAATTCCTCATGAATTTTTCTAGATATTTAAGAAAACGTCTAAAATCACAAGTGACCGGTCACCTTTAGCCATATAGTGTAGCTTGTACATACTCCATCAAAAGAGAAAACAAAACTACATCTATATTACTTAAAGGTAAAACCTTTGCGTGCTAAAGAGTGCACATAGTGATACAACAGGGTTTGTATGCATCAAGGGATTCTAATTGTTTTAGTAACAGAAATTTCGTAAAGTACTGGTTGCTGTATCTGAAGATAGAAATTTTTTTTTTCATGAAATAAAGCAAATATTACATTATATGAATTCTGGTAAAAGATCCTTACAAATCCTTGAAGTGTACAAACCCCTTTTAAGATTTGGCAGGAAGGTAACTGTATGCCTAAGATAGTTTTTGGATTTTTTTTTATTTAATTTTTTATGCGTCTTATTTCAGACTTTTTTTTTTTTTTTTTTTGCAATTTGCAGCAATTTTTTGTCATTCATAAAAGGAATATGGTATCAAACTTTTAGCCCTAAACCTAATGTAATAAATTTTGTCCATATGTGATTGCGTCTTCCGATTTGAATTTTTCTCGATTTTTAGCCTTTTTGTGTGTGTGTGTGCACGTAAGTTCCATGACGATTTTTTTACATTTGTGAAAGAATTTCTGTTACAATGTTTTAACCAACTATAGTAAGTTTTGTCTTCTGCTATTTTTCCACATTAGTAAGGGGAAAAGTTTAAATTTTTCAGCCCAATATAATAAATATTGTACTCTTTTCAATGAAGTTTATTCAGAATTTGTACAGAGATTTTTGAATTTTTTGCAATTTCTTATGGGATTTTTAGAGTTTTTTCAGTTTTGCGTCGATTTTTTAAATTCTTAATAAGGAATCTGGTTTCAATCTTTTAGACCAATTTAATAAATTTTGTCATCTTTTCAATAATATTTATTCAGAATTCATACAGCGTTTAATTATTTTTTTTTTTTTGTATAATGGAGTTAGAGGGTTTTTTTTTTTTTTTTAAGTTTAATATAGTAACTTTTGTCTTTTGCAATTTTTGGATTTTTAATGCGTTTTTAAAAATTTGTCCGTATTCCATGGTGATTTTTTGACATCCATGAAAGAATTCCAGTTACAATGCTTTAGCCCACTACAGTAAATTTTGTCCTCAATGATTTTTGAACTTTTAGCAATTTTTTTAGAGTTTTTTTCATTTTGCGACAATTTTTCCACATTAGTAAATTTTTTGAAAGGGGACTAAGTGGACCAAAATGCATAAAAGGCGACCATTTGAGAGGCCTGAAAATGCAAAATTTGCCAGTCGGTCACTGCGGAGTGAAAACCTGATTTTCTCTAATTGCTCGTGGAAAACCCCCATAATTTTTGCCTACTGCCTGCAAAATTCGTTTATCGGTCATGGGAAAAAGTTGCAAAATTCATCAGTCGATTTGGGGGGGGGGGGGGGGAGGGGTGCAAAATTCGTTGATCGCTTGGGCAATTCTGAGTGTCAAAGAACTCGTTAAGCATAAACATAGTTACCACATTTATGTATAGAGTTAAATAGAAAATTAATTACCACATTTTCACCAGATATAGGACATTTCCTGCCTTCTATAGAGGGAAGCAAAGGTCGTAAAGAAATAGTTTCAGGCACTGAGCAGTAGATTCTATAAATAAAAACATACAAATCTGAAATGAAAAATCTCATTCATATGTTAATTAAGAAATATACAGAAGTCTAGTCATTTTATATTTTCAAATATTTAGGAACGTAATCACTCTTTGCTTAACTTTGTGAGCAGAAAAACGAAAAAAATTCCCCTGCACCTGCCCATTTCTTAAATAAAATTACTTTTGAGAACATTTTATTCCCACTTTCAGTTTGTTAGTTGTTCAACAACTGTAATGGTATTTTCACAATATACCTTTTTATATAATTTACAAACATTATACAGTAAAAAGTAAAACCTCTGAAGAATGGAAATCTAGGGTGCACCAAATTTGTCCATTTGTTCATGATTAATAGATATTGGAATAAAAGGTAAGTTTTATATTTTAATTTATAAAATCTCTTCTATTTTATGTTGTTTGGTAGTTAAAATTTTAAAGTATGTATTTCAAGAAAGTGTTATTTATATGGTATTTTAAAAGATTTTATGCTAATGATTTTGGACGTTAAAAAAGGACACAATTTCTTAAAATTTATATATTTTCTATGTTCTAACTACACATTTATACTCACAGAGGTTGGCAAGCCCTGGTTCTTAAAAGGCTTATGATGTAATACAAAAAATATGAAAAAAAAAAAAAAATTGAACACAGTAAGTATGGCTCCTGATGATGGATTATTGACAAAGGTTAAATTAATGTAAGAATGAAAAATATATTGCAAAAAGTACAGACAGAAAGCAATTTAAAAAAAAGGGGGAGGGAACTGGATAAGAAAGCTATCTATTGAGAATAAGGCGGGGGGGGGGGGGGGGATTACATTTAAAGGCTTACAAATACCTTTTAATGCACAGATCAAATGTTTCATACACAACACACAATTGGCGACATTTTCACGATCAATAAATATTGATAAACTATTTTCACAAAATTTAAAAAAATTAACTTGAAAAACAAAAACCCTGGGATCACAGGTACAAATGAAAGCAGGTGTTAGTAAAAACGGTTATTTGTGAATATGAATTACTATTTTATCCTACTTAATTTATAAAGCATCTTGTGCCGAATTCTAGGTAACTCAAAGGAGGTTGAATCACTGCACACATTCTTACTGCACATATAGTTTTCTACAGATTCTTGGATAATAGATGGGAAACAAAATCTTGATGGATAAATTATTTTACTATTTTTTAAATTTATCTATAAAGGCTCTTTTGTTATGCAGTCTGGCTAAAGCTGTAGTTATCTTGTTGTATTTGATAATTGCTATGTTCCAACTGTGGACTTTAACTTATTGACAATGTTTTTTTTTTGTTTTATTGCAGGTTTTGAAATAAGAGAGATATTGAATCTGTTAAGTTAAATTTCAATCTTTTAAAAAACCAGGAAAATATTGCAAAGTAGATATAATGCTGCTTATTAATCTTGTGGTTTTTGTTTATCAAATTCATTTTCCCAAATTTTTACGAAAACTGTTTATCAGTACTGTATTGATCTTGGTAATGTTGCTGATCATATGTACGAAACTTGTTGATCTATTTATTATAAGGTATTTATAAGTCTTTAAATATACTGTTATCACTTTTAGCATGTATAACTTTTGTTTAATGATAAGTGATTTTTTTTACATAACTAAATAAATAACCCGTACCAGTAATGCAGTAATTTAACATTTGATTTTTAATAAAGCACTTCAAAAATATATATTGTCTAATTAGTGCAGCAAAACATGCCTCAGGAACTACTATACTCCTTGTATTTTTAAAAATATAGATAGAAATCTATTGAAGAATCACAATTGTTTATTTTTGTGTAAAAGATGTGTGGTGAATCTAACTTGTTAGTAAAATCAATAACATTAAAACCTGAGAAAAACAAATACAATCTTGTTAAATAAATAAATAAAATAAAATGATCTTAACAAAAAAAGAATACCGTACAATTATACCTGCTAAGATGGAAACCTGTCAATCTAAAACTAATTTTTCTCTGGTCCAATACACTTCTGTCTTAGGAGTTTTAACAGTATGTTGATGATGTAAGTTTTTACATGAAGGTAAATTTAAAAGATAATATTCACTTACAGAGGGCACTTTAATTGGGATGTTCATAAATGTCTTATGTTAAAATTTCCTAACATTCCCAGGTTAGCCTTAAAAAGTAAAATTTTTATAGTCAACTCTTTTTGCAACACTCTGATACATACAGTCATTATTTTAAAAAGTGGATATTAAAATAAACAAAATTCACACACAATATTTAAATAGGGACTAAATAAATATCAGTTGTAATTTTGAAACTGGGCGAAAAATGTTCAGTCCAGGATTTTGACATTTTTCGATCAGTTGGAAAATCACAACTTATATGAATTATTTACCAATTTGAATAATTTTCTTAAAATTAATCAAGTATATAAATATCATTCATAATTTAATATTTTTCTAGGTTGGTTGTATTTATGTCGGCCAATTATCTGCACGTGGGATATAGGCCCTAAGGGGGGGAGTGCCTTCCGTGGAGGTCTTTCTAAGGGAACCTAACCCGTATTAACGCTTGGAGAACCAAGGTTCGAAGAAAACCACGAAAACTCCGAACGATTAGGCCGACGGGCGCGATTGGGATCGAACCCAGCACCTCACGTCTACCAGCTTCGAGAGCAGAACCTCTCGGCCACTGGTGGGGCCAATATTTTTCTAGGAATATCTTAAATGTCAATTTACTCAATTTATAGCAACCAATAAACACAACTTATCATTGCGCAAATGAATTTACTTTTATATAAATTATAAGTAATATAGCACTTGAAGAAACATGTGATAAGTGTAAAACACCTTATTCCTATCTTGACACTGTCCAGATATATCTCCTCTACATTTCATATATTTCTTTATTTAAATATCTTTTAACACTCTTTAAATATCTCTTTTATTAACTAGGGGGCTCTGCCCCCTACGAGCTACGCTCGCCAACCCCCGTTCAGACACTGCAGTCTCTAAAAGCACGCTAATTTGATTGGCTTTAAAAAGATTTTGGAAGATTGAATTATAATTTAAAAAAAACAAAAGCGATCTCCCTATAAACGGGTTTCTATTCATTTCTCTTTGATTGGGGAATTTTACGGAAAAATCAGCTGCTGTTAAAAGATACAATGGCATTTCAAAATCATCTAATATAAAATGAATTAAGTAAACAGAGTCTTTGTCTCCCGGTATTTTTTAACAAAGCGAAAAGAAAGTCCTTTTAAATAAGACATTTTAAATATATCGTTTTGAATCTGACGTAATTTTCACCAAACTTTCTTTCCCTTTTTAATATTCACGCGAAAATGATTTTATTAGAAATGAAATATTATTTGCGCTGTCCAAAAAAAAAAAAAATAGTTGAAAAATTATCTCAAAATATCAAGTAAATGTCTCGCGCTATTTTTAAATTTATACTGTTTTGCAAAATTATTTTGTGTTCATTTTATGTAATAACTGTAATCAATATCCTTTCTCTGTTAAAATTCATGTGTAATTATAGATGAAATAATTTTCAATAAGTTCCTGCTTTTTATAAGTAATTATTTAATTCTAATTTGAAAGTTTTTTTCTGTTTATAATAGTCACGCGTAAATAAATTTTTAATTTGAAGCAAACATTATTGTTTCCGTTGTTTATAAAGTTGGCAACAGGTTAAATTAGTACAATTTTCTGAAATAAGAAAAAAAATCTCTCTCGAAATGCTGAAAATTTGAATTTAAAATAGAAATGAAACCTCGAAAAATGAGTCAAATTAAAAAAATAAATTAATTCTGCACACCGGGAAATTATAACGTATAAAATGATCTAAAAATTATTAAATTCCGATGTATAGTTTTTGCTCCTATAAAACTTTTTTAGTGGAGCGATTTTGTCCAACTTTAGCATTAAATATCTCTTAAAATAATTCTTCGATTTGAAAACTGTCTGCATCAGCGTTGTAAGAACTTTACTAATTACCCCTAAAGACTATTTATTCACGAACTATTAATTCGGGAGAAGATCCCCCTAGGGTCTTCTGGACTTTCCCACGCTAAGACGAATCTCATAAACTCATAGTTCATCTCTGAACAAAGGTATGGTGCCGTCGAGTCTGCAAATATGAATGGAACTGGCAGTACATTTTCGTTCCGGCGCTAACTTAACATTCCATTGGATTGCACAGAGAGCAGGTGTTTCAGCCGTCCAGTAAGTGAGCGGTGGCAACAGCTGAGGGGGAGAAAAGACGATTTCTCCTAGGACGGCGAGCTTCAGCCTTCGAAAAATAGGCGGTGGCATCGGCTAAGAGGGAAAAAGCTAGTTTTCCCTAGGACCGGGAGTTTCAGCCTTGGAGAGAAGCGAGGTGGCAACGCGGGAGGAAGGGAGAAGGAGTTAGGAAGTGAGAGAGGGAGGACGCTGGCGAGGAGGTCTTGCTGGAGCTAGTGGTGAATGAGCGAAGGGAGGAGATGAGATAGATGGTCATCCGACCAGTCTTTTCTCCGATTGAAGCACTATATCTGTGGAAGCAGCCCGTTGATGGAACTTTTTATCCTGTAAAATTGACGCGAACCCAAATCAATGTTGTTTAACTTGTAAATATTCCTAATATAATCGAGACTAAATAAAGGACTTAAATTTTGATAACTTACGCTACCATAGACTCTTGTCCAGTGATATCTAAGTCCCTACAGTGGTGGCAGCTAAAGAGGATTAAGAACTGGTGAAAATAAATTATCACAGTTCGTCAAAAAACAGGAAGGGCCGCAACCAGGCCGCAAGTTAGGAAGGAGACCTTGATCCCCAGACCAGAGTCTTCGGCAAATCCAGCAGGGATTCCAGAGCCAAGGCAATCTGACGCCGTGCAAGAGGTTCCGGAGAGCTGAAATCGACAGACGGAGATTAGAAAGGAGACCTTGATCCCCAGACCAGAGTCTTCGGCAAATCCAGCAGGGATTCCAAAGCCAAGGCATTCCGACGCCGTGCAAGAGACGTAAGACGTTCCGGAGATCCGAAATTGACAGACGGAGGGTAGAAAGGAGACCTTGATCCCCAGAGCAGAGTCTTCGGCGAATCCAGCAAGGATTCCAGACCCAAGGCAATCCGACGCCGTGCAAGAGACGAGAGACACCCGAATGCAGGGAAGTCGAGCCCGCCGGATGGTTTAGCCTACACATGACCGGAGCTGTACCAGTATAAGACGGATGTCAGAAGAGCAGTCAACAATATCTCAGGTTAACACTCTTTATTTGATTCATTACAGAGGTTTAATCGAAATAGTATAGTTAATAACAAACATGTTTTTTAATCATTGTATATTTAATAGAGTTTAGGAAGTAAGGAATTTGATAATAACATTTTGTGAAATTTTTCCAACTGGATTCTAAGAAATTTAAGTAAATATTAATTTTCTAAAGTTCCTTAAAACTGTTTTAAATAAGTATTACTTGTACTAAAGGTTAATAATTCAGTGAGGATAATTTAAATTGCTTATGAGAGGTGGCGCATCGTTGGATGCACTGAATGAAAATAATTTAAATTCTGTTTTGTATGTGAATTTTATTCAGAATGTATGTTTTCAAAATTTAAGGGACTTTTTGAGCAATTGACTTAAAAGAAATGATACCAAAGAATATATAAAGTTATATATGAAAACTTGGTTGGTTAATGATAAGGCTGTTTATCATATTAATATTATTGAAATTGTTGTGATATTTTTATGTCGCGAGAGTTTGTGATTATCCACAACTAGGGAAATATTTAGAGACTTCGAAGTGGATAATTGCATGATTGGCATAGCATTTTTTATAACTGTTAATTAGTAGGAAACATGTCAGTGTTTGCGGGTAAGAAAAAGTGCGATCTAAAAGAGTTAGCTATTGAATTCGGCGCGAGCATAGAAGAGTCGGATAATATAGCCAAAATTATTAAAAAACTCGAAGAAGCAGAGGACTATGACGAAACTTTAGCACTTGCCCAGCTAAAAATCTTAGAGAAAGATAGGGTTGAGAGAGAAAATGAAGAAAGGTTAGAACGAGAGCGGAATAAGGCCTTTGAGAGGGAAGAAAAGGCTAAGGCTTTGGAGAGGGAGCATGAATTGGCGAAAATTAGGTTAGAACGGGAACCAGATGAGTTTAGTTTAGCTTCTAGCCAAAATGAGAGAGAGCCGAAAATATCTTTAAAATCAGTCCTGCCCAAATTCGACTCCGATAAGTCCGAAATATCAATCTCAGTTTATTCGAAAGACAAGCGCAGAAAGCCCAAATCGAGAAAAGTCAATGGGTTACTCATTTACTAGGATTGTTACCGACGGAATTGGGGGAGCTTATCTTGAGAGAGCCACCCGCATGTTCCGACGATTTTGATCATGTAAAAAAGATGTTACTAGAAAGGTTCCAACTTTCGGCAGAAGACTTTCGACTAAAATTTGTTACGACACAAAAGCCCGAAAACAAAACGTGGAAAGATTGCGTATATGAGGCTTCCAATTACTTTGATCAATGGTTAAGTGGTTTAGGAGTGGGAAATTTCGACCAACTGAGAGAGCTAATAATCACAGATCAGTTAAAAAGAAAGGTTAATCCGGAAACGAAGCATCATTTCATTGATGTTTGGGGCACGATAATCACTCCATTTGAGTTGGCAAAGAAATTAGATGCGTATGATTCAGCTAGGAAAACTATGAAACGGCTAGGGCCCTCGAAACTTCAAAACCTTTCCCAACCTCTAGAGCGAAATAAATTCGCGGGGCAATCAAAAACGGATAGTAGATCGGAAGAGAGTAGAACTAATTGGAGGGATAAAGACAACTCGAAAAACAGAAATGAAATATTCGATAAAAAGAAAGAGATTACATGTTTTTTGTGTAGGAAAACCGGCCATTACAAGTATTCTTGCCCGGAGCTAAAAAAGGCTGAAAAGACCGAAGCAGTTTACCATATCGCGGGCCTACAAGACTTAGAAAGTGCCTTTGAACCCTACGTCAGTCGCGGGTTAATTAATGGGAAAGAAATGACTATTCTACGCGATAGCGGAAGTAATTTGGACTTAATATCAGCTCACGATGTAAATGAGGACCGATTTACGGGTGAAAGTGTATATGTTAAACAAGCATTAGATAATAAACTTCGGTGTTTACCTATTGTAGAAATAGAAATTAATCTGGGTACCGGGGATACTATAAGGACAAAGGCGGCCGCAGTAGATAAAGAAACGGACATGGTTCATTATTTGTTAGGGAACAAAACGCAGCAATTAATTGACAGGCGGAGACGATATCCGCGTTCAATCATCGCAGTTCGCACTGGGCCATGAGCGCACCCCGGAAACGCGGATACGAAAAGCGAAACTAAATCGCAGAGCTCGTCCATTCCCCCTACCGTAACGGGGAGCGAAAAGGAAAAACCAGCCGGTTCACCTAAGCCGATTGACCAGCCAATTCTCCGCGCCGCGGTAGAAAGAGGAATTTTTAAGTGCGACCCCCCGAGGTCAGGGAGTAACCCAGAAGAGGGAATCTTTGTCGAAGAGAAAAGGGGAATTTTTCTACCTGTAGTTGAGAGCGCACAGTCCGTACCGAATTTGAATCCCGTTAATGAACAGGTTTTGAACTTGACTGAGAGAGGCGATTTAGCTGGAAGGGTGGGGAGAGTCGAGACTTTAAAATTCAACCCCCCGGACGCAGTCGGAGAAATAGGAGCCAGTTTAGTAACGGAGAAAAAGCAAGAGACTTTTCTACGCTTAAGCGAGACCGTACCGCGGGATGAAAACTTGACCCTAGGAAACAAAGAAAATGTGAGTGATGCTCAAGAGAATATCAAATTCGATTGTGTTAAGCAGAGAGCGGACGAGGTGAAATCACATTTTGAAATGAACGAGGGGTTAGGGATTAGGAAAATAAAAGATCCCAGGGAATCTGACCGAGAACAAATGGTAATCCCGTTGAAAGTTAAAGGAGATATGTTATCCTTAGGTAAGGAGAGTGCAGGCAGACTTCTAAGTACGAAGAAGTCCGATTATAAATTCTTGAATCGTTATTGTTGGCCAAAAACCGTAAACGAAATTAAAAAGTTGTACGAGAGGTGGAAAAGAGATGAACGTTCGAAAGGGTTAAAATTCATACCTAAATTGGATTTAATTAGACGCATCAGGCAATTTCGGGAATTATTAGTGGAAACGGGGACTAAAACTCGTGAGGTTAAGAAGAAGGGGAGTGTCTTCCAGATTGATCCGGGAGAAAACTATTCGAGTACGCACGACTTAGATTTAGGCGCTAGAAGGCAAGACAATTCGAATTATGATTCTCCTAAGATATTTGGTTTGTTGTATTTAAACAACGTGAAAAGGGTTTCCGATTATTGGAGTAATCATATGGGACAGAGAGGAATTGTATTGAACCGCATCAGAGGAGTAAAAATGAAAGTGAAACTATATAAGAGAAAATCAGCGCAGAGTACCAATAAATATTGGATAAGGTTGATCCGGAACAACGCCGTGAATAGCCCAAGATTGATCCACTGGTCATTGATACGGCAACCTTATCATTATACAATCAGGCACCGCCCGGGAAAAAGAAAGAGTGCACTATTGCTTAAGTAGGGCTGAATAAATTTAGGAAAATTGTATATAATTCTCAAAAAAAGTGCTTGCATCATAAGGTATAAATAATTTACATTTTGTATATATTGTTGTAATTGTCATAATAATGTTCCTGGAAAAGTGTGTAAATTTATATGTGTTTAGTACAAAAGAAAAAATGAATAATGAACCTCTGTGGTGAACGAATTTTGAGTGTAACACTGACTTCACTATAGATTTTCCAGCTACGTGAAAAATCTCTCTTGGAGGGGGGATTGCTGTAAGAACTTTACTAATTACCCCTAAAGACTATTTATTCACGAACTATTAATTCGGGAGAAGATCCCCCTAGGGTCTTCTGGACTTTCCCACGCTAAGACGAATCTCATAAACTCATAGTTCATCTCTGAACAAAGGTATGGTGCCGTCGAGTCTGCAAATATGAATGGAACTGGCAGTACATTTTCGTTCCGGCGCTAACTTAACATTCCATTGGATTGCACAGAGAGCAGGTGTTTCAGCCGTCCAGTAAGTGAGCGGTGGCAACAGCTGAGGGGGAGAAAAGACGATTTCTCCTAGGACGGCGAGCTTCAGCCTTCGAAAAATAGGCGGTGGCATCGGCTAAGAGGGAAAAAGCTAGTTTTCCCTAGGACCGGGAGTTTCAGCCTTGGAGAGAAGCGAGGTGGCAACGCAGGAGGAAGGGAGAAGGAGTTAGGAAGTGAGAGAGGGAGGACGCTGGCGAGGAGGTCTTGCTGGAGCTAGTGGTGAATGAGCGAAGGGAGGAGATGAGATAGATGGTCATCCGACCAGTCTTTTCTCCGATTGAAGCACTATATCTGTGGAAGCAGCCCGTTGATGGAACTTTTTATCCTGTAAAATTGACGCGAACCCAAATCAATGTTGTTTAACTTGTAACTATTCCTAATATAATCGAGACTAAATAAAGGACTTAGATTTTGATAACTTACGCTACCATAGACTCTTGTCCAGTGATATCTAAGTCCCTACAGCGTGTTTATCAAACATTTCTGTATAATACTACCTATTTTCATATTTTTGTATGCATTATTTTTCTTAATATTAACGAAGAAAGACCTCCGGTCACAAAAAAGTCAAAACCGGCGGCGGTGACAGCGGTAGTTACTTTTTTTTAGAATAGAGAGATAATATAAAGTCAGTCATTTCTTTACTTACCTTCTATCCACTTCTGTTATCCTGTCTTTAAATCCTTTATTTTATTTACTTTCTTTGCCGGATGTACTTTCGTTTTCCAATCCGTTTTTCAGCTATCGGCTTCCATGCATTCAAGAGCACGCATTTCATTTGAATGACCGCCACAATAGTTCCACAGCCGTCGCCAGATGGCGTTGTCCATTTGAGTTTACGGCACATCGGATGTACGATCTTTCGTCATTCTGGAACTGTCTGCAGCTGCTCCTTGAATTGCATAATGAGATCTTATTTGAACGCCCGGCTGATATAAATACAGATTCATTTTCTTTTCTCTTCACCTCCTTCTCCGTTTCCACTAACAGGGTTTTGTTTCTCCGGAGTTTCGATGGCTGAGGATGTTCATTTAGAAGTTCTGTTGGTTTTTAATGAATTATTACTTTACTTGCTCTTGCTTTAACTTGTGTCAGCCATTTATGAGGTTACTAATGGGAGTTTGATAGTTTTCAACTTCGATTCCGGTTTTAATGTATGGACTCTGTTTTTCTCGTCAACAAGTAAATGCCGAGCTGTGAGTCACGAATGGCGATCGTTAAAGTGAAGCTCAGAGTGAATTTATTTATCGATGGTGTGAGATGAAATCTCACAGTGTTTAAATTATGTTACTGTTTTATTTCTTTTGGCCTTTTACATCGATGTTCTTTAAGCTTAAATCCATATTTTTTTTTTGCGCAGGCGATTTCGCTTCACTGCACATCGGCAAGTTCGCTGACGTTCGGCTGCCCCTGGCATAGGATGCTTCTCCTTTGAACTTTGTACGATTGTGATGGCGTCATCGGAGCAAATCTCTCACGGCATATGCATTGAATGGATGTTGAACTTTCGGAGGTGTGTTTATTCGCCATGCGTGGAGCAAATAAAAAATAAGCTTTTTAAATGTTTTCTTTCGGATTTGTTTATTAAGACATTAGCTAATATTTTAAATTCTCTAATAGATTTAAATCTCTTCTTTCAGTAACTTTTGAAGTCCCCGTATTCTTACTATAAATTAAAAATTCCGTTAATTTTAAATCAGAATCTGTTTTGTTGGTGTTGCTGTCATGACATAGCTTCGTTTTAAAAAGATCGCGGGACTGCGGGCTCCCATCGGTCTGTCTACCGATGAATGTGGAAACTGGGGAAAAGCTTTTGCGTAAACGATGTCTGCGATTTTAACAACTCCTGTTAAATTATTTCTTGATACCGTGGAAAAGTTTTTAATTACATTTCTCATCAATACCAAATTTGATTTATGCTGTACTTTAATTTTTATAAGAAATATCTATCTTCAAATGGAGTAGATGCTTTTATTGGCAAGAATTAATTTATGAACGGTGACCAACGGGAAGTCTTTTCTCCTCTTCTCAAGACGAAATAAAAGATTGATTTATGCTTAAAAGTCACCTCTTCATTTATTTTACAGACGACACGATCCAAGTAAGAAGTTTCATTTATTTCTATTTTTGCTGACCTCAAAGAACAGAGAGTTTTATTGCAAACATTACACAACGCATGTAACTAAAAAGAACTTCAAATTTAATTATACCTTTCATATAACGCCACATTATTAGTAATACCACAGATGGCTTAATGCATCAACTTTAAGTGCTTTGTGATATTCTTCAGTAATGCAATTTCTTCTTTAAACAAATGTTTTTCTGGTGTTATTCAGCATTGATATATATATATATGAATCGTGATAATTTAGTTTGTCGGCAGTTCATGGATATATCTAAACAACATGGAATGTTTGGGGACGGACAGTCACTCGGTGATCATATCTTTTATTTCTTTATGGGCTGTGAGGTCAGTTTTCCTTTTATCATTGTTAAACATGTTTTTCTAGATATGTATAATTTGATAGCATAATGTACTTAATAGAATTTAAAGATTTGTTTACTGTTTGAAATATATTTAATCATATTGTTTTATATTTTACTTAATAAACGTTTAGTTTGTTTTTTAAATTTAATTTGTTTTCATTTCGCCACCATACATCTCTTATCTTTTACATAACTATTTAAAACCCAAATGGGACATTTAGCTTTAGCTTTCATTGTGTATTATTCTAAACTCTGCTAATTTAAATCCTTGTCATTAATTTAATGACATCAACATGTGCATGGAATGCATGATGAATCCACATTACAGGAAATGTAATAACTTAAATTATACTATTTAAATTTTTACTAAAGTCAAAAAGATAATGAAAAACGTTGAAATGCTTACCCGTAAACAGAATCTGCAAATGGAGAAGATGTTTTCAATTAACTATATCTTTGTCATTTTTATTGGTGCGCCAGTAAAGAGCATGCAGCGCCCTACCTTTATTTTTAATATTTTCTCAGGATTTGAAGAATAAATGTTGAAATTTCACTTTTAGAACTTAGAGAATATTTTTTCTTTTAAGTCTATCAGCTGTAATATTTTTAATATAAAAGAGAAAATAGGGAATTTTTTTAAAATATCGAAAAGACTATGAAAACAGAATTGACAGAAGTAAAGACAGAATTGACTATTAGAGAAAATGATTGTATTTTTGTTTTATTTTAAAATAAGGTACATATTTTTTTTTTAAGTTTATTTTTTAAATCAAAAGGCAATTTGCTTATTATCCTTTTGCATGACATGGAACCGGGCTTTACTTGTCTGTTCAACTGTTTCATTAAGGCTAAAACCTTCATAATTAATAACCTTCATACCTGAATAATGTAGAACCGAGCTTAGGCCATCTAACCAAAGTTTATCTTCATAACCCCTTGGAGACAAGCATCACGTATATGTAACGCATAAGATGTTCAGAATCCGTGATTATTTCCATCAGTTATTTTTTATTGTAAATTTTGCCCTATTTAATCAGAGCATTTTCCCAGTTCATTTAGGCAAAAATTTTTGTTTTGAAAAATCGGCGATAAAAGATTAAAAATTCAATAAAAGACGCTCGTTAGGAAGTGGATATTAAACAATGAGGTAGATGGACAAAGCTAGGCTAGTTATAAATATGACAGATTTTGTCTGAAAGTATATAAAACAGTGAAGCTCTTAAAAACCTTTTATGCAAATCTCCATAATTTTATAAATATGGATTAATGATCATGTTCCTCGAGCCACAAATTAAAGATCGCTGGATCACATGCAGCCTGCAAGCAGCATATTGACTATCGTTTATTTGAATGATTAAAAAATAAAACATGACAATTACAGTCACCGACAAATCACATAAGAGACAAATAGAAATAGAGAGGGAATTAAGACCATTTTTTACCTGTATGATATCTGATTTATTGCTGGATGCAAATTTGTTTCACACGGACGATTTCCTACTTTGAGTGTA
Source organism: Maratus speciosus (assembly GCA_963932465.1). Lineage (NCBI taxonomy): Eukaryota > Metazoa > Arthropoda > Arachnida > Araneae > Salticidae > Maratus > Maratus speciosus. Next base: position 73,016,258 of record OZ010791.1, on the reverse strand, counting down.
AATGACTAGAAAGAAAAAGAAATTGCAAAAAGAAATGTATAGTATACTGTAGAAGTTATTTTGAAAAATGACACTTCCAGAACTTGAAACAATAATTATAAATGGAAAAAAAAGCATATCCGAGTAATGCTAACATCATACGGTGGCAATGGCCTGAACAATCATTTTTGCTTTTATTGGAAATTAACACAGCACAATTTTTATTTTTACTGTATCCCAATAAAATAATTTTCAAGTCCTGAAAATAGATTAATATTGCATTGTCATTCACAATGGACTAAATGAGCATAATGACAAAAATTGATCTAATGGAAATGAGACAACTGATTGCACGATTTGAGCAGGCAGACAGCAAATTAAGTTAAATAAAAGCATATAATAAAACTAACTTTCATAAGATGAGTAACGGTTTCGAGTTCAGGCCAGTTTTATGCTCAGTTTTGAATCTTGCAGGCTGGATTGACCTGATTTTTTAAAAGAATATTCAAATATTTTATTAGATGAAAAATCTACATAAAATAAAACCTCCATAACAAACATTCCAGAATAGCAGATACCTCTATTGAGTGAACAACACTTTTGCAATTCCTAACACTTATGCTTTTACCTCTGAATAGTGGATACTTCTGAATCTATACACATATGATATGTGTGTGTGCAAAAACTATCACAAGTATGATACATGTTTTATGAGTATCAAAAATTAAAGTTGGTAAATTTTTTCATATTCTGAGAGAAGAAAACTTCTTAACTGTACTATAAAAAAAGAATAATTTATGATCACATATCTTACATATATTTTTCTTTTCATGCAGTAAATTGAATATAACTCATTCATATTCAAGTACATATTTATTTTTATCTGAAACACAGCTCTGTTAAAACTGTTTGCAAAATATCCTAACAAAATGACATGCAAAAACTTAAATGACTTGTAAGAAACATTCTAGAATGAACACGACTCACAGAAAGAAAATTAAAGTTACCTCAACACTGAAAAAAAAGTTACCCCCCCCCCCCTTTCCAAAAAAAAAAAAAAAGAAAAGAAAATTACGGACATCCCGACCCATTGCAAGAATCCACTATTCAACAATTCCAAGATATCTGCTATTCTGAGGTTTTTTTTTTTTAAATACTGGCTGACCTGCCCAGCATTCTCTGGGCCTGTGATAGTAGTCTTAAATATAACTAAAATATGTGTTGAATGTTTTTATATTTTCAAATGCAGAAAAAACTGAATTTGCAAAACTGACTTTTGGAGGGGGGGGGGGGGGGGGAAACCGAATTCACAAAAGTAAGTTTCACAAACAATTTTTTACTATGGGTTAAAATTTATATTTTTCTAAATTGATTGTGATATTCAACAGGTAAATGAATGTAAATATGGTCTAGTATTTTTAATGGTTTTTTTCATGATTTGATCAGAAACCTGGATGCAGATTTTTAACGATTACAGAAGTCGAGAAAAACATCGAAATAGCTCCCAGGAAACATTTTTTTAAAGGGTTAACAATTTTTTTTTTTTTTTTTGAATGAGGACAAAATAGTCCAATTTTCTGAAACATAACTAAAAGCATCAGTTAAAATAGTGCTAAAAACGTGCATGAATATAAGTCAAAGAAAAAAAAAAGGAACATTTTCCAGCTATACAGTTATAATTCTTATAATTTAGCCACATTTTAAGATAAAATAAGATTTTTTCACTATGCTAGGTCTTTCCATATCAAACTTTGTTTTTGTACTACCAATACGTCTTCACTATACTTACTTAAACTATGCAAAAGTATTATAGATTAGCCAAAATATTATGTTCCAAAAAAGAGCCTTGTTCAACCTTTATTTTTTTTTACAACTTCATATAGATTTTCAGATGTTCATAAAGTGTGAGATTAAAATTTCTTCAGAAAAGAGTGAATATGTGGGAGGATTAATAAATTTTGAGACAAGTAAAAACTTCTCTGATATCTGAACACGGAAAAAAAGAACAGTAAAATGTATTTATTTTATTATTTTTTTAAAAATAGAAGTGAGTTTAGACAGCATAATACCAACATTTTTTCTAAAATTGTTTGAAAGTCTTTACAAATAACAAATAATCATAAGGTATACCTCTTCTCCATAACCTCTACAATATGCATGGGCTTGATGAATGTCTGAAAAAAAAAAAAAATAAATAAAAAATAAATAAATGAGTAGCCATTAAGGGTTTATATAATTTAATTCTTAAAGCACCATCATTTAACTAAAAAGCAAACTTACCAGAAGTATACGATGCATTTTTCACAATAGCAACATCAACATAATCATATTCAGGGGAATCTACATGTAACATTTAAAAAATTAAACAGTCATAAAAATTCATAACAAAATAAAAATATTTTTATAATTCTAAACAATTTAATAAAAAATGCTTTTACTGATTTTTATTTTAATAAAGAAAATGTCAAAAATCCATTTAACCATTTTTTGCAGGCATATACCGGGTGTCCCAAAAAGGACTGACTGATTTTAAAATTCAATAACTTCCAAACGGTGACAGATATTAAAAAAATTCTTGCAGGAGAGTTATGCATAAAGTCAAAAGTTTTATTATAGTGATTTTCGATTTTAGTTTGAATTACAAACAATAGATGGCACTGTAAGCAATAGGCTAAATACAGGCTCGATTTTTGGTCCTTTCTGTTGTTCCATGCAGAAAAAGGAGATGGAAGTGTATTATCCGGGCCACGAAGTACCAAAAATCGAGCCTGAATTTAACCTATATTGATCGCAGCACCATCTATTGTTTGTAATTCGAACTAAAATCGAAAATCACTGTAAAAAAACTTTTGACTTTATGCATAACTCTCCTGCAAGAATTTTTTAAATATCTGTCACCGTTTGGAAGTTATTGAATTTTAAAATCAGTCAGTCCTTTTTGGGACACCCCGTATATACTCAACTAGATTGTGGTGTGTGGCACTAAATCATTTTTTAATTTGTTGATTTTTTTCAATTTCTTATTTTAAATTTACTGTGAACAGATTTTAAAAAGTCCAAATATTTCCAAATACCACATTTTACACTGAAATGTATATTTACACATGAATCTCTCAATTCTAAAAATAAAAGTTGAATTTATTGTGCCTTTTTTCATTTTTTCACTAATGTTTCCAAAACTGTTGCACGTGAAACTGGTAATTTTACAGAAAAATGAAGGATAAACACACAAAAGCAAACAGTTTTTAAAACAAAGAATTATTTTAAGCACTATTTAATGTTGAAATGGATCAGTTATATAAGTTTTGTAGGATTAAAAACTGTGCATAGTAATGAGCAGTATCCAAATTTTTCTATTTGTCTAATTTTTTTTATTTAAAATTTTTTTCATGCATTAAAATATTTTTTTAATGATACATTTAGCATAGATAACAGTACATAAAAAAAAATTTAAGTTGGTATAGAGTTTCTATATTTGCAGCCATTTTTTTCTTTTAAAAACAGAACAAATTAACATGTTTTTAGAGACTGCAGAGTCTGGAAGGAGGGTTGGTGAGTGTCGCTCATTTAAGGTGAACTTCTTTTCCGCTAATATTTGAAAAAAAAAAACCTTTATAATAGTTAAATTATTATGCACAAAAGCACTTAATGGTGAAAATTAGGTCATATTTAAAACTTTTCTTCAAAACTTTAACAGATTCCTGGTTCGAAATCTGGCCCAGACATTTTTCACCCAGTTGGAAAATTACAACTCTCCTGATTTATTTACCAATTACAATAATTACGTTAAAATTAATCTAGTGTAATTACGTATCGAGGGTTTACTGGAGTTCTATTATGTGAGATTTATTTTGTTGAGCTGATTCATATATCAGACCAGATGATATGATTAATAAGGTTAGTTGGTAAATTAGGACCTCCCGATCCATCTGGGATAGCTCAGTTGGCAGAGCATTGGCAGCTTCAGCCAAGAGAACCCTGGTTTGAATCCTGGTTATAGGACAAAACTGGGAAATTTCATTAGCGGCCACTGGCCGGTAGTACTAGTTTTTTAAGGGGTCACTTTCTTTAAACTAGTGGCCACTCTTTTATTTAAAAATACTAAACAGTAAAATTTCTGTAAGTATTAATCTTAAACTGAATAGCCCTAATAAATTTGTTAATATAAATATATTGGAAGCAAAAAAAGTAGAATCCTTGATGAAATTCAAGAAAATTTTATTCTCTCCTTGTAAAAAAGTGGCCGGAAGGTGGCCGCTGATAATCAATTTTTCACCAGCCACTTTTTTTTTCTCATTTACTGGCCCTGTGGCTGATGGCTAGTGCTAATTCTGCCCTTTAATCCTGGCCCAGACATTTTTTGCCTGGTTGCAAAATCAACTCATCAGAACATTATTATTTATATATTGATATGTTCTTGTTTATGTGTTTAATCATGATTATTTTATAAGTTCATTACTATATTTTATTTTTAAAACATTTTTATTTTTCATAAAATATTTTACGTTTTCTATTTTGAATATTAAAATATAAACATTTTTTTTTTTTTTTTTTTAACGGTGCTAATGAATGTCTCATGGCAGACATCATTACGTGTAGATATTTTCTGGAATATTATTAGCAATCTTTTCATAACTAATCTCAATTTTTGTCAAAAAACTCCGATTTATTCATTTTATAAATAATCATAGAATTATATCCACTGGAGCATAGACAGGGGGCACATAGAAGGAATTTTTGTTAAAACCTCTTCTAGAGCATTTAAAAACTGGATTCATACAAAACTCCTCGTGTTAAGTTAGAAGCAATAGCAGTACAAAATGTACATTACTGCTCTGACAGAAACAGCATACAGGGTGCTTTATTAACGCGGAGGCAAACTGATAACAGCGATAGCACAGTAAAACAACAAACTTTACTATGAATTCTTGGATCTCAGTATACTTATAAAATAAAAAAAGTACAGGTAATACTGTTTTATGAGAATGCTAAATTTTCCACAGTTTGGTATACTTTTCATTACGTGTTTTTACGCGTCACATATTTACTAAACACTACATTTTGGACATGAAATAGAAAGAAATGGTTAATTTTATGAATGTCTTGTTCAAAACCCCTCTCTGATGATGATCAGTGTTATATTTGTCATTATTAAAAAATTCTGGCCAATCAACTGAAATAAGATAAAGAATAGCTTTTGTTTCTGCACATGTAAATTAGAAACAATGTTTTGATGTTGAAATAAAACAAGGTGGTCACAAATATCTTATGATAAAATACCCTGATATTTCTAGATTAGCTTTAAAAAAAATGAAATTTTCATAAATAATTTCTTTTACAACTTTACTCTAATACATAGTCATTACTTAGTTTACATTAAAAAACACTACAAATTCTTGCATAGTTAATAAAAAATAGACATTACTGCCTGTTAGAGCTTGTGATACTGTACAATGTATGAATGCTGTCATAACGAGATCTAGTAGGGAGCTGAATGAAAATGCTGTACATCCCGGTAATGATAATAGAGACAAACTTCAAATAAGGTTAAATGGTAGACAAGATTGATAGACAAGTACCGGATAATTAATAGATATGTTTCCTGTTTTGTTTAAAGTGTCAAATGTGTAAAAAATAGAGATGGGAAATACACCAAGATAATCATTGCCATTTGTTCTAAAGCTTTCCAAATCTTAAAAACAAGGGTTTCAATTAATAAATTTGAAGTTTGGGACAAACTTAGGTAATGACATTTACAACTTAAAAAATTTTTAAGATTTTTTTTTTACTTATATAAGGGTGTTCTTAAATCCAAAAGAGCAACTTTCTGACATAAGTTTTAATTCATTTTTGCTAGAAAATGTATGAAACTAGCTGGTGTTGTTCAGAAACTATGTAATTGAGCTGTTTTTCCCGTTTTTTTTTGTAAATGCAATAGATCTTTCAGAATATATTGTCAAAGTGGGCGTTTTGAACCGAATTTCCACGCGAAGGAAGAAACTCAAGAACGGGTTGAAAAACGTGTTTATCACATGATCAAAATTCCTTATAACTCAATAGGTAATTGATTGATCAAAAAATGGAAAAAACAGTTCAATTCCAAATCGCTTCCATGGCCAGGCTTTCCAATTTTACACCTTTCCGTTAAAAAATGAATTTATAAATGTGTCAAAACGTTTTGTGCTTGTTGAGAAAGAGCAGGTAAGAACAGCCTTAAAGTGCATAATATAGTGAGTGCTAGGCCTGGGCCTTAAATCGATTTAAAGCTTACATCGGAAATCCGATTTAACCATTGGTCTTAAATCGATTTAAGCTAACATCGGAAATCGCGATTTAGCCAATGTCTTAAATCGCAATTTAGCCATGTCTTAAATCGCGATTTAGCCATTGTCTTAAATCGCGATTTAGCCATTGTCTTAAATCGCGATTTAGCCAATGGCTTTAAATCGATTTAAAACAAAATACTGATTCAGAGCTAACATCGGAAAACCGATTTATCTACTGTGATGTATCTACTGCTTACATGGCAAGCTGTTAAATCGATTTAGGAGGATCTGATTTAAGCAAACATCGCAAGCCTCAATGCTTTCCGATTTAAGAAAAACAAGGCAAGTTGGTGTTAAATCGATTTAGGAGGATCCAATTTGAGCAAACATTGCAAGCCTCAAATGCTTTCCGATTTAAGAGAAAGACAAGCTTGTGTTAAATCGATTTAGCAGGATCCGATTTAAGAAAACATCGGGCGTCAATCCTCTCCGATTTAAGAAAAACGCGATTTAAGAAAATGACGATTTAAGTAAAAATTGATATTTATTTATTTATTTTGTAAACGAGATTCAGAGTTTAAGAGACTGGAATGTGTATTTTTCAGAAATTAAGAACTTATATGGTGGAAAGTTGAAAAGAAAAAGTAATGTTTAATTCTTAAAATCCAAATCCATCGAATTTCAGTTTATATGCTAATGCAATCTTTTGATGAAAAATTAAGTTTTCACATATTTGAGTAATATTGCAATATGTATTTTTTACTTTCTATTGTTCTGTAATTAATTAAAATGTTTTAAAGTAGAATCCTGCTTTGTTTCAAATGATTGTTTTCCTGAAATTGATTCACTATTTATACGATTAAAAAAAAAATAATAAAGTTTTATATTTAAAATCCAAAATCATCGACTTACAGTTTATACTTTTATGCATTCTTATGATAAAATTAATTTTTTACTTGTTTTAGTAATATTTTAACATATATTTTTTATTTTCTATTATTTTGTGATTAATGAAATTATTTTAAAGTATAGTCATGCATTGTTTTGTGTATCCCGATTTGGCCGTGATCTGCATGAAATATTTTTCTTTTGTTAATAAGATTTTTTTTCCTGAAATTGATTGAGTATTTATGGCTGAAAAAAAAAAAGAATAAAGTTTAATATTTAAAATCCAAATTCATCGAATTTCAGTTTTTATGTTTATGCATTCTTTTAATGAAAATTTCCTTTTTCACATGTTTGGGTAATATTTTAATATATATTCTTTATTACCTATTATTCTGTAATTAATTAAAATATTTAAAAATAGTCATGCATCGGGTTTGACATCCTATTTCAACACCAGTCGCTTCGATTGAATATCTTGCTGGAATTGATTCACTATTTATATCCAAATTCATCCCTTTTTAGTTTACATTTTTATGCATTATTTTCATGAAAAATTAATTTTTATATGTTTAGGAATTATGGGAATATTTTAGTTTTAATTTATTATTATTTTATAATTAATTAAAAATACTTTAATAAAGTTCTGTAATGAGTCAAGTAACTTTATTTTTACAGCAGAATGAGGGAGGGCTGGAGGAGGCATTCATTAGCTTTTTCTGCAGATCTGCGATTTTCTGCTTTTTTGACATTTGTTATCAATAAAGAGATATATTTTAAGATTATATTTTATTACTAATCTTATAGGGTGGCAACGACCGCGAAAAAATCAATTTCAGTAATGTGCTCCAAGATTCACACTTTCAATCCTTCTCCATCCTCTGTATGAATGTCAGCATTTATGTTAAACAAATCTTATTATAATCTAAAAGTTAAAAAGATATAAAATTGCACCTTATTTCTCATATCTTCCCTCTTTTTTTAGGGTTTCGTTCATCTGACGAAACCCTATTCGTCTCGCTCCTCTGTCTGTCTGTCCGTCACAGAGCCCGTTCTCAGAAACTACACATGTTGGAGATTTGAAATTTTGCATACTTATAGATGACCACCACACATCATACGACAAATCATAAAATTTTGAAAAAGTCGTACATTTAACCCTTTGGGCTCCCACATGTGTATTTTAAACAATCTTTCTATGTGAACCTCTAATTACATTGGAGGTGTGAAATTTTGCATACTTATAGCTGAATACCTCACATCAAAGGACAAATCATAAAATTTTGAAAAAGTCGTATATTTAACCCTTTGGGCTCCCACATG